>OY755039.1:43944227-44516727 GCA_963576565.1 Aspidapion aeneum | reverse complement strand
AAATGGTAACATATTTTTCCAAAGAGGCAAAATGAATTTCGCTCTTTGACTGAACTGGAAGCGATAATTTTTTAAAGGTGTTTAAAAATTCTGTATTTTCTTGCCATGTTTTAAAGCAGCTTTTTTTACCTTTTAGAGCGAACGATGAAACACTATCGCAACCTGTAAATGCATGGAAGCCGCGCATAGCAACTGATTCATCTTGTCCCATTGTTGCGGCTATGAAGTGTGCTGGTATAATTTTTTTATGTGTCCCTGAACCATAGCGTATCCAAAGTTCTCTTAAGCCTTCTCTTTACAACGAAAAAAAATTACTAACATCTGAATCAACTGTTTTGACCAAAATGGTCCGTTTGCCCTGTTTTACTTGACCATAAGCATGTATAATAATTCGACCATCGGCTTCCTCCAGAAGTGTGCTCTTTCCAACTAGGTCTGATTGACCTGAACCAGAACTGAAAACATCCTTGTTTATATTAGTAACTACTTGTATATCAAAATTTTTTAGCACAAATTTCGCAATAAAGTTAAACAGCGCCTGTTTGTTTTCTGTGCATTTCAAAAAATCTTGCCAGTTATAGTTGACTCACCGACGACCAAAATGTTGATTAAAGAGTTTACTAGAATATGGAAAGATGTCGCTACAAGTATCATGTACGGTATTTTTAAGCTTTTTTTTATAGGGTAAAAGTCAATTTGGAAATTATTTTGGGGGGGGGGAAAGGAGTTAAACGATAACTCTGAACTCTTTAAAAAATGCGTGACTGCGTCATTTTTTATAGTTTTTTTTTTAAATAAAATGCACCAGAAAAATCCGACAAAAGGTACAAATTTGCCTTCTGGAGAGCGCGAAGGGAGGTGGAGGGGGAGGTGGGTGGTGGCTACTTCCCCCACTCCGAAAATAAACGTTATTTAATTAACAATTGCGTTAAATGGATTTTTCCAAACACCTATACATAAGGTAATAAAACTACCTAACTTATAGGACTTTAAAAAATGGGAGGGGGGAGCTGTTTGCTTGATTTTTTTAATTAAATATATTAGGAACTATCATCTTAAGAAGCTAGGCATCTTTTTTAGTAAGATTGATAGTGTTTTGGTCAAGCAATCTAATTAAAGTTGGTATTTGGTGTAATTTTAAAATATTGGTTAAATTTGAGGTTATGTTTTAGGAGTTAGACATGAGAAAGAACGACAAGTGGTACATGAAATCGACAGAGAATTTTACGCTCAACAAAAAAGCATACGACAACTTTTTCGATAAAGTCTATAGTTTTTGCGTAAAATGCAAAAAACTGAAACAATGCACCTTTAGAGGTGGCTCCCCCCATTGCCAGGGGGGGGCCGGATGGCTCCCCTTCCAAAAATGTTATGGGTCTAATAAATGTTTGTGCGAAGTGGTTTGCTTTTATCACAAAACGCCGTATAATCGCATTTTTGAGCTTGTAGGGTATGGGCTATATACCTAAATTGCATTTATTTATTTTTTCTGAACTCAATTTTATTAAACAAAAAGCTGCAAAATTGACCCAGTCGCATTAAAAGGTTTTTAACGTTTAATATTTTTGCAATAGGGGTGTCACAGTTAACCAGAACTCCCCTACCCCAAAAGACAAAAATTTTAAAATATATTAAGATTTCCTGTCTCACATAAGGTTGTTCCAAATAGACCACATTTGTAAAAATTCAAATATATTTGACTTTGTAATGAGACCTACAAAAAAATCTTGTAAAACCAGGATGCACGTATAGTTTTTGCAAAGTCAGTTGAACAAAGATAAAAGCCGATCCGACCATCGGCATATCCTTTATAGAAAGTGACATCGGCGGCGGTAGATATACTCATGAAAATTATTTCATTTAATTATGGCGTAAACTAAAGAAATAAAAATAGATAATAAAACTTTCTATTCCTACACCTACAGAAACGACACTGATTTATTTTCTAACTCTGCAGACTGCCGACTAAAGGGGTTCCGAAAAGCACACCCGAAAGCAATTAAAAGCGCATCTCAAAAAAATCTGCTAATCAGGTGCCGTCCATCCACCTGGGCTGGGTCGGTCGGTAAACAAAGACTTTGTGGTCGGACCGCAAAGAGCCGCGCCTCTTCTCTGTCGTTAGGGTTGAAATTATACCAGGAAGATTTTATATGAATTTGGATAACTTTTGAAGGGCAGAATGAAGCCAAATTTCATAGAATCGATAGAACCCCGTATTAGGAGTTTGCAAAAACTATATCCTACCTTGCCTTATTTCTTTTTTGGTCGTGCATTTCGGGCACTGTTCTCACCGTCAATAATTTCTAAATCACTCATAGAAAGTACCATTTTTATAATAGCCTACAAAACTGCTTAAAAACTTGTTTAAATCAAACTAAATAAATTTTTTGAGGTGTATTTAGTCAGACTAAATAAATTTTCAGGTTCTTCTTTAAACTTCCATGAAACGTAGAAATTAAGTCTGCTACAAGATGAGTAGGTAGATCCCCAAAAATCGAGCTGTAAGTGCAATATTCCTGCACTACCGTAGTAGCGACACCCCTCAATAGATGGCATGACTGTGCTGTAGAAGTTAGGGTCACTGCATCACGAAGACCTAGTGTCTTCTCGCCAGGCTTCCTGGTTGCAGTTACCCTAATATGGTCAATGTGCCAGTGAATGAACAGTTAAGAGATATTTTGTTTAATAAAATTCATGTTTCAAGTAAATATTATTATTTATTTATCATTGGGCGAAAATGAGGGCTAGGAAGAGGTGGCTTACCTAAAAAAATAAGCTACGATGCAATAAATCATTTATAAAGATTTTATTTTTATAATAAAACTCTGCCAAACGCAATTTCCTAGTGAATGAACATCAAAGTCTAGTAAATGAAAGGCGATTATCCAGTGAATGAACAATGCATTCTTTCTTAGCAATAAATTGATAAAAGTGATTTTATAAGTGTTTTTCCAAGGTTTTTAGTTATCAAATACATAAACGAATGACGGAGGGCCCTGTTGGTGTGTTTAGAAAATCTATTTCTGTAAGAAAATACCTATAAATTCCTGTAAAATTCCGTTTATTAAAAGTACAAAATTAAACATTAAATAACCAAATCTTACTTACTAAAAATATCATTAGACAATCAAAAACTGTAAAATCCTTATTTTAAGATATGAAAGTAATAGCAAAAAAATAAAAAATGTAAGTATATATTAGGAAATTAACTTTTTGAAAAATTAAATTCTAGTTGGTTATTCGGTAAATGCCTTTTGCATTTTCTAATTTTGGACGTCCTATTTTTTTATGGATAAGGTAACAAAATCCCAAACGACAAATTTTACATGTAAAGTATAACAGATAGAAAAAGGAATGAATAGATAAGAAATAAAACAAAGGTACGGGATGTCAGAGGGAAGGTAGTAAAATTAAAATTGAAATTTTCCGGTCATAATATCAGAGAAAAAGACGATCGATGGAACAAATGTATTGTAAACTAAAGACCTTGGCAAAATAAAAGAAGTACGGGAAAACCCCAAATGAAATAGGCGGACGATTTGTGGGGACTAGATAGATGAAGACGACGACAGAAAAAGAAAAGTGGAAGATATTGGGGAGGCCGATGTCTAAAGATGTATGTATTACATCTGCCTCCTTATACCAGATTTGATCTCTTTTTTAGGCCCATCCAAAGATTTTTTCCATTTTTCTCCAGTGTATTCACTTTGTATTCTTCTTTATTTGAATTTATTATGATTTCTGGATATTGCTCTCCTTCGTATACAACATATTGTTCTAAATCATAACATGTTTTTTCCTAATTTTTTCTTTGTTAATATTAAGTCGCCTCTTTTTAACTTTCAGTTTTTCGTTTTTTTTCTCTCTTTTCTTTTTCGGCTTTTATTATTTCTGACGCTGTTTTCGCTTCTTTATATTTCTTCGATACTATGACAGTTATTCGCTTTTTTGTCGCCTTCTTATTATGGTCTTCTTTAGGCCAAGTTAAATGTGCGGCCCACATATTTATATTTCCTTCTTTTGTGTCACTTTTTTTTCATAGTCATTATCAGTAAAATAATCTTTTTCCTTTTCAGTAGTTTTCTCGGTAGTTCCAAATTGTTTTTCTTCTATCATTAATTATTTCTTTTGACTTCTTACAGCAGAATCCCCACTTGTACTAGGCATGTCAGTTTCAATCTCCGGCATTATAGAAGTTTCCTTTATATTGCTTGGTTCGTGTATTGCTGTAGAATTTTCCAACAATAGCTTCTCAAACTTGGAGTTCTAATCTACCGTCTTATTGAAATGAAGCATACGTGTTCATTAATTAGAAGTTAAAAAGGATATATTCAAAAAATTAACACTTTGTAATTTATCATTATGTTCAACTACTGAACATGTTCATTATGCATGTAATTCGAGAAGCTAGTAAATGAACGAATTGAAGTTTCTTCGTTCAACCACTGGTTATTACTGTTTAAATTTCATCTATGGGTCATTTTATAAAACACATCGATAAAATATCTACGTTTACGCTTACTTTCCTATACTTTTTCAAAATTCCCCCAATCCCAGTAAATGAACATAGTGTTCATTTACTGGAAAAGGCTCAATTCCTGATACCAGTAAACTATTTTTTTAATATTTATTATTATAACCATAAAATTGCATATTTGGTGCTTTAAATAGATAACTTAGAAGGTATTACGCAATAGAAAACCCACAAAAAGTTTTACCTAATTAAAATTATAAATATAAATCTAAATTTTGCTACTTAAAATATGTGCTTTTCTTAGTTTTTTCGTACCAACTTGGAACCACAGAGACATGCACTTGTAAAGGTAAGGTTTCCGCTATTTTGAAGGGGATTGAAATTGGATTTAAAATAAAATATCTTTAGTCATGGATAGCGCGATTCTCTCACAGGATCGTTAGTTTTTTTAAATATTTAGTAAAATGTTCATTCACTGGTATGTGTTCATTTAGTGGTATGTTGACCCTAGTAGTTTCTCAGTAGAAATAATGAAGGTGCGTGCATATAATTAAGGCCATAGGCATTATTCTTTGGATAAGTTTGTACCTAATATTACGATTTTTTGGGCGATTAATTTAAGGCGCACCTATCAAGGTTGCTAAAATACCAGACTTCTCTACCATACATTACATTACATTTTCAAGTACATTGATAAAAGTACTTCAAGTACCAAGTACAATTACCCGATTGTAGATGTACTTCAAGTAGAGTACTTAAAATAACTTGTAAGTACTTGAAGTACAATTTCAAGTATTGTACTTGAAGTATCTGACAACCCTGAGTGTAATACCCCAGTTCATTCGTAATATAGGTCAATGAGGGGTATAGCGAGTGGGAAACGGCCGCATTTACCTACAGGGCCGGAATTATCCGACTTTACCTTAAATCTAATCTACCAATGGCTCTTCTTGATATATACTCACTTGTCAAAAGCTTTAAAAACCAATTTTAGGGCAATGGGCAGACCCGTCGCTAAAATGTTTAAAATGGCCAATTGAGCCATGGTCCAATTAAAGTGTTTTTTGATCACCAACGAAATCGGTATCAAAATTATCGGAGTTATGAGAAATAGTTGCATGTCTACTGAAAGGTACCAAGTTTGAACCATGCACTAAAAATAGAGGAAATCTATATAACTAAAAATATGTTTCTACCCTGCATTTTTAGTTTTTTATAGCTGGCTCTATGCTTTACTGTTATAAGACATCTTAGAGATGTCTTGCATATTAGGTATGGGTGAATATCAAAAATTTCTCGCTTTTCAAGGTGGAAATTTAAAAAACAATTCGGTCAAAATAAAATAAATTAAATTTTAGGACACAAACATAAGCGCACAACTAATTAAGGTCATCAAAGAGTTATACCGCAATAGTAAGGCCAAAGTTAAAATAAAAGCAAAACTAACCAAAGGCTTTCAAGTAAATAAAGGTCTTAAACAAGGTTGCTGTATCTCGCCTACGCTCTTCAAGATATACTTGGAACAAGTCCTTATAGTATGGAAAAGAAAATGCCAAAACATGGGAATTCCGTTGGACGAAACCACCTTGTATACTTTATGTTTCGCCGATCATCAGATAGTAGTGGCTCATGATTATGACGATGTCGAATATATGACACGAAAAGAAGAGTACAATAAGTGGGGACTAGAGGTTAATCTCAATAAGACAGAGTATATGTGTATCGGTGGAATGAAACAGGATCTAATCTTAAATACCGTGCAGCGAATTCAGTCCTGTGATGAGTATAAATACTTAGGTCTAAAAATTACAGCTGACGGAATACTAGACAAAGCTATAAAAGATCGAAACGTACAAGGAAGAAAAGCAATAACTTTATTAAATGAAATAATTTGGGAGCAAAGTACATCAAAACATAACAAAGAGCTTATATATAGCACCATTGTAAAAAGTATTATTACATACGGCGCAGAAGTATGGCCAATCAAGGATAGAACAGAAAAAATGCTTTCCGCTACGAAGATGGACTATTGGAGAAGAGCAGCAGGGAAATCAAAAAGAGAAAGAGTTACAAATCAAATATAAGAGAAATTATGACAGTGGGTGAACGTACTTTAGTGGATGATATAAGAACAAAACAACTGGTGTGGTACGGACATGTACAAAGAATGAATGATGAAAGACTACCTAAACAAATACTACAATGGAAACCAACTGGCCGAAGAAAACGAGGACGGCCAACGAGAAGCTGGATAGAAGGAATAGACAGTGAAGTAAGAATAAGAGGCCTAGATGATGAATTATGGGCAAACAGAAACGAGTGGAGATTGGGTATCGGAAGACGTAGAACGTTGTGAAACCGATAAATATATACAGTGAAACCTCTCCTTGCGGACACCTCTAATAAGCGGACAAATTTGTTGGAACCAAGCTTTTCCCTCGGCTTTTCCCTATTTCATTACGTGTAAAATTCACTCCTATAACCGGACACACATTGTTAAAAAATTCTGAAACCTCCCTTAACCGGACGCGAACGTCTGACAACGGGGCAGAGCGCTGCACCTCAAGGGCATAAATATTTGGTAGTATGTTGGCAACAACGCACTCTGTAGCCAGGGAATTACCTCTTTCCGTTTTAATGCGGAGACTAAATACTTTTCTTGTATTTACAACATATTTTATTCGGCGGGACTGTGGTTGATTTTTTTAGTTGGGTAGTAATAGATCTCTGTGAAGTGGCGCCCAATAAAAAACTTCTTAGTTTACGTGAAAAAATGAAAGTTCTTAACGTTTCGGAGAAGGAACATCTAACAGCACAAAAGATCGCTGAAAAATTTAATATGAGAGAAACTCAAGCAGCGGAAATTGTTAATAAATATATATTAAAATTTCGCAGTTCCCTCTCATAAGCGGACACCTCCAATAAGCGGACAGAAACGACGGAACCGTGAGGGTCCGCTTATAGGAGGTTTCACTGTATATACATTTTGGGAGAATGTTATTGGATTGTCAGAGATTCCAAGAAAAATTGCTGCAGCGCAGTTTATAGAAAAACTGTTAATTTCTCTGTTAAATCTGTTAAAGTGACATTTAGTTTTTGCCTTTCAGGATGCATAGAGTCCCTGTATGTTGACATATTTGGATATATTATCAGGGCTATCAAAATGGACGGGCCACGATCCTCCACTTTGTTGACGTCACATCCGGGGCTGATTTTTTTTGATGGTCACGTTACGACACAGCTTGTTGTCTTTAAAATTTTGAAGTTGGAATGACGGTTCATGGATATTTGATTTTTTGTTAAATAAAGCCGTTTTTGAGATTGTTTTTACTTTATTTTGGCAGAACAATTTTTTTTAAATGTATAGTAAGCCCTAATTTTTCATAGCCGCTTCATTAACTCACACAAAAATTAAGTTTAAAGCAGAAGCAACTGACAATCACATATGACAAAGTCAAATACATGTCAAATATAACAGTTGGCATGTGGTACATGGCGGGTAATTTGAATTCAAAATAAGGAATGCTAAATCTTGAAGATTTTAACCTTTTAATCATGTTGCTTCCTTACAAACCTTTGGTGGAATATCGGGATGGTGTATGAGAATATTTCACTGAAATTTTGCGGAAATCTGTAGTGCCATTTTGAAAATATCTTAAAAAAACGTCTGACCTCCCATAAGACCCAATGTAAAATTCAGCCCCGGGAGAACAGCTGATTTTTTCAGGGTCGTGGCCTCTATTTTTGTGTTGGCCTTGATATTATATATCCAAATATGTCAACATACAGGGACTCTAAGGATGCAGTGAGTGTGCCAGGAGAGATAGAATTTAATATTCAAAAATTTTTTTTTTACTATTTTTTATGTTTACGCCTCATCAAAACAAACATTTCTAAATAACGGATGTAATACATTCCTAGCCATGAAAACAGTTTTTGTAAATATCTCAGAAACGAAAGCTCTTATGAAGTTTTTGGTTATAACATATATTATTAAGAAAAATATGTTTTACTATATGCTGAAAACTCAATATTAATGCGATGATCCGCTAAAAAGTTAGCATATTTTCAATTTGTTAACTGTCAAAAATCTGTTATTACCATTAATGGATTTTGACCCAAATCTAATCAACTTGTTACAGGATCGAACGCTATTTTACCTGACAATTTCATCGAAATCGTTTCAGCGGTTTAGGAGCTATCGTTGACATGTTAGTTTCATTTTTTTTAAATAGAATAATAATATAACGTCATTAGGAGATTTACATATGAAAAGCAGCTGCTTTCTTTTAAAATTCGACCTTTGTGCATTTAAGAACCGGATTTATTAGTGTTTTTGTATTAAATGAGAGTTAGCGACTTCATTTTTAAATTTGACTTTGGTATGTCAATTTTGAGAATTCAGTTGTTAGTTTTCTTTGTAAATCTGTCAGAATAAAGTGGACTCTAAAATAAAGGCAGGTTTTATTTCAATAGGGCCCTAATGTCAGCTGTCCGCTATATTGTATGTGCTAATTATTTAGACAAGTTAGCGATAATTAAATTCATTAAACTGATTTCCCATTGTTTTGATAGATGTGTTACTGAACAAGGATTCTAATATATCAAATACCAAATTGCAAATAATGCAAGGACCTAAAACTGTTTAGTGGTAGAATGTTTGCCTATATAGCAAGAGATCCCGGGTTCGATCCCCGGCCGAAGCAGAAAACTTTTTTTTTCTTATTTTTTCTTTCTTTAATTTCACTTGCTGTTGATTCTAATATATCTTGCGTTTTTTACAGTACCTAATTATGGATACGTATTTAATACGGAAATCTACACGGACAGTTTTAAGTTATTTATGTATTATTTTGCTTTAAATTTTGATATATAATTTTTTTATTGATCATGGATTAGGACTAGAACTAGGACTGCACGGACTAGACATACAAAAATTTAAATTATTATGAGATCAAGCTTACTAAGAAATGCTATGCTACTGCACGTTAGCGTGAACCAAATTTTTGGAGTTATTTGATCTATAAGCATTAAAAAAATACTTAACATAATGCCATAGACCTTGATCCAAGTACCAAGTTCTAGGATCTTAGTAACTACTGATGTAAAATATTCTTATAGCGGGTCCACACCAAACCAACAAAACAAAAACAAAACAGCAACATTTTTGAAACAAAATGAGATAAATTCGGCAACTTTTTTGTTTTGTTGGCGTTTTCAGCAACTTTTTATTTTCCCGTCGCCTGTCGGTAAAGATCAAAGTGTTGATGTTTTGTTTTCGTTTTGGGCAACTTTGTTGATCTAGTCTGTACGCGAATAAAACAGAAACAAACATCGTGTTTCAGTTTGTGTAGTTTCTGTGTGCAAAATTACCATGTCCGGAAAAAAATTTAAATGGAGGTGTTGAAAATACATGTAAATTGATTGAGCTAGATTGTTATGGTACGCCAGACATCCTGATTATAAAAAAAATCGTTATAAAAAGGCAGACGCCTTAAAGGAAATAAGAATATTGTGTGATACTTCTTCAGAGGCAGTGGACAGAAGAATCAAAAACATCAATACTAGTTCCAAAATAAAATTTGTCAAAAAAGTTATTGTTTCTTTATAACTCAAAATTTCGAGCACGCCATATTTTCGATCGAGGAGCATAAAAAGTATCCTAATAGGGTGTTTGACAGTAGTAAAAAAATAAATATATATTTATTTTTGGATATATTTTTAGGTCTTGGGAATGCTAAAAATAAACTTTTTTGTTTAATTTTTTCTCAAATTCATAGTTCTTTTAATAAAATAAATTCATTGAATTCAAACAATTAGCCACGTGATTCAAAACAGGCGGTCTACCAATCAGTCAACGCCTCGAACGAACCTATTTTCTGTGTTATTTTCTTATGGATGGTAATGTTTGCTTTGGTTTAAAGTGCGAATTATCGTCCTAAACTAGATTTTATTTTGTGTTTTGCTTATAAAAAATATTTTCAATAGAAAACGGATTCTCCAAAGCCGATAGCTCCAACTTGCCAATGCTGAATTCCTTTATGGTGGCAGGCTTCTTTGCCAACAACAGTAATTTTTGTTTTGCGGAATTTAGAAACTTTAAAATGTTGATGTAAGTATTCGATGAGTTGTTTTATATATAACTGAAAGTTTTTTTATGATATTCTTCGCCTAATTTTACTCATTTAGATTTTGAGGTTAGGTTATATATATGTTTTGCTTTTTTGTTTAATATGCCACTTACAATAGATTCAATTAAATACCCAATCATTATTATTTTAAGCATTAGAGGTACTCCCTAGTCCTGCCTAATAACTGCCTAGCACCGCCTAAAAATTTGAACAACTTTCTGCCTATTATAGTTGTTCGCCCCTTGTAATAAACATAACCTCAAAAATTTAATGGTCATTTACGAAATAGTTATATATATTATAGACAACGTGAGAAAAATTAATAGAAACAATGTAGTTATACTCACACCAAAGTGACCTTCACAGTGAAGATGTATTAGAATAAGGCCCTTGGCTCTCTTCGAGCAAGTTCTAGCCACTTTTTTCGTTCTTTTACTGCTGTAGGCACATGAATAAATAGTTTTTCAGGTTTTTTTATGCTAGTATTCGAACACTGAGGCACTACACACCACTTATAGAACATTTTTTTACATAAAAAACAGTAAAAACACAGACTAAAAACGAATAAACACTTAAATGCCGTGTGTCTGTCCGCCAGTTTACTGCGCTGTGACGTCATTGCAACGCCATGCTAGAAATGAGCGTTTTAGCGGCAAATTCAAATCGGAAATTAGAAAACTTGTTTTTAATAGTAGTCATTATAAAATATACTATTTTAATACTTTTGCGTAGCAAATTAGGGATCTATGTATCATTCTAAACTCTTTGTGTGTCTATATGTGGACAGCAGTTGACAATTTGTTCGTGTTTTCGAAAACTTGCAGTTTTGTTGTGTTGCTGTTTTGTTGTGTTGCTGTTTTGTTGATGTTTTTGTTTTGTTTGATGTGAACCCGGCATTATGTAGGTAATACACTTACCACTTGATTATAGTTTACATAATTTTGCACATATAACAATAAGGACCACCAATAGGTGTCGCAAGGAGTTGTAAGACTTTCAGTCCCCAGTCTGAATACAGGACCAACTGCCGTGTATTTGAACAATGTCATAAAAACCAAGAGCGTTGCTATAAGGGCAGGCATCAATCTACAAAAAATAGGTCAATTCATTAGGTTATAGTCGATACTACTCTCAAGAAGGGATGTATTCGAACTGAGGATTTTTTAGGAAAAGTCCAATCGACTTTTATTTTTTTTAAATTCTCCATAACAATATAAATTTTATTTTATTTTACAAGAGGTTATGTTTTTACTAAAAACCATACGGGTAAATAATTTTATTATTAACCACAAAGACAAACACCCTAATTATCTATAAAAGTAATCTGGGCGCACGGCAGTGCCCCGTCAAGTTCGCGCGGAAACTGCTGTACCATCTTTTCTTGAAACATTTCAGGCCATATTTGACCTATCTAAAACTCTACTTCGTAAGGGTACGGACACAAAGAAAGCAGGTTAATCAGCGGCTAGTTTCGGCGCCGAAAATCAGCGCTTATAAGTCATCTCATTAGTACACAATGAACGCCAGTTTTCGGCCAGTTTAAAAGCAACTTCCACACTACAAACATGTCTGAACTTTTTATTAACGGAAAATACATTTTTTAGGAGGCAACGCACAAAGCAAGGCATACATCCAGTAAATCGTGAACGAAAACTTTATGGTATGGTAATTTCCCTCCATAATTTCTGCACTATATTCCTGTTTCTGTGGGATTTAAGTCGTTTGTCCCACAATGCATTTCTTTGAAAAATCGCCGAAGTCAGTAATTCGACATCCATATCGACGCACGTCCAGCGCCGAAAGCAAGCGATCAAGAACTACAAATTCATGCCGGTAAAAAGTCGGCGCCGATCCGCACGGTCAACAAGCACCGACCTGCTTGGTTTATGTGCGGGTGCATTTAAACGTGAATTAAATTATTGGCGCTTATAAGCGCTTGTCAATACCAGCAAGCAGGCAACCTGCTCTCTTTGTGTGCGTACCCTAAGGAGCTACAAAATTCAAACTTTGCACAGTAGTAGATCTTCATGAAGTTAACAACCCCTCCAAGTTACATAGACTTCCATAAATTAGTAAAGTAGTTACAAAATTTCAAAAAACGTCGAAATTGCCATTCACTCACTCACTCACTCCCTCATGTATAGATCACCAAAATTCTACTGTGCTTCCAGACATGCGACAAAGCTCAAATTTGGCAGACTGATAGAAATTATGACCAAACCCTTGGAAAAAATCGAAAAACCCCAAAATTCTAATTTAATTCCCTCCCCTATACATGTAAAGTTATGTAAAAGTAACATTGCCCACTTTCAGAAGAGCTAGAGAGCTGAGCTTTGGCAGACTGATAGGAAATATAATAAAACTTTAGGAAAAAAATTAAAAACTCTAAAATTTTAATGTAAAATTAAGTAAAATTTTTATTGTCCACTTGGAGAAACGCTAGAGAGCTGAGCTTTGGAAGACCAATAGGAACTATGATAAAAGTATAGAAATTTTTTTTCAAAACTTCTTTCCCCTATAAATGTAAAGTTATGTAAAAGTAACATTGTTTACTTCCAGAAACACTAGAGAACTGAGCTTTGGAAGACTAATAGGAACTACAGTCCATATCATTATTTTTGAGACAACTTTTGACAACTTTTTTTCGTTTGCTATGCTATTTGTTATGGTAAACAGCTGATAACTGTCAAAAAGTTATCTCAAAAATTATGATATGGAGTTTATATTAAAACCATAGGAAAAAATTAAAAAACTTCAAAATTTTAAATAAGGTATCGCAAAAGTTTTGAACAATATTCCGCATACTTTACAACCTAAATATTATTCAAATCCTTTAAAAAAGGAGTGAAATCATAACAAAAACATTTTATGTAAAAAAAGCCATGAACGGGAAAATGGTATTCCGTAAAAAGAATTGAGATAAAAGTCAAGGCAAGTTCTTCAATACAAATTTAAAATGAAAGGTTCTTACTAGTTTGGAAATGATTTTCTAAACTTGACTATACGGCTGCAAATGACTCTTACGCATAGTGCTAAATTGAACATAAAGAAGTTTGGCTGTAATAGCAAAGTTTAAAAAAACATTTCCAAACTAGTAAGAACCTTCCATTTTGAAATTTGTATTGGAGAACTTGGCTTGACTTTTATCTGAATTCTTTTTACGGAATACAATTTTTGCGTACTTGGCTTTTTTTTAAAGGATTTGGATATTATTTAGGTTTTAAAGTAGTAAAATATGCGGAATATTGTTTTATAATACCTTATTAAAATTTTTGAGATTTTTATTTTTTTCTATGGTTTTTTTAAAGTTCCTATTAGCCTTCTAAAGCTCAGCTCTCTGGCGTTCCTTGAAGTGGGCAATGTTACTTTTACACAACTTTACATTTATAGGAAAGGGAAGTATTTTATTAAATCAACTATACGATATTATACGTATTTTATTGCCCCGCTTAATATAGTCTAAGTCACTATCTATTTGTGTGTTGAATAAAAATAATTTTAACCTGAACAATTTAACAGAAGGATTAAAAAGTCATCCATCAATCCCAGACAAATTTTAAATATTATCAGATTAAATTGATCATTTAGTCAATTGACCTTTGAACTTGGTAGATAGGTTACTTATTGGTCGTTGCATTTTTTTTCTATTTTGAAGCCCAGAAGATAAACGTCAAAACGCTAATAGTTTAATCATTTGTCCACGCGCAATTGTCCTGCGCGCTCTTGCCCTAGCTCTATCCAATGCTCTCTATATATATAACTGGTGAGGCAAAAATATTGATATTTTTTGTAGAGAGAGCATGATATTCTGTGGTTTTGAAAGTTCGCGGACGTTTGATTTTTAATCTACAACTGGATTTTTACTGCGATTAGGTACTAATAAAGTTTTTTAAATAATCAAAGCTATTTCCGTTAAAAAGGAAATCGGCTTTTCACTCCTATAAAACTCGTTTTTACAAGGAACGCATCGTGTTCCCATTTTTAATTTTTGTTCAACAAAAACAATTTCAAAAATATACACAGAATACCACCGGTGATTAGTACTAGAGATAGAAAGGTTGCAAGGCTTAGCATTCATTGTATGTTCTTACTCTAAAAAAAACTCTTTAAATTTTTGGCTCAGTGTCCCATATACGTAATGTATGGTTCGTTTCCACGCCCTTAGTTAAGTTTATGAACTACAAAACATTTTTATTTTATTTTATTTATGTATTTTTTTGAAATTTGATTTCAACCCGGTGTTAAAAATAAATAACACTCGGTACCTTGGGATAAGAAAACCAGATATGTTTTTTGCTTATTTGATTTTAAAATATTAAAATTAAAACTGGAGCCATTCTAATACACACCAATCTCGATGTGTCCTTGTTTATCACACCTGATTTTCCGTTTTCCTATTTCCTTTAAACTGACCCATTTAAAAATACGAGTGTACCTACCTATAATCGTGGGGTCAAGAAGCGAAAGAAGAAAACAACGAAAAATTGTAAGACAGTGTGCTTTATTCGTTTGTCCCTGTCAAACGCATACTGAAAAAGGGTTAATCATAGCCGCCCTGTGGCATCAATCTACGGCCCTTGCCGAATTAATTAGTGTTAAACTAAACATAATTAAACAAAAATTCAAAATCGTTAAGCCGCGCGCGCGCAAAAACATAACAGTGATATAGTGATAAGATATATTAGTGCGGTTAAAACCATAAACCCTATAAAAACTAAAAAAGAGTTAACAACGCCGAAAGAAGACATCATCATCGGATTACTCCATTTCCATGGTACCCTTCCTTTTAAAGAAACACCATCGAGGTAAGTCATTTTTTTCAAAAATAACTCTTTTTTAGCTCCTTTTCTCTTCTTTTTATACACATTAAGGGTCGTTCCCCCACCTCACTGCGTCAGCTGAAATTACGCTATGTTGTTCTCGCGCTCCCTATTGTTTACAGTAGGTGTCCGATTGAGTGGTAGCTCCATAGCTCCTTAGCGAAGAAGCTATTACACACTCGGCCCGTTTCATTGTGGTTTTATGTGGTAATGTTTTGTAGTTCAAAAACTTAACTAAGGGCGTGGAAACAAACCATTTCTCCCCGACCCTGAGAACAGCCAACGTGCTGTTCTAAGAAGCAATAGGCAATGGGCAAAGCTTTACCAATGGCCGTTTGAGTACGCCAGTGGCTGTTTGCACATTTGCTACCCTCGGAACATTATCCTTGCCAGGAAATAATTCTATAATACGGCCTAGCAACCAATCTAGTGGGCGGCGATTCTCGTCCCGAATAAGAACTAAAGTTCCTATCTCCACAGGGGAGGTCATGGAATCCGTCCATTTCGACCTTTGTTGTAGGGTGTGTAAATATTCACTAGCCCACCTTTTCCAAAAGTGATCATGCATTTGCAATAACAAATTCCAACGCGAAAGCCGATTTATAGGGACATCCGAGTAGTCAGGATCGGGCAAACACGTCGGGGGTTGCAAGCTTAGGAAATGTCCTGGGGTAAGCGCCGTAAAATCCGTAGGATCTGAAGAAATAGCTCCTATTGGTCGTGAGTTTAACACCGCTTCGATTTGAATTATGAAAGTATTAAGTTCTTCATAAGTAAGAGTCTGATTTCCCACGACTCGAGTCAAATGGGTTTTTGTAGACTTTATGTTGGATTCATAAATTCCACCGAAATGTGGACTGGCACTTGGCATAAAGCGCCAACGAATATCTTGCGCTGTCGCTGCGTCAGTGAAGATTTGCTTTAAGTAGTTCCAACCCCCCTGGAAATTTCCACCATTGTCAGAAAATATATCGCTCACATGACCTCTACGTGCGATCAGACGCCGCAGCGCGGCCAGAAACGCTTCCGTCGTGAGTTCAGATACGAGCTCCAGGTGAACCGCGTGAACCACCACGTCAATGGCAAGCATAATGTAAGCTTTATAACAGCGCGCCTTACGAAGGCGCCCTAAGGTCACTGAGAAAGGACCGCAAAAATCTATCCCAATTTTTGCAAAAACCGGCGCTTGGCGCACCCGATAAGCGGGTAGATCCGCCATTGGAGGCTGATAAGCAACGGGCTTTGTTGTCCAACATGGCAAACATTTTGTGAGTATATTTCGAATAACTTTGCGTGCGAATAATATCCAAAAGTTCTGCGCGATTATGCAATGCGTGGTGTGTATACCACAATGTAAATTTACCGTGTGAACATGAAAAATCAAGAGTTCTGTCAATCGGCATTTACTCGGCAAAAGTAAAGGAAATTTTTTATCATATTCCAATTCCGAGTGGCAGAGCCTGCCTCCGATTCGCAAATAACCGTGAGGGTCTATGAAAGGTTTGAGTTTTTAAACCACTTCGGCAACTCTTCTTGGTTCGTCAATTTTAAAATTTCCATTTCAAAATAGACCGACTGTACATGTTTGGTAATAAAAAGTAACGCGGTTCGATATTCTACCAAAGTGATATATTTATATCGAGAAATTTCAAGTTTTTGTATCCTATCTCGAATTCGTAAAAGATAAGCGACAATCCTTTGTAATTTTAACAATGAACTATATTTTTCTAACAGGTCATTTATCAAAGGAGAATTAAAATTTTGAATCGCAAAAAATATTTGGTTTTTTGATTCTAGCACAACAATGTCTGATTCATACAGTGAGGATGAAATTGAAAAATCCCATTGTTCTTGGTGTGAACAAAGAAAGGAAGGGCCCTGCCACCATAGGGTGCAACTCAGAAGATCGGAGGCGAACATCCCTCTGGTACCGCAGTCCGCAGGGTTGTTGGTACCGCTAATGTGAAACCAGTTTTGCGGTGGGACCTTTTCCTGTACAAATGAGACCCTATTGGCCACGTAACTTTTCCAGGAGTAGGGGAATTTTTGTAACCATTGTAAAGCTACCGCACTATCGGTAAAACAAAAAATGTCGCTAAATTGAAATTTCCGTGATAAATTGTTAACTGTAAAATCTATCGGGATGCTTACAGTTTTAAGCGGCGCAACTTTGCTCTTGCTGCATAATAAATAATTTTTTATTGTATTGTCTTGATACGAGACTCGTACGTATATAACAGCGCAATAAGCTTTTTCGGAGCTATCGCAAAATCCGATCAACTGAACCGATGTTGATTTGCGAATATCAATATGACGTAATATTTTAAGGTCCCGTAGCAAATTTAATTCAGATTGAAACTTTCTCCATTTTGCGGCTATTTCTTCGGGAACCTTTTGATCCCAAGAAAGTTTTAAAAGCCACAAATGTTGGATAAGTATTTTTGCGCAAATCGTAAGCGGAGTTAAAAAACCAATGGGGTCGAAACATCGTGCTAGATTTGAAAGCATTATTCGCTTGGTGCAACTTTGCTCTTTGATATGATCAAACTGATAAAAAATGCATCAGAGGGAGGGTTCCAACGTAAGCCAAGAATTTTTAACGTATTCCGGCTATCCTCATCGAAGCAAAGGGCGTCGGTTTGGATATGAGACTCGGGTAAGTCTGAAAGTATGTCGGGGTGATTGCTGGCCCATTTTCTTACTTCAAACCCAACACGAGAAAGTAAAGAAATTATTTGATTTTTCATCAAAATTAGGGTGTCCAGTGAATCACTAGTTCCCAAGATATCATCTATATAAGAGGAATGAAGAATGAGCTCGGTTGCCAGGGGCAGATCCGAGTGATCGGTTGCTAACTGCTGCATGGTGCGCAACGCAAGGTAGGGCAAACAAGTGACGCCAAAAACAACAACATTTATTTCATAGTCTGAAATAGGATCTGAGGGTTTAAAACGCCAAAGAATCCTTTGAAATTTTCTATCTTCTGGGCGCACTTCTATCATCCTGTACATAGCCCGTATATCTGTAACAAAGATATATTTTCCAAAGCGAAAATCGAGAAGCAATTTTACAATATCATTTTGTAATTTGTGTGGCCAATTAAAATGCGTTGGGTGACATTTGTGGCAAACTAAAAGACGTTGCCGCCATTTTGTGACACTGTAAATAGAACAATAACGCTGTGCCAATTTGTGACACTAAAAAAATTACTGAGTAATTAAGCAAATACCTGGAAGCAGAACTGTATTTTTCAGCTAGGTAAAACATTGGTATGCCCGGTAACTTTTATACAGTGGAGAAGGGGGGGGTTCAGAAATAAGAAAATTTTAAGTGCGCCACAGTGTTCTAATACCAATGTTTTACAAAGAAGATCTTAATTAAAATACAGTTCGACTCAAACGTTGTAGCCAAACAATAAAACTCTACCTACTTCCGAGGCTTCCAGAGTATTTGTGTTTTTAAGAAAAACAAAAAAAAATTGACTAATAAACAAAATGAAATTCTAAAAGATTCCTAAATGAATCAAAATGACACAAATAGAAAGTTCTTTATAGGTAGATGCACATTTCCAACAGGTCACAGTGTACCTACATTTGTATCAGTAGTGTAAGACTCACTTATATAAATGATTGTTAAAAAAAATATATACTTCCAAAATCATTCCATCATAGGGGAGATCTGGACCAAATATCTGCTGTCATCATTCTACGTTGGGTAGAATGAGACAGACAGCAACCCAGTCCGAGATTTACCCCATGAGGTAAAGCAATGTAAGGAAACCGCTAAAAAAAATATAATCTCATCTCTCTTTTGTCTCTGCAAAGTTGGTTCATTGGATTGTACAAATAACACAAAATTTAGTTCATCTTGTTTATTTTAGTAAAACTACTGAAAAAAAATACTGGAAACATGAAATATGTTTTTAAAAAATAAGGAAACAAGTTCGGGCCAAAATAGCAAGGCACTCCAAATTTCACAGGAGAAATTGTCTTAAATAAATGGAATGAAGGAAACAAGTCAATTTAGAAAATATGCCGCAAAATTGTGGTCATGACGTCATACCGTTACCTTGCGTTTACAAGCAATGTAGAAATTATACTGTGAAAAATTTTATATGAAAGATTACGTCTAAATTATGTTAAAAATTTATATGAAAAGATTATGTCTAAATTATATTGAAGATTTATGTGAAAAAAAATTATATCTAAAAAAAAAATGGTTGTTTGCGTGAAATTGAAGAAACTCCTACCTTGGTTCTCGAGTATTTTATGAGTTCTTGGTGTTTTATTTAAACCTGAAAGGGTTGTTGGTTTTCTGACATTCTCCTTGCTACTGTTGCACCAGGTCCCCTGTTCTGTCCGCGCCTCCCCTAGTGCTCGCTTAGCACATCATGCTGGGCAACACAGGGTCTTCGATCTGTTGCTGGATCCTTGCCCGAGCATAAAAACCCTGTGGAAAATGAAATATTTCAGTTTCCTTCGTCGGTTTTGCACGAGGTTCCCCTACACCGAGAATCTTAAATCACGAACCCCATGTCGACTCAATAAAATAAGGCAGATTTCAACAGATGAACTAAAATAACCCTTACCTTTCCCAGGGTTGTATCAGTGCTACCACCGGCTTCACACCAGCGTCCAGCACAACCGTCCCAGTGATGGATTGGACAGGGCTGTAGACAAAGGAGAAAAGCAATATATAGTTTTTATCCAAAATGTGAGTTAAAAAAATAAAAAAAACTCCAAAAAGTCCCCACGTCTTTTGTCGAAAAAAGTACTTTTCACACGAAAAATAATTACAATTTGGGAGGCAAATATTGTCTTGAAGAATTCAAATTTTTTTTTTTAAAAATCGAACTTACCACGCTTTTTGAGCGTCACTAAGATTCGCCTAAACAACGACGGCTCACAGTTATACCGTCTTTGGTATAATCTGCAACTACTGCAGTGCCAATAAGTGCCAATAACCACAAAAACAATAGCGACACCAACAGACGGCCACCAGCCCAGCCAAAATTGTTTAGGAAAGAGAAAAGACACTTTGTCAAGAACACAAAAAAATGAAGTTGCCCGAAATCGTTCGTAAATTTGGTGGGGACAGTACTAACCTAATTTTCCCGGTTAAATTCAAATAAGGATGCAAACCCATTTATAAAAAAAACGCTCTCGCCAAAAAATCCCTAGTCCCGGTTTGCGAGCCTGGAAAAAAAATACCGCGGTTTTCAAACTAACCAATGATAAAATACACTAATACACTTCGATACCGGTCTATAGGGCCAGCATTAACCAAGGGAATATCGAAAATGCGTCCTTTACATATTGAGGTGTTGTCAGATCCATTTCTACGGTCGGAATTTTTATAACAAGGACATTGAGACACCCTCCATACATAGACCGAACATTTGCCTACCGGACCCCCGCCAACATAGCAAGTAGGAGGAAAATAACCAGCCGGACTATAAGAAGCTCATCAACTGTAAAATCAATTACTGGAGATCAGAGCATGCATCAAACCCAGGAATATTCGAACACTCAACCAATTCCCATATGAGTAAAGCTATACTAAGTGTAGAATTTAGTTGTATTTTAGTTACAGTTTTAGTCAAAAGTTTCCTTTGCTCTTTATATATGTTTTCTCTAAGATTCATATGGTTTGACGCCCTTTTTTGTAAAACATTTCTACATTAATAAAGTTGTTTTTGATCTTGAACCTAAAAATACACATTGAACTGCTGCTTAAACTCGGCACAAGAGTGCTCAGATGTTAAGTTTGTTCACCACTAGCCAGCCCTACACAACCCTTTAATCCGACTGAGTTAGTTATTAACTTTATTTAACTATGATTATATATAAATTTATATAATATAAAAATACGATTTTGTTTATTCATTTAGTCCTGGTTTTTATCCCTCGTTTATCTCCCATTTACAAAAGTGCATAACTCGTATTTATTTTATCTTCTCCTTATCAAATTAATAAAGATATCAAAGTGGGCGGAGCCTCGGTTGTTCCTGGTCGAACCGTGGACCCAAATATGTTTTCGTGCTATCGAAACTAGCTAATCCGTGAAGGATATGAGGTTCGGAATAGAAATCATTGTCCCAATATCCTCGAAAATAAACATAAGCGAATGAAATGATCATCTAAATGTTTTCTTCCTGTTACTGAAACCATTTGTGATGCGGCAACGCCGCCATTCCCCAGCAGAACAGCTGTTTATTTTCATGAACGTCAAAGAAAATTACGAAATTTTACAGATAAACAAAACAATCAAAAGTTTTTATGTGATTTTTCCCGAAACCTGTGATCTCAAGTTCCAATTACGATGCCCAGATAATGCGACGTGTGCAGTGTTTACAACAACACGATGGAATGTCTCCTCTATAAGGTAAATTTCTGGACAATATATAACCTCAAAACCTAGCTCTATAAATTACCCTTAATGTGTGTACAGAAAAATGAATCGGATAGTTTTGGTTATTTACAGAAATAAAACAAATATGTAACGTTTGCCTTAAACGTAAAAATGACACGTTACATAATCCCCCCCCCCCAACTTCAAGACGATTAACCTAAAAAGGTTAATCGGAGAGATCCGCTGCCGACTTAAGGTCTTTGGCATGCCAACTCCCTGGTAGTACTTTACCCGATGGTTCCTGAAGCTCAAATATCCATGGATAAATTTTATTCCTAATCACATAAGGACCAACGAATTTCAGTGCTAACTTCTTCGAGAAAAACTTCGCAGGATCTGACAACACATAATTCTTCTTCCAAACACGCTGACCCACAACAAAGTTGGGTACCCTTGTACGCAAATTATACTGAACTACGTTTTTCTCTCCCGCCACCTCTAGCCTTCTCTTAACATCAGCATAGAGCTTCCGGAAACCTTCGTTCTTACTTTCAGCTGCGGATTGTACACCATTCTCTTCAGATAACAAAACTGGGTTGGAGTAATCTTTTCCTGACAAACACATATTCCTACCAAAATTAACAAAAACAGGAGACATCCTGGTTGTCTCATGGGTTGCAGTACGAATCGCGCAGGCAAGTTTATGTATTTGTTCGTGCCACTTCCTGTGGTTGTCTTTCACATAACAACATAACATGTTTTTAACGTACGATTCGTCCTTTCTGTTGGATTCGCTCTGGGGTGATAATACGGATTATACTGAATTTTAACCTGATAACTCTCAGCAAAACGCTTAAACTCGTTACTTTTGTACTGAGGGCCATTATCACAAAGTATCAAACGGGGTACTCCGAAGACCATAAATACTTGCTCCTCAACATGCTTGACAACTGCTTGAGTAGGAGCTGTTCGCATTGGAAAAACTAAGGAAAACTTACTTAAATAGTCCGTAACGACGAGAATCCAGCAATTACCCTTTGTCGAACGAGGTAAAGGTCCACATAAATCCGTCGAAATAATTTTCCAAGGACGAGTTGGTTTTGGGTGAGATATCATCTGATCAGATACACCTTTTGTATCACCTTTATGAGCTGCACAGACAAAGCATTTCTTTACAAAAGTTGCCACGTGCTGGCGCATTTTTGGCCAATAATATTTTTCTGCCAGTCTGTGGAAGGTTTTATACACACCCATATGTCCTGCGGTAGGAGGATCGTGAGCTTCTCCAATAATTCTACGCCTATGATCTTTGGGGATTACCTCCTTCCAATATTCGTTAGATGGTGAAAGTTGAGGGTATTCTTGTTTGACATATTTATACAAGTTATTGTCAGTGTATCTCCAATTCATCAATTTTAACGGTGATTCTACGACCCTCTTTACCATCTTTTGGTACCGTCGATCTTTAATTGCTGTTGAAACGTCTCTGGGCTGCGAAATTGTATCAATCATGGGTACTGCACGAGATAACATGTCCGGGACAACTAAATCTTTCCCTTTCCGATGGATTGCTTCAAAATCATATTGCTGCAGTTTTACAGACCAACGAGCAAGTCTTCCACTGGGCTCTTTCAAGCTATAAAGCCATTTTAAGCTAAAATGATCTGTTATGACCTTAAATGAGATTCCCTCAATATAAGGCCGGAAACACGTTCTTGCTTAGTCAAAGATCGACTCAAATAGCATATGACTTTGTCTCCTTCAGGATAAGGTTGCGTTAAACATGCTCCTATTCCATATCCTGATGCGTCTGTTTGAATGACTAATTCTTTGGTATAATCTGGACATGTAAGAATCGGTGCAGTCACTAAAAGTTCCTTAATCTTAATAAATGCTTTTTCGCAGTCTGGAGTCCAATCGAACTTTTGATTTTTCTTAGTTAGAGCTGTAATTGGAGCTATTATCGCTGAAAAATTCTCTATGAAACGTCTATACCAGAAAATTGTACCTACAACTCTACGAACTTCTCTGACAGTTCTTGGCCTCTGGAGCTCTAACATGGCTTTAATTTTATTAGGGTCAACTCGGATGCCTCGACGGTCCACTACGAATCCTAAATAAGTCATTTCTGGCCTACACAGTTGGCATTTCTCCCAACTTACCGTTATCTTTGCATTCTGTAATCTTCGTAAGACTTCCTCAAGAATTCTAAGATGTTCAGAAAAGCTCTGTGTGACAATTACGAGGTCATCGAGATTCGGTCTAAATCGTTTCCTATGATGCTATCTATGAGTCTCTCCCAAGTTGCAGGTGCATTATGAAGACCAAAAGGTAAACGCTTAAATTGGAATAGACCTCGTCGACAGATGAATGCTGTTAGTGGCTTCGATGATTCTTCCATTGGTACTTGCCAATAAGCGCTTTAATATCTAAAGTTGACAAGTACTTAGCATCTTTCAACTTGTCAAGAGTCTCGGATACGAGTGGTAAAGGATAACTATCACGCGCCGTCACTGAGTTCAATTTGCGGTAGTCTACGCAGAAACGATATTTCTTTGTGTTTTTCTTTTGCACCATTACCACTGGTGAAGCCCATGAACTACTACTCCGTTCTATAACATCAAGTTTCAACATTTCGTCAATTTCATCATCAATAAGTTTCTGAGTGACCGGTGAGACCTTATATGAACGTTGTCTTATCGGTGCTGCATCTGTTGTAATCTTATGTTCTACTCTGTCTGTACATCCCAGTGAGTCACCCATAATAGTCTTATATTTATCGACCAATTCCTCTAGTCGTTCTGATTCATAAGGCGTAAGAGTTGTTTGTTGGTCTGATGTTTCTAAAGAACAAATCACATCTTTATTATCGGCAAAGTGCCACTCATTAGTACTTAAGTTCGGTACTATCCCTATCGAAATCCAAAAATCTAATCCCAAAATCAAAGTGTGCGGCAACTCAGGAACGACGACGACCTCTATTAACCTAAATTTATCCTGAACTTGCATAGGAAGTTGCACTGTCCCAATACTAACTGTGCTTTGACCATTTGCCACAATACAACTCGTCTTCTTCGTCGTATCAAGTGAAAAACCAAACCTCTCGATGATTGACCAACCATGATTCCCTAAAAAGGTACGTGAAGCCCCGGAATCCAACAAACCTAGTAACTTATTTCCGAGCACATCCACTTCTAAATAAGGCCTCTCAACTTTACGAGCATAACTTATCACATAATCTAAGACGTACGTTAGCATATCGGTCGATGCTTGTTCAGGCTGACTCGAAGGTCGACCGCCTACGAGCGCCTGGGTCCGTTTCCCTGACGATTACAATTTCGACATTCTCTGACTGTTACCCCTGCCTGACCACACGAATAACACTGCTTACCTCTAGGTAATGCGCACCCTATCGCCATGTGCCCTGTTTGGTTCCATCTATAACAAACAACGTCCCTATTCGCCCTACCAGGTCTAGCACCTTGTGGTGGTTGTCCATCTCTGTCATTTACACTAGACTGACCACTAGCTGTTTGTTGTCTCTCTCTATCAGCTCTAGTAGAGGAACTGCTTGTTGGCTGTCGCCTATCTCTGTCGAATCTATTAACAGGATGATTTAAATTCTGTTGGGTCGATGTCCCGGTACTTGATATCTGAATTGCATTGACCCCTGTTGGAAAATCGTCATTGTCGCTCTCTACGTCAACGTAGGCCAAGTCAGGTTCAATAGATTGGTTTCTTCTAGGAGTAAAATTTTCCTCCTCTAACCCATATCTCTGGTCGATTCTACGACATAAATCTTTTAAATGTGAAAGGCTATTGACCTCAGTAGCAATCAACCCTTTCTTATAAATGTCCACGATATTTCTGAAGACGATAGCTAATTTCGCTTCTTCAGAAACAGGACAGCCAAGTCTTTGGAAATAGGTGTTCATTACAGCAAAATAGGTCCCTATATACTCTCCAGGGCCTTGTTTACGTTTTTGGATCTCCTTCAATAGCTTCTCGCCATATGAAGAAGGAAGATACTCTGCCATGAACTTTTGTTCCAGCTGTTCCCATGTATGGACTTCTCTACGAACATATTTTTAAAAGGTATAAGCTGACTTTTCAAAAAGATCAATGCCTGAGTTTAGTAACACCTTTTTGCTAACTTCTCTAGCCTGACTCAACTCGTCCACTCTCTCAAAAAATGCAGTGACGGAGATCGTACCCCTCTCGCCTGTAAACTTTAAGTTCCACTTATGCGGAGGTACAGGTGCAACGTGATGAGGTACCAGGATCACTTGACATTGGTACTGGCGACGAACATGAAAAAGGTCGTGACTGAGCAATAGGTGCTATGCTACTTTGGAGGGCAGCTAAACTCAAAGGAACGGTAGACGGTTGTTGATAATGAAAAGCTGATGTACCGTCATTCTGAATCAGCATTGGGGGTGGTGCCTGTATTGGTGCTTGAGTTGGGTTCGTTAGCACTTGCATTTGCAATGGAGTAATCACCGACGGTTGGTTTGTAGGCTGTTGAGCTGTTCTCTGTGTGCTCGAGTGCTGTGGTTGCGGGAAATGAGACTGGTTGGGTGTGTTACCAGCATTTGTTGAGTGGTCTGAGCCTCGACTCGTTGATTGGGTTTCAGATGCTTCATCATTATCTGAGGTAACGCCAACTCTTAGTAAATCTGTTGCTTGGCTCTGCAACCTCCCAATCAAACTCAAGGTTTCCGCAACCAGTATGCCTTTCGTTTGACTTTCTTCAAAGTTGGACGGATTCATGTTGTTAATCCTGGCTAGCACGTATTCCAACCTTACAGCGATTTTTCTAAACTCTCCCCCTTTGCTCGTACCAGAGAACTTCTCTACCAGTGGTACCAGACTATCTAGCTTCTTCATGCAGCTAAAAGCATCCTGGCCAAATTTAAAAGGATACGGAGAGTATCTCATACTTGCATCAGTCTTTTCTTTTTGCTTAATCTGCATGAGCTGTTGCTTCATTTCTTCCACCGATCCAATGGCTATGCCTCTCCATGTTAACTCATAGATTAATTCGTCCTTGACTAAGTACCTTATGTCAGACAACCGACTCACAGAAACAGCCATGGTGCCTTTTATATTTAAACTTTAAAGCTCTTAATTATAGCTCCCAATTATAAAAACTAAACCACGCAATAACAAACACAAAGTTCACTTTAAATTCACTAGTGAAAATCACTATAAATTTTCTCACAAATGTAGAAAATATAAAACTTAAATACGGGCAGACGCAAACAAAACCGAAGAAAACCGGAGCAGTAAGAAAATAAAATTTATTTGCATTTAAAAATGTAATCATAATTAATATTAATTATTTGCACAACCAACTATGACGTCCAACCTTGCAGAGAGAAATAACTACTTAAATCCTAAATTAGAATTAACAGTAGTAGTAGCCATAAAAAAATTTAAAAAAAATAAAAGAGAGAGAGACAAGAGCTTTGGCAGGTATTCAGGTCTTATGTTCCACTCCTGCGTGAGTAAAACAAAAAAAAATTATTGCGCTTATCCTAGCTGAACTGGATTAAAATTAAAGTTAAGTTATGTTTGTTTACCTCAGCAACCGAATAGGTAAATTTATCCCTAAATGGAACGTACAAAAATCCCAAAGCCGTTGTACACAGTTAACGCTAGGGTATACTCCTGCTATTGCAGAACGGCTCCACTAATAAACTCCTCAAAAAAAACCCAAATCGCCGTATACAATGATTTTTCTCGAAAGAATAAATCAAAACCCACTTTAACATCATCTCTTAATATATAAGTGAACGCAATAACCATCGGAACAGATGTTCATGTTATAGAAATCTTAAAATATACTCAATTAAAAAAAAAATCCGCTCGCTAAAATTGCGTCGAATTAGACTAGTAAGGATGTTGTGTGTAATTAAAAAAATTAAAAGAAAATTTAAAAAAATTACCGATGGTAACAAAAATTTTTTTTTTACTGAAATAACGTCTTAGTAGGACTGCAACTCTCTAATAATCGTTAAAAATCACATTTCCAAAATTTAACCTAAATTGATGCAAACCATGGTCAAAAAGACCCTACGATCGTACCGGAAGGTGTCCAAAAAAAAGGGACTAAAATAGTACTTTTTATCCCGGGGTCTAAAATATTTTACTCCCGGGGACTAAAATATTTTAGTCCCTGGACCCGAATTCATGGTTTTTTCAAATTTTGTATTTTTGTATTTGGGAGCATCTAAAAATAGGCCTATACACTATCAAAATAAACTACCTAGCCTAATCTATACATTCCTACGTTATTTGACATTATTATTGTTTGTTATATTAATATTCAAAATAGCGCCGCTACAGCCATCTAAATGAATCAATGATCGTGGATCTGAATCGATTTCGCTTCGCTGTTGGTTGAGGTTGATGTTTTGCAGTGGAGATCCGAAAATTGCTGGTTCGGTGTGATCAGTGCTGCTGTCTTCGTTGATTGTGGGTTCTGGAAAATTGCATACTGTTACGGTACGTGATTGGCCTTGGCTTTTATGACTCTTGACATCTGTCCTCAAGTTTTGACTGAATATTTTATCCGCCACATTTTTTTTGTTTTCGATTGATTGCTCAACATACCCTTCAGCAACGGTAGCACTTTTCCAACCACCGTGTCTTTTGAGCTGGTCAATATTCGCTCCAGAATCTGCTAAAAGGGAAGCAGAGGTACGCCTGAAGCAGTGTCCTGTGTATGAAACGCGGTATTTTTCGCGGGAAAAGCCCAAAAGTATTCTTTCCAACAGGTTGTGATAAACATTTGCCGTCTTTATAGCCAATGAAATATCTCGATATTGTCAAATTTGTTGGTCTCACAGCCATGTAGGATTTACAGATTTTCACTACGTCTGTAGCGTTGCTTTCTTTGGAGTTCTTCACTATGAAGTTTGATTTTTCGTGTTTCGAACTGTGACAACAAGATGAAAATCTTCGACTTGAACATCTTCATTCTGTAGCTGGCACAGTTCAACACCCCTGCATGCACCGGCAACTCCCATTATCAACGCCACCTGGAAAAAAAAGATTTTTCAGTTACTAAGTAGCAATACAATTTTTTGTACAAACTACGTAACCTGATAGCAACAAATGATATTTCGAATCAGTGACGTTAACATGGTTCAAAATAATGTAAAAACAGTTCACTTTACCTTGATCATCAAATATTCTTGATTTGGTGCTTCCTGGAGGAACTGCTGGATATGATCCATGTCCAGTATTCGAGACTTCTTTGGGCGGTAGCCATCCCCATTTCTTTTCAAAAATGCCTTCAATTTTGAATATTTTCCAATGTCCAAACTTTTTTCAACGATCAGCTTTGATTTAATCATTGAATAATGTGACCAAACCGTTAAAGCCTTCAAATTTTTCGCATGATGGAAGAAATATGCAAGAAGTACCTTCTCCTGTGTAACATCAGCAACATCCTTAGCTTGACACCAATCCAGGAAATTTGTATTGTTTTTCATATATTTTCTCCGATTTAGCGGGCAGCAGTGCCTTCACTGCCTTTGCGGCAGCTGTATCAATATCAATATCCATTTTTTTTACTTTTGGGAATGCACTAGCAAATCGCAGAAATCTCCACGGCGTTGTTTGTATTTTAACAGTTATTTTATGGTACCTTGACAACACCCTGACAACCAAGTATTATCCAAGGCTATCTAAGAAATATCAACTGACTTAACGTCAGAGAATGAATGGTACTTTATTGGTTGTCACATTTTATAGGCCAATCAATAGTGCAGTGGAGATGACTTTCTTTTCGAAAAATTTAATTAAAAATTTGAATGAAACTATGCCCAGAATTGCAAAAAATAGTATATATACCACTTGACTAAAGTGTCTTTTTATCCGTCAGCGAATTGTAGCCCTCCCTGCGGTCGGGCTACAAACATTTCGCCTCGGGATAAAAAGTATCATATATGGAAGGAATATGATTTTTGGTACATGGAACGTACAAGGAATGAATCGAAAAATGAATGAAATAGTACATGAGTGCAGCAGAATGAAGGTAGACCTTGCTGTACTAACAGAAACGAAAAAGAAAGGAAAAGGATCTGAAAACCTAGGACAATATGACCATTTCTATAGCGGAGTGGCAAAAGAAAAACATGCCCAACAAGGAGTATCTATTTTGGTCAACAAAAGATTTAGAAAATTTATCACCAACTGGGAAGCAGTCAATGAAAGGCTAATTAAAATGAATATAACAATAAAAGGAATGAGACTTACGATTTTTGGAATCTATGCGTATAACGACGATGCAAATGTAGCCGTGAAAGAGAATTTTTTTGAAGAAATACACAATGAAATATCAGCAGTAAGTGCATCTAGAGAAATTGTCATATTGGGAGATTTAAATAGTAGAACCGGTAACAGAGTTAATGATCTGACAGTTGGCCAATATGGAGAAAATCTTGTTAATGACAATGGAAACCGGCTAATTACAGTATGTGAGCAATTAGACCTAAAAATCCAAAACGGTTTTTTTCAACATAAGGAAATACACAAATATACCTGGACCAAACCCTCACAAAACCTGAAATCCGTCATTGATTATCTTATCACTAAACAAAAGACAAAACTAAAAATTCAAGATGTCAGAACAAAGCGTGGATCAACATGCGGAAGTGATCACTATTTTCTGGAGTCCAAAATTATCTTTCCTTATCAAGGCCGAAGCCTGCATCAACAACATCTTGATGATACAGTGATTGAAGAAATTGATCACTGTAAATATAATCTACTAAGCCTAGAACATGACAGCGTAAAAAACTTATACAAAAAGAGACTGAACGAAAAACTTAATACAAGTTCAGGTGAAACCCCAGATGAGGAATACGAATGTATTACATTAAGCATCCACCAAGCTGCAAAAGAAGCACTAGGATTAGTGGAAGAAACTTCTAAAAGAAGAAAACCATACTGGTGGGATGCTGAGATTGAGAGAGAAATAGAGGAAAAAAGGAAATTATATCACACCTACTTATCCCAAAAGACAGATAGAAGCAGACAAGAATACAAAATCGCGCAATCAAAGGTGAGAAGAATGATCAGTGATAAGAAAAATCATTCGTGGACGCAAAAGTGCCAGAAAATAGATTCTTACTTAGGAGGTAGGAGAAGTACCGAAAGCTGGAAAACTATAAGATCGATTAAAAAAGAAACATGCAGAGATATCATTTCACCAATACCAGACAAAGAATGGGATGAGCATTTTAAAAAACTTTTAACTGAAGATAGAGCAGAATTCAAGGAAGACGCAAGAGACAATATAATTAGAACGATGGGATCTCCAGTACCCCTCACAATCTCTGAGGTCAAAAACGTGTGCACAACCTTAAAAAGCGGTAAATCTGCGGGACCCGGAAATATCCCAGCCGAACTTATTAAATATGGCACTGAAGAACTGTTTTGGAGATTACGGAATCTTTTCCAAAAATATTTAAATGGAACTGTAGTTCCAACTGAGTGGAAAACGTCATATATATCCACAATACACAAAAAAGGAAGGAAAGATATATGTGACAATTATAGAGGTATATCTGTGACTAGTACGCTAAGCAGAATATACGGTAAAATAATAAGAAATAAAGTAGAGAGCGAATATGGAGGCAGAAGAACAAGCTGGTTTCAGGGCGGGTAGATCGACTTCAGATCACCTCTTTTGTATAACCCAAGTTATTGAAAAGAAAATGGCATACGGTCAAGAGCTGCATCTGCTTTACGTGGATCTGCATAAGGCATATGATAGTATACCACTAAATCTGCTTTGAAAAGCTTTGAAAACACAAACATAAGCGTACAACTAATTAAGGCCATCCAAGAGTTATACCGCAACAGTAAGGCAAAAGTTAAAATAAAAACAAAACTAACAAAAGGCTTTCAAGTAAATAAAGGTCTTAAACAAGGTTGCTGTATCTCGCCTACGCTCTTCAAGATATACTTGGAACAAGTCCTTAAAGTATGGAAGAGAAAATGCCAAAACATGGGAATTCCGTTGGACGAAACCACCTTGTATACTTTATGTTTCGCCGATGATCAGATAGTAGTGTCTCAGGATTATGACGACCTCGAATATATGACACGAAAACTAATAGAAGAGTACAATAAGTGGGGACTAGAGGTTAATCTCAATAAGACAGAGTATATGTGTATCGGTGGAATGAAACAGGATCTAATCTTAAATACCGGGCAGCGAATTCACTCCTGTGATGAGTATAAATACTTAGGTCTAAAAATTACAGCTGACGGAACACTAGACAAAGCTATAAAAGATCGAAACGTACAAGGAAGAAAAGCAATAACTTTATTAAATGGAATAATTTGGGACCAAAGTATATCAAAACATAACAAAAAGCTTATATATAACACCATTATAAAAAGTATTATTACATACGGCTCAGAAGTATGGCCAATCAAGGATAGAACAGAAAAAAATGCTTTCCGCTACGGAGATGGACTATTGGAGAAGAGCAGCAGGGAAATCAAAAAGAGAAAGAGTTACAAATCAAAGAATAAGAGAAATTATGACAGTGGGTGAACGTACTTTAGTGGATGATATAAGAACAAAACAACTGGTGTGGTACGGACATGTACAAAGAATGAATGATGAAAGACTACCTAAACAAATACTACAATGGAAACCAACTGGCCGAAGAAAACGAGGACGGCCAAGGAGAAGCTGGAGAGAAGGAATAGACAGTGAAATAAGAATAAGAGGCCTAGATGATGAATTATGGGCAAACAGAAACGAGTGGAGATTGGGTATCGGAAGACGTAGAACGTTGTGAAACCGATAAATATATATATATAAAAAGTATCACTTTAGTCCCTGGGTATATAATGTACTATATTTGCTGACTAAAATTTTCAAAATATTACTCTACCCTAATAGGTGGTTTGGAGTAGGGAGAAAAAAAATAAAACAAATGATGATAGGTTGTTAAAACGCGAGGGTTCGAAATGAAATTATATTTTAATTCAGAAAAAAAATATTTAAATAAACTGGTAAAATCATTGTAGGGCAAGGTACTACTATGCACCAAAAAAAAATGTTTGCAACAAGAAAATCTAGTTTCGCTTTAAAAAAAAATATTAAAAAAAAATTCAAAAAAAAATTAGAAAATCATTAAGTAGGGTTGCAGCTCCCATTAGTGAACCTTAAATAAAAATTAAAATAAAATTAGCACTAGAAAAATCTTAATAGAGTTATGTTATGCAACAGTCTCAGTTCTTTTCCTTTAAAAAAAACAGTTGTAGATTCCCTTTCCTCTCTCAAAAATGTGAAAAGTGAATGAGCTAGAAAAATTAATTTACTATACAAAAAAAATTATTGAAAATTAAATTTACTTAAGAATCATAAGGTATAAAAAATCGTATTGCAAAAAAACCAATCAGTTTAGGAAAAGTACAAAAAAATATTTATGTTCAAAAAAACAAACGATGTTAGTATATTTTTTAAAATTATTACTTAAGGGAATAAGTAACGTTAGCACTTATTTACTGTACCACTATAATGTGAAGAACCTAAGTTTCAAACTTTGCACTCAACCCCGTAAAGAATTATCTTGTGTGCACTTTCAGAAAACAACTATGAAAACAATTCCAAGGTCCACTATAAGACCGTTATAAAACTAACTTTGTCTACTCGAGTTTATATACACACAACATCCAATAAAAAAAATTTACTGCTTAATGCATTCTCAGATCCTAATTCCTGGTGTTCACGAGATATAAAATTAAGTTGGGCCCTTCCCACAACTATTAGTCAAGGGCTAATGAGACCCTATCACCTACAAATGACATTTTGAAATGAAACAGTTGGGAATAATCCTGCGTAAAAACCAGACAACAAAAATCAAGAAGCCAAAAATTATTACAATAATTTTAAAAGAGCATAATACTCCCGGCCCCAATTAAACTTTTGTTATACTCAACAAAACTCGGCCTAAAACCAAAAAACTTTTTATTAGACATTTTCCCTATTTCCTAAGTATAATGTCAATAAACCCAAAAACTTGTGATTTCCATTCCAATCTTGTCTGTACCCTATATATTTTTAACCGGTTAAACACCCACAGGCGAAACAATATCTTATTTCAAAGGAAAGGTGAAGATATTTTGAAGCACCCTGTAAAAATAGGACACTATTATGGAAAATTGTTCAGATCAGTGTTCTTACTAATTTTTAACCTAAATATATCTAGTTCCCTCATGTGCATGTTTCTAATTTAATTCCTATCATAACTAAACAGATCACAAAATTTGTCTTTCTCCGCAAATCTGCCAGGTCCTGGAAGATGTGAGATTCAACCTGTAGGCCAAATTTGGATGTATTTTAATTTAGCGAAAACCGAAGTTGCGAAATCCTAAAAAAGATTAGTAGGAAGTCCTCGTTCCTCGATTTCTACACTCCGAACCAAACATTTCTTCCATTTCCACCCATCTCGCGGGAGAAAAACCCCTAATTATTGCAATATAAAAGGTAGGTAGTTCTTTTATACCCTCTACACTATCAGATTAAAAAAAAATATATATGTCCTCATCAATGTTTAGTCACAACAAGGAAGCCTATTGTTTTTAAATTTATTCCTAGATTGAAATCTTTTTTTTAAAAAAACCTAATGATCTTAAATTTATTGTTCAACCTGAACACCTTCCAATTTATTCCACAACAGTGTATTGTAATTTAAAAATTTGCTTCATTATTTGAGGTCACCAGTATGAAATTATTTTAAAATTAAAAAAAAATGAAATAAAAAAAAATTATTTCCCAATTGTCCACAACTTTCAAGTCTTTATCCCTAAATAGGTACTTTCTTAGTAACACCATTCATCGTTATCCAACATAACGCTTTAATTTCAGAAGCAACAAAACGAAGATGAAGTGAAAACACTAAGCAAGTAAGTTAAGTTGAGTTACAATGACAAAAAAAAGTTCACCTTTTGTAACTCAAGAAATTCCTGTTTGGTCCCCCAAAAAAAATATAACCTATCTGGTCACCCTTTAAAACTACGACCACTATACAAACCGTTTTGACCAAGACAAGAATTCGAGAAGTTATGTTTACAGAAAAAAAATAATCTTTTTAAGAAATTAAATTATTTAAAACGAATTAAAATTTTGAAATATTTTTACCAATTACCACCGCATATCATTTATATCTAGTTGAAAGTCTCTCTTAAATTCACTGACCAATTTTACGGCCTCAAAATGATATTACTTAAAAAAATTACTGAACTTTACAAATGAACTAAAAAAAAATCAAAAAACCTATATCTATATCTGTCTCAGTTAAACATTTCTTTTGTGGTATTATATCTAGTTGGGCTTCAAATTCATTTTCTCTGTATTCAATCCGAAGCAGGCAAAACTTCTCAAGGCTCAAACATAAATGTTTGCTCTCCATTGGCCATGACCAAGCTATGACCTGAACGCAGAAAAAAATACTGAAAAATTAATTGTGAACCAGAAAAACTTTAATTAATAGAAGACTACGGGTAGGTCATTTTCAAAAAAAAATGCACTCCAAAGCCCAACGCTGTATTTTCTACCCAAAAAAATTTTGACCAGTCACGACACCACAACTAGACTGGATAACCCGAGACCTACAAAAAAAAATATCCCAAAAAAAAATGTTAACTGGACTTTTTGGCGTTGATCTTCAGCCAATGTGTTGCTCTAGGAATTTTAGCCTTGTGTTCCCTAAAGTTCCGAGCTAACACTATGTAGTAGTACCCTCCTCTGACCCGATGTAACTGAGTGACATAAGGTGTTAAGCGTCATATCAACAGTTACCACCAAAAACAAGAAAAGAAAATGACAAAGCAAAATAAACTCGTTTTCCTTTTCTTTCATTTTCATTAATTTATACTTTCAACTAAATAAAATTACCAGCTGTTAGGCTATATTTACTCTAAAACAACCCAGCCAAGAAAAATTTGTGTTAAACCCTGTAAAAATATTCCAATTTCCAAGTGGTGATATCCCACAAAAAATTAAAATCACCAAAAAAAATAACTTGTTGACCTAAATAAATTAACTGCACTAAAAAATAATCGGTGAAACAATTTCTATCTTATCACAAGCAGGAAATATTAACATATAAATAAATGAACCTGCAAAAAAAAAATTGTTAGAAAAACACACTACCTATGTCATATATTTAAAACATAAAAAGAACATGTCTGGAGGTCCATCCACCTATAAATCAACAAAAAAATTGAAGTAAATTTACATTACTGTGTTTATTTTTCTTAAAAAAAATTAAAACATGTTTTTCCTACAAAAAAACTTTAAATAATTAAGACATGAATTGGACTCCGTTTAATAAAAACTCCCAAGTTTTTATCTACTTATTCTTCCTTAATAAATAAAAATGAATCTTTTATTTTCCAAGAAAAAACTTGTGAAGATAAGCTAACAGAAAACTATGAGAATTACTAAAACAAAACGAATTCCAAATCAACGCTCAAATATTACTAAAAAATATTTAAAAAGTGTTATCAAAACCAACGAAGATGGAAAATCTTATTTTTTATTTAAAAAAAATGATTGAGTGACAAAACCACCGACAGCCACTGAAAGCCTTTAACCTTTGGCTGAACCACAAAAAAAAAATCTTTTTTTAATTGAAAAAAAATTCAAAAAAACTTTTTCTTTTTTTTCCAACTTCAAAAAACGAAGAAAATTACATCAGATGTTAAAAAACTAGCCAAAAACTAACGTAGGGCGCCATTTGTGGCCAATTAAAATGCGTTGGGTGACATTTGTGGCAAACTAAAAGACGTTGCCGCCATTTTGTGACACTGTAAATAGAACAATAACGCTGTGCCAATTTGTGACACTAAAAAAATTACTGAGGAATTAAGCAAATACCTGGAAGCAGAACTGTATTTTTCAGCTAGGTAAAACATTGGTATGCCCGGTAACTTTTATACAGTGGAGAAGGGGGGGGGTTCAGAAATAAGAAAATTTTAAGTGCGCCACAGTGTTTTAATACCAATGTTTTACAAAGAAGATCTTAATTAAAATACAGTTCGACTCAAACGTTGTAGCCAAACAATGAAACTCTACCTACTTCCGAGGCTTCCAGAGTATTTGTGTAATTAAGAAAAACAAAAAAAAATTGACTAATAAACAAAATAAAATTCTAAAAGATTCCTAAATCAATCAAAATAACATAAATAGAAAGTTCTTTATAGGTAGATGCACATTTCCAACAGGTCACAGTGTACCTACATTTGAGTCAGTAGTGTAAGATTCACTTATATAAATGATTGTTAAAAAAAAATATATACTTCCAAAATCATTCCATCATAGGGGAGATCTGGACCAAATATCTGCTGTCATCATTCTACGTTGGGTAGAATGAGACAGACAGCAACCCAGTCCGAGATCTACCCCATGAGGTAAAGCAATGTAAGGAAACCGCTAAAAAAAATATAATCTCATCTCTCTTTTGTCTCTGCAAAGTTGGTTCATTGGATTGTACAAATAACACAAAATTTAGTTCATCTTGTTTATTTTAGTAAAACTACTGAAAAAAAATACTGGAAACATGAAATATGCTGGGTGTGTTTTCGGGCTGTTCGGCCGTCGTCGTTGGAAATTCGTTCTCGACGTTTCGCCATCTCGAGTGGATGGCATCTTCAGGAGATGTTGACTGTTTGTCGGCTTCTTGAAGACTGGTGGTTAGTCTGTCGCGGGCACAGGTTATATGCGCTATGGTGGGCGGGGCGTATATCAGAGCTGGTCGGTGATTGGTCACATTCCCTTGATTCAGTTTTGTTATTGTAAGCGAGCCGTTTGGTGTTTTTAAGAACCGGTACCCATGTTCTGTTAATTTTAAGAGTTTCTTCAGATCTGTTGAAGTTCTGCTGGTGTTTATGAATTTCGATTGCTTCTCTATAGAGTCTTGGATAGTATGAAGAGGAGGCGCAGAGAACTTGTGTGTCTTCGAATTTTATTCGGTGGTCTTCATTGTTTAGTGTGTGGTCTACAACTGCGGATTTTTCCGTATGTCCGAGTCGACAGTTGGCTTTGTGTTCTTTGATTCTTGTGTTTACTGACCGTTTGGTTGTTCCGATGTAGACACTTCCACAGGTACAGGGAATGCGGTATACCCCCGAAGAACTTAGTGGGTTCCTTATATCCTTCGCAGATCTGAGGTGGTTCTCGATCTTCTTAGATGGCTTGAAGATAGTTTTTATGTTATGTTTTCCCAGAATACGTCCGATCCTATCTGTCACTCTAGGAATGTAGGGCAGAAAGGCTCTTGAAGTAACTTCGCGGCTGCTCAGTCCACCGTTACTGTTACTTCTAGTGCTCGGCTTTGGTCGTATACAGTTATCTATGTCGCTTTGAGTGTATCCATTTGCTACGAGGGCGTTTTTAAGATGGTTTAGTTCTTTGTCTAGATGTTCTGGTTCGCAGATTCTTTTCGCCCTCTCTACCAATGTTCTTATTACCCCTTTTCGTTGGCACGGGTGGTGGTTAGATGTGTTGTTTAGGTAGCGGTCTGTGTGAGTAGGTTTTCTGTATACGGTATGTCCTAGTCGTCCCTCTTTCCTCGTTACTAGTACGTCAAGGAATGCTAATTCTCTGTTGTTCTCTGTTTCCATTGTAAATTGTATACTGGGGTGTATGCTGTTAATGTGGTTGAGAAATTCATTAAGGCTGTCTCTACCATAAGGCCAAACGACAAAAGTGTCATCTACATATCGAAACCAGACTTTGGGTTTATGAGGGGCATTTTACAACGCCTTCTCTTCTAGTTTCTCCATGAAAAAGTTCGCAATCACTGGCGATAAAGGGCTACCCATTGATACTCCATCGATCTGTTCATAAATTTGTTCATTGAAGGTGAAATATGATGTTGTTAGGCAGATTTTAAACAGGTCAGTGATGTCCTTCGGAAAAATGTGTTCCACTTTCCTCATTGCCTTGAAATTTAAATATAATTTAATCTTAATATTTAATTAACCCCACAAATTAAAATACCACCAAAGCTACGTTTTACCCTTAAGGAAAGGTTATGCTTGGCGCAAAAAGGAGCTATAGGTAGTATTTTACCAGATATAGGCTTTGCATATGAAAATAAAAAACCACATTAAGAGGGCTAACTTCACCCCAATGCGTCTTATACAAAAATAGTCCTGTCCCCGAGATCCAGCTCGAAGGACCAATGAAACGGCCCGAGTGTGTAATAGCTTCTTCGCTAAGGAGCCATGGAGCTACCACTCAATCGGACACCTACTGTAAACAATAGGAAGCGCGAGAACAACAGAGCGTAATTTCAGTTGACGCAGTGAGGTGGGGGAACGACCCTTAATGGGTATAAAAAGGAGAGAAAAGGAGCTAAAAAAGAGTTATTTTTGAAAAAAATGACTTACCTCGATGGTGTTTTCTTTAAAAGGAAGGGTACCATGGAAATGGAGTAATCCGATGATGATGTCTTCTTTCGCCGTTGTTAACTCTTTTTTAGTTTTTATTGGGTTTATGGTTTTAACCGCACTAATATATCTTTAATGCACTGGTATGTTTTTGCGCGCGCGCGGCTTAACGATTTTGAATGTTTGTTTAATTATGTTTAGTATAACACTAATTAATTCGGCAAGGGCCGTAGATTGATGCCACAGGGCGGCTATGATCAACCCTTTTTCAGTATGCGTTTGGCAGGGACAAACAATTAAAACACACTGTCTTACAATTTTTCGTTGTTTTCTTCTCTCGCTTCTTGACTCCACGAATATAGGTAGGTACACTCGTATTTTTAAATGGGTCAGTTTAAAGGAAATAGGAAAACGGAATATCAGGTGTGATAAACAAGGACACATCGAGATTGGTGTGTATTAGAATGGTTCCAGTTTTAATTTTAATATTTTAAAATCAAATAAGCAAATAGGCAAAAAACATATCTGGTTTTCTTATCCCAAGGTACCGAGTGTTATTGATTTTTAACACCGGGTTGAAATCAAATTTCAAAAAAATAAATAAATAAAATAAAATAAAAATGTTTTGTAGTTCAAAAACTTAACCAAGGGCGTGGAAACGAACCAATGTATAGCCGTGGCCGTTCCAGTTACGTCGTATATAATTCATTGGCTCTATCCTACCTACCTTAAGTAACGATGCAATACTAAAACCGGAATATTCCTAATCTGTTGTCCTACAGACATATTTTTGACAGACTTCATATATTGGTAGGCACATAAAAATCCGGAAATAAAGAAAAAAGTGTCTACTGCAAAATGAGCTGAGGTCATGTATACTGCTTTTCTTGTCCATTCCCACTAAAAATTAAAAAAGCTGGCAAATAGCTTCCTCCTTTAAACAAAGATGCAGGAATTATTAGGCTTAGGGAGTTCTCACGACCTGTAATATTACAGGTTAGGCCTATTCAGTGGTGGATTCAAGGGGAGCTCGAAGGAATCACCCCCACCCACTAAAAGCTAAAAATTTTTAGTTCTAGTCAGGAAATAATAAATGCATAATCCGCAATTTTTTACTAAATTTATATTTTTTTAATTTTTATTTTTTATTTATTTTTCGCCTGCGGTGCATTTTATTTGCTTATGGTGCTATACTTTAAAGCTCAGACTTTTTAAAAGCGGTAATTCATTTTTGCCGATGACCCCTCGGGGCCGCGTATACACCAAAGTGCGATGCAAACGCGCCCCTCTTGTGCTCCGCTCACTCGCTGTTTGTGCTCCGCTCAAGCGCTGCTTGTGCTCCGCTTACTCGTTGCTTGTGCTCCGCTCACGCGCTGCTTGTACTAGTACAATGAATAGAGGAGTTTTACCCTACAAAAGGTCCGGTAGTTCTAAATTTTGGATATGTTATTAAGGTCGCAAGGATAGTTAAAAATCTGAGTTTTCGTCACCCCCACCCCTGTGCTTCCTCCGCCATCTTGAAAAAACCATCAAAAACTGGCACTTTTTGTAGTTTTTTGCCTGTAACTTCGTTCCAGTACACTAAATCGCAAAAAGAGTTATATGAAATTTTTTAGACGAATAATTTTCTACAACTGTGGTACTATGGTTGTTCTGCGAGCAGTAGTAACGGAGCTAGGCAATTTCCAAAAATGACTTAAAATCAAGTGCTTGGGCAAATTTTCAGATTTTTTCTACTTTAGACGGCATAAGCTCCGAAATACTTTGTTCTAGGGTAAAAGTTCTAAGAACAAGAGTAGAGTAGAGAATTTTATCAGCTACAAAATCCATTCTTTAAATGTATTTTTAAATATTGTAATGGAGTGGGAGTAACTTTTAACTTAAAGTAAGTAAGTTAGAAAACAATAATTTTTTTAAATTTAGTGCTTTAAACGGCACGTTTTTTATTTATTTTTATTTTTTTGTGTAAATTTAGTGACGTACGAAAAGGTAAGAGAGCTTAGGGGTCAAACACCTCCTTAAACTAACCACTTCTTCAAACCCCCCCCCCCCAGACCCCCCAAAATCTAACATATTTAGATTTTCTCAAATTTTCTCAAAAAATACGCTTCTAAGAGAAAAATGTGTAATGTACTTTATTGTAGACAATGAAATTTCCTTTTGAAAAAGGTAAAACTCGAGGGGGTCAACTATTTATAAACTATTCAGCGGCGTCCGTTAATTGAAGTAATTTAAAAAAGTAAAAAAATATCCATGTTTTTGCCATTATTTATTCGATTTTTTATTTAATTAATAACCAAGGTTTATAGAACAAAATGTGTTATACGTTGTTGTAGAAAATAAAATTTCCTTTAAAATGCTGTACAAGAAAGTCGTATTGGTTTCATGGTTATAAATTCAGAGGCGCCCGTAAATTTAACCAATTTTAAAAAATCACAAATTTAAATATTTTTGTTACAAGTTTTATCTAATTTTTTCAAAAACTAAGCCTCATTTAAAAAAGTGCTATGATGCACTTCATTGGCAGTAAAATTCTCTTTTCAACGGTGTATAACTCGATGGAATTTGACTTACAACGAACCCGCCAGCGACGTCCGTAAATGGGGGCCATTTAATTAATTTTTTTTAAAATTATGTTTTGCACAGGTTTTATTTGGTTTTCTGAAAACCATGCCCTTTATCAAAAACATTTTTTTTTCTACTACATTGTAGATAATAAAATTTCCTTTTAAACGTTGTATAACATGGTAAAAAATATTTCATATTTACCGCTCCAGTGGTGTCTTTAATTTAAAACAATTTTTTTAAATCACCAAACAAATTAATTTTGTTACATTTTTTATGCAATTTTCTTCAAAACTAAGCTTCTTACGATAAAATTTTCTCTTCTACTTGGTGGACAATAAAATTTCCTTTTAAACGATGTATCACAAAACGTAATAAATGTTATGGGTAACACTCCAGAAGCATCCATTAATATCAAAAATTACCAAAAAATTTAGTGCTTTAAACGGCACGTTTTTATTTTTTTAAAATTCTTTTGTGTAAATCCAGTGGCGTAGAAAGTAGTAAGGGGGTGTAGGGGCTAAAGCAGCCCCCTTTCTAACCTGACACCCCCCCCCTCTTCCTCGAGCCACTGAATATTGACCCCTTAAAAAGGGTCCGATAGTTCTAAATGTTATGTTATCTATTGTGGGCCAGTAGGGTAGTTAAAAATCTGGGTTTTCGTCATTCCCCCCCCCCTGTGCGCCATCACCCATCTTAAAAAACCTACCAAAAATTAGCACGCAAAAAAGTTGAATGCAGTTTTGTAGGGGATAATTCATCCATTCTAAGGTAAAAGTTTTTAAAATAGATCTTGTAGATAATTTAAGAGAGTTAGCAATGGCGGACACTGGAACTTAAAACACCTTGTATATGGGTCTTTTTTTCTTAAATTTTTCAAAACAAAAGATTTGGATAAGAAATTTAAAAAAAAATTGCGTTTTTAATGAAACGTCGACAGTGATGATAATTGTATAAACTCGGATCTTTAACTGCTGTACTGACTTGCACAACATTGTTTAATGTTACTTCCACCCCTTTAAAATAATTATAAAAATTACTTAAATACAGTGGTTTGAAAGTTACCTTAAGGATAAATCCATTTATGTTGCACTGGATGGCCGGAACTCCAACTCTTACCAAATAAATGCTGGTGTGCCACAGGGAGCAATGCTTTCGGTTCGGGTATAACACTTTTTCTGATTTACATAAATGACCTCATAGATAAAACAGTAAATCCACTTTATTGCTTTGCAGATGATGGCAATGTAGTCTCCTCAGTCATACCACCCACTCAGTGTCTATCCGCACGTGAATTCCATCATCTTAGACTAACTCAAATATCGCAGATAAATAACGACCTGGAGATAATGAACCGAACCAACGCGCAGAAAACCCAAGCAGCCCTGTTTTTAAAAAAGACCAGCACCGGTGAGCCAAACATCATGCTATCTGGAAGTGCTGTCACATTGCAGAGCCAGTTGAACATCTTAGGAGTCACTGCAGAGACCAACATGTCTTGGCACAGTCACGTGGCAGATATAGCTAAAAGGGCGTCCCAAAAGCTTGGGGTGCTATTTCGTACAAAACATCTGTATACACCAAGCCAACTGCTGACACTCTACAAAGCCCAGATTCGACCAACTATGGAGTACTGCTCACATATATGGAGTGCGGCACCCAAACATACCTTAATGCTTTTGAACACCGTGCAAAAACGAGCTATCAAGCTGATCAATGACCCCGCACTTACCCGTAGCTAGAATAGTCTCGAACATCGAAGAACTGTGGGCGATCTATCTCTCTTCTACAGGTATTATCACGGAAAATGCTCTGAAGAGTTGGCACGTATGATCCCCCCGGGAGTAGCACCTACTAGGCGAACACGTCAAACAGACGGTAACCATCAATTTACTGTCAAAATAGAGGCACCAAGAACCTCATTATATCAGAATTCATATCTCTGGAGAACAGCATCGCTCTGGAATAAACTCCCTGCGACAGTTTTCCCTACAGGTTACAACCTGAACCGTTTCAAAACCAATACACACCAACATTTCCGCGCACTGGCCGCTTCTCGAGCGTAATAGGGATCTCCTTGCGAGTGCGCTTAACCGTAAAAAAAAAGTGTTTTGTAGATAATTACATTCTCTACAAGATATGTTGTTCGAACTTTTACGTTACAACAAAGTGTTACGGAGTTATTACCGTGTAAAGTAGAAAAAAATGAAAATTTGACCAAGCACGTGATTTTAGTCTTTTTTAAAAATTACCCAGCTCCGTTACTAGTAACCGTAGAACATTAATGGTACCACCTGATTGTAGATAATTATGTCCTCTAAAAAACTTCATATAACTCTTTTTGTCTTTTTGCGATTTAGTGTGCTGGAACGAAATTAAAGGCTAAAAACTAAAAAAAGTGCCAATTTTTGATGGTTTTTTCAAGATGGCGGAGGGAGCACAGGGGTGGTAAGGTCACTATATCACGAAGTTCCTAGAAGGAACTTCGTGCTATAGTGACCTTAAGGAATGGGGGTGACAAAAACTCAGATTTTTAACAACCCTCCTGAGCTTAACAACATATCCAAAATTCAGAACTACCGGACCTTTTGTAGGGTAACCCCACTATTTTGGCCTCTATTCATTGAACTATACGTCGCTCATTGAATTACGTTTCAACGAAGGACCCGCATAGTTTAGCATAATAATAACCGGACATTATCAAAAACGTCATTCTTCAAAACAAGACAAGAGCAAAATCGAAGTTCTATATAACGTCTTTTATCAAAACCGGAGAAAATCAAAAAGGACAAAATTATAAAAAGGGTTCGGGCCTAGCTTGTGACGTTCACCTAAAAAAGAGCGGTGCTAATATTTCTATGGAATTAAAGCGTCCTTCACTACAATTTCTTTACTGCCATGCCTAACGATTACGCCGTATCTACATAGGGATTGCTATAGCACATACGCTATTTTCATTAAGCAAAGTCAGGTGTTGGACACTAGGTTAGGATTCATTTGCTATGTAGAAAATTACCGATAAAGTAGTTATCTGATATTTTTTTATTTTTACTGGTTTGAGGCGCCACACATTACTGTGCACCACAGATGATAAATATTAATAAATAATATACCTTACAAAAGCAACAGCATCACATTTTGTGTAAATGCGATTGTCTTGTTCATGGCTGCCTTGATGTTTTAAAAAGTATCAATTTAAGTTTTTAAAAGTTTTAAACGCATATATCTCGAAAACTAATAAACCAAATAACCCCAACATATATATTTTTGAAATTACGAAGAAAAGATCTATAAAAATCCAAAAAAATAATATGTAGGGTGTTCAATTTAAAAAAAGACCATCAACCTGTCAAATTTAAACATTTACAATTTTTTTTGATATTCTGAGCCTAAGATTCTTAAACTTCGTAAAAAATTGTGAAACTTTTGTATTAATCATATTTTGCTATCTATTCAAATAAACGTTTTAGATATGGTGTAATAATATACGGGAAAACCATGTACAGTGAAACCTCCCATAAGCGGACACTCACGGTTCCGTCGATTTTGTCCGCTTATTGGAGGTGTCCGCTTATGAGAGGGAACTGCGAAATTTTAATATATATTTATTAACAATTTCCGCTGCTTGAGTTTTTTCGATATTAAATTTTTCAGCGATCTTTCGTGCTGATAGATGTTCCTTCTCCGAAACGTTAACAACTTCCATTTTTTTACGTAAACTAAGAAGTTTTTTACTAGGCACTAATTCAAAGAGATCTAATACTAGGTACCCAATTGAGCAATAAAAATAAAACACAGCAGTCCCGCCCCCACCGAATAAAATATGTTGTAAATACGACAGAAGTATTTAGTGTCCGCATTAAAACGGGAAGAGGTAATTCCCCGGTTGCAGAATGCATTGTTGCCAACATACTACATAATGTTGATGCCCATGTCGTGCAGCACTCCGTCCCGTTGTCAGAGGTTCGCGTCCGGTTACGAGAGGTTTCAAAATTTTTTAACCAAAAAAAATTGTCCGCGTCCGGTTATTAGAGTGTCCGGTTATAGGAGGGAATTTTACATGTAAAAAAATAGCAAAAAACTTGGTTCCAAAAAATTTGTCCGCTTAAAGGGAGTGTCCGCTTAATAGAGGTGTCCGCAAGGAGAGGTTTCACTGTATATGGTTTAAGTACCTCTCTTGTTTCTTGATCATTATCCGTTATAGTTGAAACAAAACCAGAAAAAGAATGACCTGCTGATATCCAGAAAATGGATATCACTTTCAGCCCGTGGAAAGCCAAAATTTGCTCTCTGTTGGTACCAGAGTTAGTTTGCAATATTTTTTTGCCGTTACTGAAGATGGAGAATGAAATCAGAATGGGATGAAGAGGTTCTAAAAAAAACAGACTATATTTTTTTATAGCAGGGGTGTGCGGTCTATGTAAGTAAGGGAAGCATTGCTTCCCTTAAGAAATCAGACATAATAAAAATAAATTGTGAATAGTTCACTATTAAAACTTAACGTAATAGGGAACTTGCCCAAAAAATCGAATCCTTTAAACACAATTAAAATCGTAGGGTATTATCATAAGAAACTTCCTAGAAAAAGAAAAATTCCAATAACAATTAAATTACCTGAGAAATAAAGGTTTGAAATTTGAATAACTTGACCTGTTCTTAAAACGCGCTGCCATTGGTTGTGACGTCACGTCTTTGGATCTCGATCCATCCGACCGTTAACCGACATTGAAACAAGACGTAAATAATTAATATTGTACTTATTGGAGCTTTGAACGTGGTGTTCAGTTATTTCCGGACGTAGTTTTGTCTAAATTTTCTTAATTTAGTGATTTGTGATTCTGTTAAAGACTGAAAATGGTTGATGCGGGGTTTATAAAAGGACAATCAGACAATTTACCTAGAGTTAATATGTTTATGACTGCATTATACATTAAAAATTCGGAGGATTTTTCTCAAGCTGAAGTTTGTGGTGTAAAAGCTCGCAAGTAAGTATAAATACCTAAGTACTGAACATGGATACAGGCTATGATTTTGACATAGGTATTAATATGATTAAAAAACTAGGAACTAAAGAAGTATATTTGAATCAAAATGATGATTCGAGCGATTGCGACTCTGACTTACTATGTTAGGTATTAGCGTTGTTTGAGGAGATTATCAAACAACGGTATTAGTCTATGGACAAATCGGCCTAAAAGGGGGTTTCATGTGCAAGTTGTGCCAACTTTTTGCCGATAAGCCAGGTTTGTTAAGGGCACTCCCTAGATCAGGTTTTAACTTGTTGTCATTCTGATAAATGCGTTTTTTCAAAGATATGGCCCCTACCACTTTTTTTTGCACGATACTTTTCAAAACGATGTATCTTTCTTAAAAATAGTCGTAGAGGGTTACAAAAAATGGCAGATGGATCAGTAAACACCCGCAATAAAATAACTTTCTATTATATTTTTCAAAATTTTGCTTCCTTTTTTAGAAAAAATAAAATAACTGAATTTTAACTTTTTTTTGTATAGCTAGTAAAGTTTAACATACATTTTTATTAACACCAAAGCAAAATTTAAAAAAAAGTTTAAATAAAAGTTTTAGAATTAACATTTTTCTTTAATTTGGGGTATACAAGTCTTATATGAATGTATATTTTATATTTGTTTCAATAAAAAAACAATTCGTTGTCACCAAAACGACTACCGAAGGTGTATTACGACGCCTCAGGGAGCGCGCGGCTTTGCGCAGCTGAGGCGTCTAGTAAAACAGGTGATTTCTATTATTATTGTTATCGTTGTTTGATGGACTTTAAGAGGTCACAGACTAACGATTTGGATGTTGCCGGGCAAGTTTTTGATCCAATTTTTTTTTATCCCCCCTCCTTATATAGTCGTGTTCGAATTTCTAAAAATGTATCTAAGTTGACGCCCTAAAGACACAGTGCCATAGAAATGGATCAAAAATGTGTAAAATCTAATTTAAAAATAAAATTATATTAGTTTTTTAAATTTTAGCTGCAAAATCCCCCAAGACCCCCCAGACTCCCCAAGTCCTGAAATTTTTAGATTTTTTTTCAAATTTTCTTAAAAACTAGGCTTAGGGAAAATATGTAGGGTAAAGGCGGGTAAGAGCACGCACTTAGTAGAAAATCGCTTGCCAAAAATAATAAAAACAAAATTTCAAAACCGCTTTATTAAACTAATATTGTTTACTCTATTGGCAACAAAAACACGTACAAAAGCAAACAAAAAACCCTAAACTAAAAAAAAAACGACAAAAATTAAAAGTCGCTGCAAGTGCGGACTCTTAGAAGACCGCCCAGCTAAGAGTCCGCAGATAGGCGCCTAAGAGTACGCAATATACCTAGCAGCACATTGCTCACATTGTATCCAATCTACTTACATCCGGAGGATCAATGTATGTTTCTTTGCACCTAGGACAAATACATTTTGCACTTGCATTGGATTTCTTAATCTTCTTATTTTTATTGTCAACCATTATTCAACATGCGGACTCTTTGTCTGCAGACTCTTTGCCAACATGTTCTTTCCAAACAATTTTCATAAAATTATGACATACGGCAACACCCTACCAAAAGCATATGTTTTCATAACCTCACAATACCATGCAGTTTAAAATGTTTATTAAAGTTTATTTTAAACATACACAAAACTTATTTAAATGCTAATTCATAATGGCTAAAAATTATATAAAGAAGGTATAAAACAGCTTTTTTGCCTTTATTTCCAAATACATCCTTCCGTAATTGCAAATGTTGCTGGCTTGTGTGTGTACACATCGTGTCATTATTTCACACTATGTTTCCAGTAAAAATCGCATTGCGTACTCTTAGAAAATGGACTCTTACCCTCCTTTACCCTAACTAATCTTTATTGTAGACCATAAAATTTCCTTTTCAACAATGTATAAGTCAGTGAGGTGCGACTAATGACAAACTCTCCAGCGGCATCCGTGTATTGAGGTAGTGTAAATACATTTAAAAAAGAAACATGTTTATTACAGGTTTTACCCGATTTTCTTAAAAACCGAGCTCTATATCAAAAAATATAATACACACTTTGTTATAGACAATAAAATTGCCTTTTAAATGATGTATAAAAAGGCATTGGTAGTTTTATCTATAACAATTTAGGGGCGTCCGTAAATAAAATCAATTTTGAAAAATCACTAAATATATCAATTTATCACTAAGTTTTATCCAATTTTTTCAAAAATTAAGCTTTTTGGAAAAAAAAATTATTTTGCCGTTTATTGTAGGAAATAAAATTTCCTTTTTAACAATGTATTAGTCAGTGGGGTCAGGCTAATGACAAACTCTCCAGCGGCGTCCGTTTATTAAGAAAATATAAAAAAAAATAAAGAAACCACATAGGTTTTACCCGATTATCTTAAAAATCAAGCTCTCTATCAAAAATTGTGACTATAGTCGATTGAAGACAATAAAATTTCCTTTTAAACGTGTATAATAGTGTAAGATTTATTTTCAGATAAAAACTTCACAGGCCTGTGCAACTTAAATCAATTTGTACAAATCACCACTTAAATCAATTTTTACAAATTAATTCTGTTACAAGTTTTTTCCGATTCTTTCACAAACTAAGCTCAATTGGCAAAAATGTGCTTTATACTTTATTGTAGGAAATAAAATTTTACATAGTCAGTGTGGTTTAATTATGACAAACCCTTCAGTGACTTCCATATATGGGGGTCAATTAAAAATAAAATAAGTAAAATCAATTTTATCCCTTGTTTCACCCAATTTTTTTTTTCGAACATTAAACAAAATACATTTTTTAAAAAGTACTCTTTTAATACATTTCAAATCAAGTGATTTAAGCTTTGTTGTATTAAAATAGGATAAAAAATAAAAAAGATACAATTTGTTTTCAAATATGCTTTTCCGCCATATTGAGTCCGCCATATTAAAAAAAAAAGCGCGATTACCACAATGACAATAAGTCAAAACCTGATCTGCAAGGTATGTTAAACAAATTGAAGTTACTTTCAAAAAGTTTTCAAGGTTTTTATTAAAAGCATAATTTTTAAATATACCCGTAAGACCCCTATTTTTTTCCAGTTATTTGGAAATAACTTAAAAACTAATTAACGCATTGGAACATTTGAACCAGATTTGAATAAGGAATCAAAATAGCTATCTTTTTTATATAAACTTTTTTTTTCTAGCTCCAATAGGTTTTAAAAATAAAATAAAAAAAATAAAAAAAATTTACCTTTTTTTTTAATTTTTTTATTTTTTTGACAAATATAAAAAAATACATATTTTCTGACCAATACATTTTTAAGTACATTACAAAGCAAGTATTCTAAAATTTGTTCCATGAAAATCGGATAAGAAATAAAAAAGTTACAATTTTTTTAAAGATACACCTTTCCGCCATTTTGAATTCGCCATATCTTTCAAAAAACGCATTTACCAGAATGACAACAAGTCAAAACCTGATACATGGGATGCCCTTAACAAAGTTAGCTTATCGGCAGAAAGTTGGCACGACTTGCACACGAAACTTGATTTGTCCTTAGACTATAATATGAAACATTATTATCTCTACAGTTTTTCAGCTTTTTGAAATGTGTTTGGTTTTATGTAATACATATAAATTTCTTTTTGCTTTTTATAAACTTTTATTTATTCCTTCTCTATTTTGATTTCTTTTTAGGACTTTTTAAAATCTCACGATTTCTTACGATTTTTAATATTAAAATTTCACGAATTATCTTGGAACATTTTGGCAACACTGCCCAGGAGGTCCGAAACTAGTATACGAGCTACTAATATCCCCGTTTTGAGGAATTTCCCACAAGCTTTGTTGTTTTTTCGTAAAATAAGCAAGTAAAAAAAAATTAATTCCCTTGTCTCAAAATTCTCCGCACGCCCCTGTTTTATAGGTAGTTAAATAGGCGGTTGTTTTTACTTACTTATTCCCATCAGGTATCCATGTACATCATAGTAAGTTGAACATACCATAATAAGTAATATCACCAACAGACCTACCCTAAAATTAATACAGTAGGGGAGAGTGGGGATGATTCGGCAGTTTTTCCAAACTAAAGCTATATTTACGAAATCCCTTTATTATAACTAAATGCTTTATTCATAGAATATTCTTTGTAGTTTTAGCATAATTTACACAAAAAAACAAAGGGCAGTTGCGAGTTTTTTTAAGTCTACAAAACTACGAATGTACCCCAATGGATGGGTAGTTTTCCAATGAGTAGTTTCGTTAAAAAATAAATAAATTAACTCTGCAATATTTTTAAAAATAAATTACAGTCGAACCTCTATAACTCGAACCTGAAGGGACAACCAAAACAGTTCGAGTTATGAAGAGTTCGAGTTATAGAAACTCGAGTTACATGGGTTAAAATACATGTAAAAAGTGCAGGGACCGCTTAAAAGGTTCGAGTTATAGAGAGGTTCGAGTTATAGAGGTTCGAGTTAGAGAGGTTCGACTGTATTTCGTTATTAAAATCAATAAAATTTGTTCACAAGATGTCGGAAATAATACAATTTTTCGAAAAATACACATTTGGATCTTATGGGAAGGTCAGAGGTTTTTTTAGGATATTTTCAAAATGACACTACAGATTTCCCCCAAATTTCAGTGAAATAGTCTCAGACACCATCCCGATATTCTCCCGGACATTTATAAGGATGCAAAATGATTAAAAGGTTAAAATCTTCAAGATTTAGCATTTCTTATGTTGAATTTAAATTACCCGGCATGTACCGCATGCCAACTGTTATATTTGACATGTATTTGGCTTTGTCATCTGTGTTTCTCACATTCGCTTCTGCTTTAAATTTAATTTTTGTGAGCTAATGAAGCGGCTCTGAAAAGAATATAGCAAAAACAATCTTAAAACCGGCTTTATTTAAAAAAAAATCAAATATTCATGAACCGTCATTCCAACTTCAATATTTTAAAGACAATCAACTGTGTCGTCACATGACCATCAAAAAAAAAATAGCCCCCGATGAGACGTCAACAAAGTGGAGGATCGTGGCTCGTCCGTTTTAATAGCCCTGATTTAACAAATGGGGCTTTCCATATCAAACCGGCCACCTTTTACACATAAAAATTTAGATTTTAATAAAAATTAATTTTTTACACCGAGATAAAAAATTTGAAAAAATATTACGATTCCTTAAATCTACAGGGTGTTTTATCTTCTTAATTGGCCAAAACATCTATATGGTTTATGATTTTTCCTGAAAAATACGAACTTTACAAAAAAAAAATTACTAGAGGCTTTAAGAAAAAGTATTGAAAATGACCTAAGTACAAGATAATAAATTAAAAAAATCGCCATTTTAAAAAAGTGACCCCTTCGATTTTTTATATTTTTTCGGAAAAAGATGCTTCAATATCTTTTCTATTGCCTTATGATGAAAAAAAAAAGATTTTTTCCTTAATGCAAAACAACTTTCTCTAATAAAATATAAATTGATTCATACCACGGGCGCCTCAATAGGACTGCTCGCTTGCCCATACACATATAAGTAGGGCCAACGCCTCCGCACACTTAATCAAGAATTTTTCTTTTTGGCATTTATACTTCTCGGCCCACTCTAAAATTTTTAAAGGCAATAGACAAGATATTGGAGCATCTTTTTTCAAAAAAATTTAAAAATCCAAGATGTCACTTTTTCAAAACGACGATTTTTTTAATTTATTGTCTTGTACTAAGGTCACCGATGCGATCATTTGTAATGTTTCATAATTTTTCTGAAAGCTTTTTGTTCTTATTTCTAAACAGTAGTAAGAAATTTTTTTGCAAAGTTCGTATTTTTTCAGGAAAAATCATAAACCATAGATATGTTTTGCCCACTTCAGAAGATAAAACACCCTGTACATTTAAGGAATCGCAATATTTTTTTAATTTTTTTTATCTCGATGTAATCGGACACATAGAGGAAACAAAAAATTAATTTTTATTGAAATCAACATTTTTAAGTGCAATAGGTGGCCGGTTTGGTATGGAATGCCCCAAATATTGTATCTCTTAACGTTTCCGAAATAATAAAAAATTAAAAAATATTTCTGTTGATTCATTTTTTGTTACGACTTACCCTGGGATTGGGACAAGATGTTTCCCTTATTATCTTATCTGAAGAAAAACTACTTACAGCACTGCAATGCTATCCCATCCCATTAGACTCCATCTTTCTTTGGTGGAGCAAGATATTTCGTTAAAAATTGGAAGCTCGGGCGGAATATGAAATAAATTTAGCATATCTGTAGCGCTACATCCATTTGGAAGGCATGTTGAAAGTTTAAATGCATTCTAAAATCGTTAATAAAAAGTTTTTTTTTTATACTCGTAGACCATGATTGAGTAGAAACAAAATTTCGGAATTCCATTGTTTTTATTTATTTTAAACACGACGTCTCAGTTAGTAAGTATCTCTGACCGTTTTTAAGTGTAAACTAAACAATCTAGTCTATAGGCTATTACGTATACAACTTGGTGTGCAGTCAGGTGTGACGACTCGCTCCCCTTTTTTAGCCCTAAAACGCATGTTTTCCTTAAGAAGTGGTTTTGGTATGTCCGTGCTTGGTTGACTGAAAACTTCCTTAATCTGCATTATAAGCGCAGCTTCAATAAACTTTCGTTCTCGCCAATGCGACTCCTTATGCAAAACTTTAGGGTCTGACCACTGAATCCTGTGATCGTTTGACCATGCGTGATCCGCTAAACCGGATTTTTCAATATCTCCTAATTGGGTACTTTTTAGATGTTCATTTACTCTAACCTGAAGAGGGCGTTTCGTTTCACCTAGATATGATCTACCACACTCACACCGGATTTGGTAAATACATTCCTTATCATTTGAGGGATTTTCTAGTTTTGTTTTAGTTACAAAACTCCTTATCGTATTTCCCAATGAAAATACTGTTTTTATATTATAGTGCTTGGCTATTCGTCTTATGTTTTCTGAAATCCCTTGAACATATGGAATGTTAATAATATCCAACGGATTATTTTTTTGAGAATTGCTACATTTGGTTTGTTTTTAATTTTAGAGATTGTTGAGTTTATTCATTTCTCAGAATAACCATTCTGTTGTAAGTCCTTTTTAATGTTGTTAATTTCTGTGGTTAATTCTTCATTATTACTACAAATATTTACGGTTTTTAAATACAAACTTCTTATAACTCCTTGTTTTGTAGCAACAGAATGATTAGATTTAAAATGTAGGTACCGTCCCGTGTGTGTAGTAGAGAGGACGATTTGAAGAAACATGCGGGAACTAGACGGATGAACACGGCGACAGACAGAGAAGAGTGGAAGATATTGATGGATAGATAGATCCTCCCGAAATTTTTTCCTGGGTACGCCCCTGGTAGATAATTTAGTTAGATTAATAATTATGTCTTTACCGCAATAAAAGGATCCAAGTTTAGAAAATCAATTGGTGCTGACATGTCAAATCCCTTTGGTACTGGCATAGTGGGAATGACAAAACCGCTTAAACAATGTTTTCCCAAAACTCTTGTCCCGTTCTGTTCAGTTTCTAATGCCACACATTCTGCATAGTTACCATAATCCAGTCTTGTCGCGACTAAAAGGCCGGTATATGGGAATTTGGAAGAAGCATCTATCACTAAAAATAAGTTAACTGAGTCTGATGGTTTTTCATCTAAATCATGATGTTTAACACAGGCTGTCCCAGAAGTAAACGGTACAAAGGATTTCCTTTATCTTTGGTACAGAATTACACTCTGCAGATGCCTTGGTAAAAATATTAACCACTTACGCACGGTAAAAAAAATTGTATTAGATCAAAGCAAATTGCTTTGAAGTAAAATAAGTTGTGCTTTCCTATTCACCAAGAGAATATTTTCTTGATATAGCACAAAAAATGTCTTGCCTCTTATTTTAATGTGAAACAGATATTGTTTTATTATAAATTAGAACTGAATTAATCTAAGGCACCGTTTTCCCTGGAAGCAAAATATTACTTATATGAAGACGATTTACTTTGTCACAAAATGGAATATACTGAAACAAAACAATTAAAGAAGAAAAATAAAGTCTCATTTCAAGATTAAACGTTGCGTTGAACTAAAAAGAAATATTTTAATTCGAAACAAATTGTTTTAAGGCAAAATTTTACCGTGCGGGAGCTGTCTTTTATATTTTGCATAAAGGAACATAGAGGGCGGCACTGATTGAATGTCGTTACTAAAACTTAACCTCAATCTTAACCTTACCTAAATTTAAAACGTCAGTGCGATTCATATAGTTTCATAGCTACAGTGTATTTTTTAAGTTAACAAATCAGTCGGAAAATGAAATTAAACCGAGAACATTTTCGGAGAGCAAGAATGCCTTGCCCAGTTGATTTCTGTTTTCAGTAGTGAAGCACCACATCAGTCGACATTTTCTCATTGGTATGGAGAAATCAAGCGTGGTCCAAGGACAGGTGCACCAAAAACGGCTGTCACCCAGAAAAACATCGATGCTGTGCGCATGCTCATCACGGAAGATCGACATGTGACATAAGGCGGGATTGAGGCTTCATTGAGGATTTCAAACACCTCAATTTTTTTGACATGATTTATGTACAGCATTAGCTGGCCATACACACAGAGGTTGATCCGTCGGTTTGGAACGGCACAGATAAGTCTGACCGTTTTGTTCGCAACGGTTTAAAACTGTTGCAGTCCACTAACACAAAAAAATCTTTCGAATCGATCCTTCATATCGGTCTGTGGCAGACATAACCGCATAGTGGGCGAAAACTCAAGATTTATCTGCCGGTTAAACCAAAACTGTGGAATTTCGAAAGTCGAAAGTTTTATGCGGCACGGTATTACATAGTGTATGTAAAATGTTTCGTGCTAAAAAGAATATGGGAATGATTATTAATATGAAAATAATGCATCGTGGTGTAAAAAAGAGACGTTCCAAGTGGGTTAAAAGTTATTTGCTTAAGAGGAAACTATTTAGCCATGACCTTCTATTAAAAGAGAAAATGATCCAAACGATTTTAAAAATTATTTAAGAATGGACATTAACAAGTATGACCTTTTATTAAATTTGGTAAGAGAGGATCTTACGAAACAAGATACCCTAATGAGAGAAGCCATTGGACCAGAACAGCGATTAAATGCTGCCCTTCGTTTCCTTGCCACGGGAAGATCATATGAAGTTCTGAAATTTTCAGTAGGAATTTCTGCACAGGCACTTGGTTATATCATTCCGGAAACATGTGCCATAATATTCAATAAATTAAAGAGAGACTATATAAACGGTCTGTTATCCCTGGCACAGTGTAAACCGACAGACAAGTCTGCGCCGGTTAAAATATCGAGCGCGGAACCCACAAGTTTTGCCCGCCGGTCACTCACAGATAAATCTATACCGGCTAAAACTGGCGCGTGGAATGTCCACTAATTGAAAGACAAATCCGCCACTTTGAACCGCGCCGTTCCAAACCGGCGGATCAACCTCTGTGTGTATGGCCAGCTATTGTCAGTGGTGATGAATCGTGGATTTACTCATAAGAACCCGAAAACAGACGTCCGACGTCAGTTTGGGTGTTCCAAGATGAAGAAAAGTCAAGAAAAGTCCTCCATTCTCAAAGTGTATCCAAAAAGATGGTCGCAACATTTGTCTCAAAAGCAGGTCATGTAGCAACAATTCTTCTAGAAGATCAAAGTCATCGCTGAGCTTTGGAAAACTCCTCAATATAGTCCCGACCTAAGTCTCAACGATTTCCATACTTTTTATTACAAGCTTTTATTTAGCTTCAGATGTTCTGTCTAACTATCTAACTATCTAAATATCTAACTATCTAACTATATAACTATCTAACTATCTAACTATCTAACTATCTAACTATCTAACTATCTAACTATCTAACTATCTAACTATCTAACTATCTAACTATCTAACTATCTAACTATCTAACTATCTAACTATCTAACTATCTAACTATCTAACTATCTAACTATCTAACTATCTAACTATCTAACTATCTAACTATCTAACTATCTAACTATCTACCTATCTAACTATCTAACTATCTAACTATCTAACTATCTAACTATCTAACTATCTAACTATCTAACTATCTAACTATCTAACTATCTAACTATCTAACTATCTAACTATCTAACTATCTAACTATCTAACTATCTAACTATCTAACTATCTAACTATCTAACTATCTAACTATCTAACTATCTAACTATCTAACTATCTAACTATCTAACTATCTAACTATCTAACTATCTAACTATCTAACTATCTAACTATCTAACTATCTAACTATCTAACTATCTAACTATCTAACTATCTAACTATCTAACTATCTAACTATCTAACTATCTAACTATCTAACTATCTAACTATCTAACTATCTAACTATCTAACTATCTAACTATCTAACTATCTAACTATCTAACTATCTAACTATCTAACTATCTAACTATCTAACTATCTAACTATCTAACTATCTAACTATCTAACTATCTAACTATCTAACTATCTAACTATCTAACTATCTAACTATCTAACTATCTAACTATCTAACTATCTAACTAACTATCTAACTATCTAACTATCTAACTATCTAACTATCTAACTATCTAACTATCTAACTATCTAACTATCTAACTATCTAACTATCTAACTATCTAACTATCTAACTATCTAACTATCTAACTATCTATCAAATCTTGTGAAGCGTTTTTGACACACTTCCCATTATCCGATTTGGATGAAATTTGGTACACACATAGTGGTCCTATGACAATACAACATTAAGAAAAAAATATCCTCCCACCCCTACCCCCACCCCTTCTATAGAAAAATGTATTTTTGACACACTTGCCGTTATCCGATTTGGATAAAATTTGGTATGCACATAGTGGTCCGATGACAATACAACATTAAGAAAAAATATCCTCCCACCCCTACCCCCACCCCTTCTATGGAAAAATGTGTTTTTCACACACTTCCCGTTATCCGATTTGGATAAAATTTGGTATGCACATAGTGGTCCGATGACAATACAACATTAAGAAAAAAATATCCTCCCACCCCTACCCCCACCTCTTCTATAGAAAAATGTGTTTTTGACACACTTCCCGTTATCCGATTTGGATAAAATTTGGTATGCACATAGTGGTCCGATGACAATACAACATTAAAAAACAATATATCCTCCCACCCCTACCCCCACCCCCTTCCAGAGAAAATGCGTTTTTGACACCCTTCCCATTATCCGATTTGGATGAAATTTGGTATACATATAGTGGTCCGATGAAAATACACCATTGAAAAAAAAAATTCTACCACTCCTACCCCCACCCCCATCTATAGAAAAATGCGTTTTTGACACACTTCCCATTATCCGATTTGGATGAAATTTGGTATACATATCCCAACAAACATTTAAAGTTGTAACGACGAAACCCCAACTAGAAAGAATTTCTTAAAAGTAACCGCAACGTACTCCCACTACGTCTCAGTATACCATACAGCGACGTTATAATTCCAGTGGGGAACCAATTTCCGGTTATAACTACTTGGCCAAGTGTTTAAAGTCACTGTAGTAACAACTACACTACTACGTCGTAGCCAGGTATCTACTACGTCGTAGAGGCTGTTTTTTTTCCATAATGGCATAAAAGTTGCGATGTAGTTGCAAATAATATAATCGTTTCTTTTTGTTAGAATTGTTACACAATATGGTGGACACAACAGTAAACAGACTCGGTTGGTTTTTTTGTTTGGTTATGGTTATAATATGTACTATGTTATCCAACAGTGTGAGAATTTACGAGTAGAGGATCAAAATTCGAGTGCGACGCAAAGTTTTTTGTATAACATGCATTATATATATTGCAAAAAACCGGTGCGCCCGTAAAATTGAGCCGTTTTCTGGTAGCTGATGGACTTTTTGTGTTGTGATTTTGGAGGTTATGTTTTTATAATCGACAGTTAACTCCAACAAATGGTGCTTAAGAAGAGCCTTTTTGGTAAGCTACAACTAGTTTGTTTATAAAATAGTATAGCTCTTTAATATGAGCTCATAAAACGACAACAAAAATATTAAATTTTCTTTCTTACATAAAAACATGGCGTCCCAAACTATATTCCCTGATAGTCAAAAGGGTTACTTGAAAGTGAGCCTAAGTTACGGCAACGTGTCACTTACGACTTTTATGTCGGCATTCCTTTTTAGTTCTAGATAACACACTCGAATTTCTACTCCTTCGTTGCAGAAACGTATTATTAACTAGCTTTCGCCACTAGAAAACGTCTACAGAGTGATAGGAACCACGCGATAAGTATAACTACTACCCTCAAGTTATTGGGGTGTCGCCACTTGTCATTTGCCGTTTCTGTTAACAACAGCACCACTGATTATAGGTTTTGTACCAGCGTGAATTTGTGGTAGGTTTTAAAACAAAAACAAGATAAATTAAATTCCATTAGAACAATAAATGAAGTGCCAATAAATAGTGTTTTTTAAAAATGTATGTTGCAGTCGAGAGCATGATCCCTATTCTAGAATTTCTAGGAAGTGTTGGTCAAGGAACTAAAAGAACGTAGTCACATCAATGAAATCAACTTATTGTTACTTTTTTATTTACATATTGCCCTCACAATTCGTATGTAGTATTTTTTATTATTTTTAGATATTTTGGCATTGTCAATATTCAGTAATTTTTATTATTATAAGCCCTATAAGTAAAAAAACAATCTCTGAGACTTGTTAGATCGCTTAGAAATCCGCATGTAACCACGATATATCTAACTTGTTTTTTTATTAGCCGCAAACAGCGCAAAAGTTCCTAGATGAAGTCTAGCATATCCCAGAGGTTATTTTAGAGGCCGTGCATAAATTAGATATTAGGGACCTATTGCAATAAAGCCTGGCACAAAACAAAGCACACATTTAAGTTTATTAGGGACCTATTGCAATATGGCCAGGCAATAATTGTGCCGGGCACTAAATTGACATTTTCACATTGAAAAATGACAGTTGATCTTTCAAAATTGACATACCAAAGTCGAATTTATAAATCCAGTCGTTTATTTTCCATTAATAGTGGCGTCACTATTAATTCCGGGTCTTATGATACACAAAGGCCTCATTTTGAAAGAAGACAGCTGTTCTTATAATGTGAAACTGTCAATATAGTGAAACTGTCAATATTATTGCCTGGCCGTATTGCAATAGGTCCCTATTAACTTTAAACCAAGCTTTAACAACAGCACAAATTTGAAGAAAACCAACAAGTTCAACACATAAAATGAATCACAGTGAGACACGACACGTCAGCACAAGAGGCATAGATAAACGAATTCGGTTTAGTCCGCACAAGAGGGTTACGATGGCGATAGGGTGGTGCCATAGCACAAATCACGAACGACCGTAAAGACAGTACAAGAATAGAACAGCAACAAGTAGCGTTAGCAAGATTAAGGATGGAGATTAAGCATGGACCAGGGAATTCTTAAAATCCGTGTGCGGTACTCGATACTTTGGATCAATATTTTGCATTTTGATTGTTTTGCAAAATGGTCAAGCAATGAGCTCGAAACAATCGACTGCTCAAGGTAGTTAAAAAAATATTTGCAAAACTATTCCCATATTATAAAAGGAGCCACAAAAAGTAGGTTTAAGAATGTGTGCGACCAAGATGCGATTTCAAAAAGTCTACGTTTTCAAAGTAGAAACAGGAAGGAGAGATTACTTTAAAAGATCGACATTTAACAAAAGTCTAAGTAGTTGCGGCTTTAAAGTTGATCCAAAAAGTTATTTTGTCTACATTGTTACATCAGATGTTACTATGATGACACAAACTTTTGTGGTAAAAATTAAAGTTATAATGCAGTTGTCGGATACACTTGTTTGGGCCTCCAATGAAGCTTTACTTTCTAGTGGTAATTAAGTAGGATATAAAAGTCAGGGCGACTACGAAATAACGACTAAAAAGAAAGTAAAACTTTAGCAACGTCCTATTGTGGTAGAGAAGACTATCAGAATCGACTATCAAGAAACAATCCTAAGAAGTAGTTTAGAGGGTCGTTTTTACGAAACATCTACTATTTCCTGATACTAAATAGTAGTTAGAACTAAAAAGTTAAAAATTTTGGTTGGGATCACCACATTTCTACTATAAGAAAGTAGCAAAGCCTTTAGAACATGTAGCCGCTACTATAAATGTTAGTTGGGATAGTGGTCCGACGAAAATACAATAATGAAACCCTACCCCCTTCCATAAAAAATGCGTTTTTGACACACTTCACTTTAAATGACTTTTATAAAATTTGGTATATGCATAAAGGTCCGATGGCAATACAGTCCAAACAAAAAATATATTTCTACCTGTACCCCCACCCTCTCCTCCTCCCAATAGAAAAATGAGTTTCCAAACAACTCACGATCAGCGATTTCATTATAATCTAGAACAAACACTTCTGTTCTGTTATTGAACAAATATTTTCATTTAATACAGTAGATAGCTGAGACTAAAAAGTAGAAAATAAATTGGTAAAAATTTTTTTTTAAGTCACAAGCTTTTATAAAATGCACTAAAAATTAAAAAATAATTTTCTAAAATTTTAATATTATCATAATAATAAAAGCGATGGCCGACTTATGGAAATTTTGACGATGTTAGCACGATAAGATATCCGTATCAACTAAATATCACTATTTGCAAGAATTAATCTAGCAGAAAAATGCAGAGGTACCAAATCCACCCAACCCGACCCAAGATACCCCAGCATTTCTCTGACATAGGTATGGTAGGTAAACATATCTTTGATGACCTGCTTTGTTGAATAATCTTTAAGTGTTTAGATCACAAATTTAGATTAACTTATGCTTTGATTTGCGGCCATCGCTTTTATTATTATGATAATATTAGAATTTTAGAAAATTATTTTTTAATTTTTAGTGCATTTTATAAAAGCTTGTGACTTAAAAATTTTTTTTTACCAATTTATTCGAAAATCAAGAATGACTGCGTAGTCAAAGATTTTAGTCGCCAGAGGAAGCAGTCGACGTCTTCACGAATTCAATTTTGACAGTACCAACAAACGAGTGTAATTACAGCTTTGACAACTGGTTTGAGCGCATTCGTTTAAAGTTGATATGTCTTGTAGTAGGAATCTATACTTTTACTTTGTATAATTATTTCTGAGACACCTCGTATATTATACATAATGCATAATTGCATGTTTTGTAATTTTAATTATTTAAGTATAATAATTCAATAAAGTTTCGCTTATGCCTTTTTCTGGAATTTTTCAAATTTTCAAAAATTTTTATTTTAAATAAATTTGTTAAAAAAATATGTTATAAACTGTTAAACATAACATTTTGCTATGTTTTAAATTTTGTTACTAACTTACTGTGACTCAAAAAATCCGCATCCCTACAAACAATATCAATCTGCTTTTTGCACATATCACTTACATTTTCATTAGTTAGATTGACGAAATTACAAATTTGGCCAATACTAAGATCGGTTAAGTTCAATTTTGAAAGGGTATTTAAAATTTCCGGATCAATATTCAACGATGTTATAAGATCCATTAATTGAAAAAGATCAATCGATTGAGATCGACCAGGTGTAACAATAAACAAAATCACGAGATAAAACTTGTAAACGTGCATTTTTAAACTTAAGTTATTAACTTTTCTTGTAACTACTATTCAAACCACAGTACGTAAATTTTATTTTTGCAAATTGTAATGAGGCGATTGTTTTTCATATCGCTTTACCATTTTCTTTGTTATCTTTTGTTTATTTTGGATTAAAGTATGTAAAATTCTTTGGAATTTAGGAAAGACTTAATTTTAAATCTCATCTTCTTAAAGGTTGATTCATCATGTCTCAAGTCAAAGGTTTTGTTCTGACCAAATAAATCATAATTAGGTATTTTACAACCAGAGCCGATGTTTTACAAAGTTAGAAGAGATAGGAATACGATAGGTATTGACATGCTAAATTTAATACAAGGTGGTGCATTTACAAGAGAAAGGGGTACTACTAAAAACGAAAAATTTTTGATTGCGGCTTATCAAAGTCCCTTTATTATTATTATAACAGTATTTATTGTAGTAAAACATATACATTTTGGTAAAACTATTAAAACATACAATACAATAATAAATACGGTTTTGCCAGAAGAGTAATCTCGCGCGTGGGCGAAGAAAGCCTCACTTAAGTAAGTAAATATAAAGATTACCTAATAATAGTCTTCAAGGAAAAATCCAGAAAAAGTCACCAAAACAAACAGTAAAATTAAATGTTTAAGCATATAGTATTATACTAAAGTAATAAATAAATAATTCCCATGTAGACAAAAAAAAATCCCACTGCCCACTAGTTTAGTTTTGTATAAATAATATAAAGTTAAATAAATATACTTTATTCTTATACTGCAAAAATTTTCGGCGTCAAAAATACTTCTAAATGTAATTTTTTTGCCTGTGGGACATGAACTCCATACCCTAGAAGATTTTTCTCTAGATTAAAGGGCGCCAAAAAACTCTTGCCACCCGGCGTCACCAGATCTAGCTACGCCACAGTTTACAACGCCTTGTTCGCCTGGAAAGACATCTTGATCAAGACCGTACCTAGGGTGAGGGGTCGAATCAAAGGGGATTAATCTTCCCCTATGTGAAACCTAATACCCCTGGTCCTGATAGTGCAGATAGGTTGGACATATAGAAAAGAAAAAGTTAATTAAAAGTTAGTTAAAATTTATTCGAAAGTTTGCGTTTTAGGAGGGGGTCTATAACATTTTTATTTATAAAACTTCTCCTTTTCGCTGATTTATGTAGATTATTATTAGGGGGACTGACCAAAACATCTCAGGGAAATGTTTTACACGGTAAAAAAAATTGTCTTAGATCTAAGCAAATTGCTTTGAAGTAAAATAATTTGTGGTTTCCTATTCACCAAGAGAATATTTTCTTGATATAGCACAACAAATGTCTTGCCTCTTTATTTTAATGTGAAACAGAAATTGTTTTAAAATTCAAACAAGTTTCATGGCTAATCGGGGAAAAAGGAGTTTTTTGTTTCCCTTATATTTTTCCGTGGGTAGCTTGAAAGCTTAACCTCACGGGGGTCCAAGATCTAATGGACACCTAATAAGTGTTGACAGTTAACCGTTTCGTCCTTATGGGACTCCTCAGAACACTGCTGGTCAAGTGACAAATCTTGCGAAGTTAATCAGACGGCTTTGTCTCTAATTAAATGTAATTAGTGAGCGAACTATAGCAAGAGGCGCCATCTACCGAGATACGAGAGAAACAAAAAACCAAAAGCAGGGAAAAACACTGCTATACAATATCGATCAATGAAAAGATCGAATGCAAATAAAAGAAAACAACTATAGTCCGTGACCTACGACAGCTCTTTGTCTTTTCAGGCCGGATCAACGCATTTTGCATTTTTACCCGTCATCAAGACAGTGAGCGTCAATCAACGGAATTTTTAAGCCAAATAATACTAACAAACGTGAAATTTCGTACCCGTGAATTTAAAAATCAAACAAGTTTCATGGCTAATCGGGCAAAAATGAGTTTTTTGTTTCCCTTATATTTTTCCGTGGGTAGCTTGAAAGCTTAACCTCACGGGGGTCCAAGATCTAATGGACACCTAATAAGTGTTGACAGTTAACCGTTTCGTGCTTATGGGACTCCTCAGAACACTGCTGGTCAAGTGACAAATCTTGCGAAGTTAATCAGACGGTTTTGTCTCTAATTAAATGTAATTAGTGAGCGAACTATAGCAAGAGGCGCCATCTACCGAGATACGAGAGAAACAAAACACCAAAAGGAGGGAAAAACACTGCTATACAATATCGATCAATGAAAAGATCGAATGCAAATAAAAAAAAACAACTATAGTCCGTGACCTACGACAGCTCTTTGTCTTTTCAGGCCGGATCAACGCATTTTGCATTTTTACCCGTCATCAAGACAGTGAGCGTCAATCAACGGAATTTTTAAGCCAAATAATACTAACAAACGTGAAAAAAAATCGATCAATGAAAAGATCGAATGCAAATAAAAGGTAGGTCACGGACTATAGTTGTTTTCTTTTATTTGCATTCGATCTTTTCATTGATCTATATTGTATAGCAGTGTTTTCCCTGCTTTTGGTTTTTTTGTTTCTCTCGTATCTCGGTAGATGGCGCCTCTTGCTATAGTTCGCTCACTAATTACATTTAATTAGAGACAAAACCGTCTGATTAACTTCGCAAGATTTGTCACTTGCCCAGCAGTGTTCTGAGGAGTCCCATAAGGACGAAACGGTTAACTGTCAACACTAATTAGGTGTCCATTAGATCTTGGACCCCCGTGAGGTTAAGCTTTCAAGCTACCCATGGAAAAATATAAGGGAAACAAAAAACTCCTTTTTGCCCGATTAGCCATGAAACTTGTTTGATTTTTAAATTTACGGGTACGAAATTTCACGTTTGTTAGTATTATTTGGCTTAAAAATTCCGTTGATTGACGCTCACTGTCTTGATGACGGGTAAAAATGCAAAATGCGTTGATCCGGCCTGAAAAGACAAAGAGCTGTCGTAGGTCACGGACTATAGTTGTTTTCTTTTATTTGCATTCGATCTTTTCATTGATCGATATCGTATAGCAGTGTTTTTCCCTGCTTTTGGTTTTTTGTTTCTCTCGTATCTTGGTAGATTCACGGGTACGAAATTTCACGTTTGTTAGAAATTGTTTTATTATAAATTGGAACTGAATTAATCTAATGCACCGTTTTCTCTGGAAGCGAAAATATTACTTATATGAAGACAGTTTGTTTTGTTACAAAATGGAGTATACTGAAACAAAACAATTAAAGAAGAAAAATAAAGTTTCATTTCAAGATTAAACGCTGCGCTGAACTAAAAGGAAATATTTTAATTCAAAACAAATTGTTTTAAGGTAAGACAATTTATTCAAGAAAATAACGTTTTTTTCATTGTAGACAAATTCTTTTACTGTGGAAGGTAGGAATATTAAAAAAAAACAAATCATTCATTATTTTCTTCGCGAAATAGTCCGCAGAATTTATCTCGTGCATATCAATTATAGTTTTTATCGTTTTTTGAAAACAACATTTTTATTAAGTAAAATTCTTAACATTTAAAAAAAGTCTAAATAAAAATATTTAACTATATTGTAATCTTAATATCGCAACAGTAGTAATCCCCTGGGTTATAAATATGTCATAAGGAATTAAAATCAGTTAAAAGACAGTCATACGCAATTTCTAAATAAAATAAAATAAAAACAACTATTTTGGAACGTAAACTTTGGACTCTTAATGTAGATAATAATGTACAGGGTCTTTCATTATAAACGTTCCCTGAAGAAAAGTTTTTTGCTCTTAGTTCTACCAGGTTCAAACCAAAACCTACCAATGGCGGCTGGTGACGTTATAAATTGGGAGGCAGAAATTTAAATTGCTTGAAAAATGAGATAAAAAAACTTACCGAAACAATTTCATTTTAGTATTTTGCAAAAAAGCAGCTGTTTGGTGCTGTTTTTAGTTTATTTGTTTATAGATAAAGTCCATTCGCCCTTCTTCTTTATGACCCCGTAGAGCAACCTCAGAAATCCCACAGAATTTTAAACAGTCTATTAACCTACTAAGTATATATCTAATTTTTGTCACATTTTCATTATGTTCGGTAATGTTTTGCCTATAGCCACTATTCAATTGGCACCTAATATCAGTCTTGCCTAGCATAGAAAATTCTATGTGGTTATTTAAATGAATACCACTTACTTTGTGTCTTTTTAACTTTTCACTAAAGTGCTTGATATCACACATTCCCTCTGCACGCAGGATCACTTCGAGGATTGTTCACAACAAGACAAATAAAGCAAAAAAAAGCATTTCTTTTTTCACAACCGCATAACCAGTTTTCAGCATGGTATAATTTTTTATTAAATTTTCTAATAAGTTTTTATGAACACCCCTCGGCATTACTTACACTAAGATTTTTGTTAATTTTTAGGTCCGGTCTATGTGGCTCTAAAGATTTTATTTGTAATCGAAGTTCATATGTCAACGTATTTAAATTTGCACAGTTAATTATGTAATCGACGGTATTCATTTCCATTTTATAAACGATAACGATGTAACAGGCGGCTGTGTGACAGTGGTACTGTCACCTCAAGTGGCCAAGGCTTAAAAGTTGCGAGCTACCAATTTATGCAACTATTTGAAAATTGATAAAATTATTAAAAGTTACCATATGTTAATATATATTAAATTTACACAATCTCGAAAGGGAATTTGATGGTTTTTAAAGGAAGTTTTATGCTATAAACGTTTTTCTCAAATGTATAAACAGTGTAGGAAAATCATATATACCTTTTCAATTTTCTTCCCGAAACTTCACATTATCACTTCTTATATTTATTAATTGAATATCAAATTTTTTTGTACTATTAAACTTTTGTATTCAAATATTTACACTTCTTAAACTTTTAGGTTTTATAAACCTTTTGTATGTTTGTTGTAAATATATTTATTTATCAACATTTTAAACGTTGATCGAATAGGTGAAACTATTCAATTAACTGTTTAATTTACTTAATATTACTGTTTAGGTTTGGGATATATTATTGATTAAAAATGCGGATTTTAGGGCAACGAATGGTTTGTATTTTGATGTTAAAAAAACCATAAAACAGTTAAAAACATTATTTCGAAACACTGGAAACAGTAATATTCAAAGCTTTAAAATTAATAAACTTCAAAAGAAAATACTAAAATAATTATGAATATTAAAGTTAACAGTTTTATACAAAGTTAAAATAATTGACAAATCTCCCCAGTTGAAAAAAAAACCCCTTTAAGAAGTGTAAATGAAAGCAAACGAACCCAGCCAAGCCCAACTAAAGAGTGTTTGCAAAAATACCATTTATATTCAAATCCCGTTTTGTTACAACGAAAACAAACAATGACACGCAAGCGGCAAGGATTTTTACTACTGACAAACCTCAAAGCAAACCAAATTCATACGTCTTTACTAAGGATAGAACCGGCATCACTAGAAAGGGCAACCACAATTTCCGAAACATTCCTCCTGCCCCCGCGCGAGAACAGCCACCCATACACCGCTGAAAAACGGGTGAAATTGAAACCTTGCTCCGCGCGGCGCTGCCGGCTGGTAATTATTTACGCTAAAAAAGTTAACCCAGTTAACCACGATTAACAAAAAGAACTAGACATATCGTAAGAAAAGATTTAACTTTTTTTAAATAAATCAATTAAAAATACTGTCTGTTGTCTAGTTTTGGGAGGGCACTGCCCCGTTGCCCTCCCTGTAGCAGCCGCCACTGAAACCTACAGAACACTAAAACTCAAGGAAATGCGAGCTACGTGTTTTTTCGTTGGCGACACGCAAATTAGCTGAGACTCTAAAGAAATTCCTAAAACGTGCAAAATGACCAAAAATTTTATCTGCAAAAATGTACGTTTTTTTACACCTAGATTTTTAGTTATTTGTTTTCAACATGGCCAAGCTTTTATTCATTTTTCTAAATATTTTTTTAATAAATTTTTCTTTAGTATTTTCAGATAAAGTTTCCAACACAACAGCAAGGTAAGCAATTAAAAATGTTAACTTTTGTTTAGTAGGTCAGAGGACAAAGACTAAAAAAATCTTCCTTTGCAACGTTTGGTAACTTTACCAAAGTTTACGCAATTAAAATATAAGTTGCTGCACTTGAACCGGCGGCTGACATCAAACGCCGCACACCTGTTTTGCAGCGGGGTAGTGGCTGGTGGATCTTTGAGCCGGCGGCTGACATGAAACGCCGAATCGCACACATGTTTTGCAGTTACGATCAGCGACAGCCTACGTCTGCACGCGTTTGATCTCTAAGGGCCGGTTTCTTAATAGAGGGTTAGCCCTGATCCGTGGGTTAAAAAAAATGACTGACATATTTGCCACATGCTAAAAAAAGACAAATCAAAGATAACCCACGGGTCAGGGCTGACCCTCTTATTGAGAAACCGGCCCTAAGTTATATTTTAATTGTGTAAACTTTGACTTTGCACTTGTTTAAGATCAGGAAATGTTTTTAACAACCTAAATATTGTTTTAACTCCTTAAAAAAGTTTAATGAACTCTTTACAAAATTTTAATGTTTAATTTTTGCATAAGGGTCAAAATCACCTAGGTGGAAAATTTTCTTTTGAAAATTATCAAGACGTTTAAATGTTGGGTCAACTCCCAATTTATTAAATTATAACCGGGTAGAGCATAGAACGATACATTCTTCAAATTATCGACAAAAATAATATACTACGCTTCAAAAATTTCACTTGGGGAACATTTTTTAAAACTTTAAAAATAATACCAAATTTTCTTTAAAAGTATTTTAATTCCATTAATTTAGCAAAACTTCATATATACAGTCAACTCCGAATATAGTGAACTCGAAAATTGCAGGGGGGGGCATCCGAGGTTAGAGCAATTCCACGCCAAGTCATCCAATTTACAAAAAAAGTGTTGCCGTGACATTTAATTTTTTTCTTTAATCATGCTTACTAAATGAAACAGCTTATGCTTAACCACTTTTGCACAATTTTGAGATTTTTTAATCCAATTAGTCTGTTGTACACGCATTTGAAAAGTCTAAAAACGGGCAAAATGGGACTTTAAAGAAAAAAATTATGCTCATAGTAAACAGCACCTAAAAAAAATTAACCTATAATTTTGAAAACATGCATAAAAGTAGTTTTCAAAAAAATGTGATGTTTAGCAAAATCTTTTATACTGGCTTAATTAGAGCAATTTAGAGAATATCCAAAAAACGCAGAAATTTTCGAAGTTTTCATATTTTTTTGGGGTATAAATGTAATGTTTTCTTAAATTTTTGATACAGTGTTGGTGTGCGTGCAAGTAGTGAAAAATAATGGAATTTCCTTCGACAGGTCGCCGGTTTGGCTTTACAAGCACATTTAAAAATATTTGTCGGTATTGACGATTGTAGATGGAAAGTTACGATACATATGGAATTTTATATGAAAAGGCACCTACCTCGGACTCTCTTGCGGCTCCAGTCAACGTTTAAACGTCCAGTTTTTCACCTCAAAATTAACTTTTTCGGGAACGTGATTTTTCTAGTGTCTTGTTGTGACGGTGGTTGTTTTCGCACTCATCGCGGCGCTGCTTGTGTGCCGTGAAAACCCATATGCATTTTTTAGAGCGCGAAAATTTAAATTATTTTAAACGCGCAGAAAAGGAAAAGAAAATGAAAATTAGGAAATTCCTTCTTGCACCAACATTTTCCGGCCGCCAAAACACGTGTGTTTTTACTTAGTTAAGAAAAGGAAAGGAAAAAAAATTAAATAATATTCGCCTATTAGCGATTAAACGATACAATTTAACATTAACCCAAATATGCATTAAATTATGCATGTAAATTAAAATTAAAAGAAAAGAAAAAAATACTTAGAAAAAATTAAGAAAGAAAAAGAAAATTTTGCCTTATGCGTCGGGCATAGGCAAAGGACATAGTTTCACTACCGGTCGACGATATGTTCCTGTAGCTGTTTTAACGGTCACAACACGAATATGACCGTCTGAGCCAGGGTGTACGTCGACAATTCGCCCAACAGCCCATTGAAATGGCGGTTTTTGTCCATTTTTTACCACGACTAAAGTATTAAGTTTAATATTGTTAGAAGCCTCTGTCCATTTAGAACGCTGTTGCAAGGTGTTTAGGTACTCCAAGTTCCAGCGTTTTCAAAAATCGGACTGGAGCCTTTGCACCAGCTGCCAGCGGGACAGGGTGTTCAACTTGGAATCTGAAAAATCGGGTTCTGGTACGGAATTCAACGGTTCCAGGGTAAGAAAATGACCAGGGGTCAGTGGAAGAAAGTCATTCGGATCCATACTTTGGGCATACAGAGGCCGGCTGTTTAGTATGGATTCGACCTGACACAAAAAAGTAAAGAACTCTTCATAGGTTAACCGTTGCTCACCTATTACACGTTTTAAATTTGCCTTGGTGGATTTAACTCCTGCCTCGGCTAGTCCGTTTAGGTGCGGACTACCAGGACTTGAAAAATGCCAGGTAATTTTTAGACTGTGACATGCTTCCTTGGAGTACTATTTGAGTAAACGATCAGCTCCCAAGAACGCGCTACCACAATCTGAGTAAATGTCAGAGATTCTTCCTCTTCTTGCCACAAATCTCTTAAAAGCCGCAAGAAAGGTAGGGGTGGAAATATCGGAGGTAAGTTCTAGGTGAACTGCCTTTGTTGCGGAGCAGACTAAGACAAGAATATAACCTTTGGATACCTTTGCACCTCGGTACTTTCCCATTGTAATTGGAAAGGGACCACAATAATCTATGGCAACATGTGAAAATGCCTTTACTTGAGAGATGCGTTGAGCAGGCAAGTTGCCCATGATTTGTACGGAAGGTTTAGGATTTAATCGATAGCATAAAGTGCAATGAGAAGTTATACTCTCGATTGCATAGCGAGGGGAAAGGATCCAAAATTGTTGTCTCAAGAGGTAATGCAACGTTTTTTGACCGGGATGACAGTACCTTTTGTGAGTGTACTCAATGACAAGTTGAGTAAGACGGTGAGAACGTGGTAAAAGTAAAGGGTGTTTTGCTGAATAAGAGAGTTCGGAAGAATGTGGTAATCGACCCCCCACTCTTAAGCAGCCTTGTGTATCTAGAAAAAGTGAAAGTTTACGAAATTGTTTAGGAAGTAGCTTTGCGTCATTCAAACGTGAAATGAGATCAGCAAAGATGGAACGTTGAACATGCCGAACGAGAACAATAAGAGAATGTTGAAGTTCTACTTCGGTAATATTTTCGTTAGGATATTTAGATTTCTTTTCGGTAAGGCGAAAAATATAGGAAATTATGCGTTGAATTTTCTCTAGGGAAGAGTAACGAGAAAGAAAAGTATCAAGCATGTGTGGTTCAACTGTGCATGTTTGAAATACTGATTTTCGTTCTTCCAGAATAACCTCGTTTTCCGGAGGGTCTGGACAGCGAAAATCATCAGGCCAGCTCTCTTTTGGTAGCCTAAGAAAACAAGGACCTTCCCAATACAAGTCATGTTTGACAAGTTGATTAGGCATAAGACCGCGCGAAGTACAGTCGGCTGGATTTAGCGCTGATGGAATATATTTCCAGGCCGTAGGAGAAATGGTTTCTTGAATGTGACAGATACGGTTTGCCACAAACGTTTTAAACCTGTGAGGTGAAGCCGCCAACCAGCATAGAACCACTTGGGAATCACACCATGCACAGATTTGGTTGAAGTTAAGAATATCTGAATAAGTGTTTTGAATAAAGGAAATTAGGTCGCAAAGTAAAGTGGCACCAAGAAGCCCCAGTCGCGGAAGACTGACTGTTTTCACTGGTGCGACCTTAGATTTGGCCATTACAAGAAAGGTATGGATTTCTCCGGAAACTGACTCCATTCTGAAATAGACCGTAGCCGCGTAACCTATCATAGAGGCGTCTGAAAAGCCGTGAAGTTCAATGCTACGTGGTTGATCAATGGAAAGGCGTCTAGGTAAATGAATATTTGAAAGATTTGGAAGTTCGGTTCGAAATTGATTCCAAACATTTACGATATGCGGAGGAGGCTGAGAATCCCAGTCCAGCTTCTCCTTCCACAGATCTTGCATGAGATGCTTAGCAAGTAAAGAAACGGGAGAACAGAAACCTAAGGGATCAAACATTTTCATGATTTGAGATAAGATACCTCGCTTGGTGCATGGTTTATCTTCTGGTACGACCAAGTAGGTAAACGAATCTGAGATAGGATTCCATTGGAGACCCAATATTTTTACAAAATTAGGTTCGGATTTGTCGAAACGAATGGACATTTGTGTTTCTGATTCTGAGAATGAGGAGAGAAGTTCCGGACTGTTGCTCGCCCATTTTTTAAGTTCAAACCCTCCTAGCTGCAACAGGGAGATTAACTCCGACTGAAGTTCTTTGGCAGAGGCCACAGAATCCTGCCCCGTGAGCACGTCGTCGACGTAAATGTCTTTAAGAAGCACCTTGGAAGCATTAGGATACCTTTCAGACTCAAGTTTAGCTAGTTCTTGTATAGTACGAATAGCTAAGTACGGTGATGACTTAAGTCGATTGGATAGGTGTCACCCAACTGGGGTTCTAAGTTTATGAAAGGTAATGGAACGACGAATCTACCTGATTCGTTGCGTGAAACTGATTGTGAAAATAATTTTTCGCACATAATATCCTCAGGACTGTGATGAACCTTATGTGGAACCTGCTCTATCTCCCAGAAGCGCTCTAGGCAGATATCCAGAGATGGTTCGATGGAAGTGTAACAGCTTATGAGTGATTGTGGATTTTGTTGCTTTGAAGTTTCAACTTTACCAATCAGCACATAGCCAAAGATGCTATTAAAAGCACTAGGTTGTCCACGCTCTCCGTGGATAACTCCCTCTTGTAAGAGATGCGGAAAAAGTTCACAACCTACTAGGACATCAATGGAACTTGGTATATGGAAGTTTTGATCAGAAAGTTTGATATTGCGAATGTGATTCCACTTGCTCGAGTCGACAGCGCAAGAAGGAATCTCTGTACAAAGTTTTGGAAGTACTAAAGCCTCAAAATCAAAGGTAGGTCCCGCTTGACCTTAAGGTTTGATAAGACATTTCGTCTTACCTTTGGTATTGGAAGATGTCATTTGATTTAAGCCTTGAATAGAAGTAGAAAAGAAGCTTTTCGAAAGACCTAAACGATTTAGACATTTTTCTGAAATAAAGTTTGCCTCTGAGGCAGAATCGAGTAAGATACGAACTGGTTGGTAATGTCCCCTTGAGTCTAACATGTCAGCTACAACGGTAGAAAGTAGAAAAGTGGAATTTTTGGAAATCATTGTCGCATGACAGTTTGTGGAATGGCTTCCTGACATAGGGGTGCTATTGGAATTGGAAAGTGGAATATTAACGTTCTCTGGAGGATAAGAATTAACACTCACAGAGGGCGCTACTGGTTGTGGAACGTGAAGAAGACTGTGGTGCCTAGCTCCACACGTAAAGCAGTTGTAGGAGGAGGGGCAATTCACGGTCTGGTGAGCAAAATGTAAGCAATTTTGACATAGATTCACCTGCCGAACATAACCCATCCTTTCCTGTGGACTTTTGTTTTGAAATTCGATACATTTCGATAATGCGTGATTCGAAGAACATAGGTAACATTTTATTTTTGGATTAAAAGTTCTGTTCTGATTATTTTGTATTTGAGGGTTGCTGCGTTGATTGCTATTTTGTAAAGTATTTTGTTGATTTCTTGAATTTGAACTTTGATTTGAAATAGTTGTATTGAAAGCAGAAGGTGAATTAAAATTATTAAAACTGTTTCTCTGAAAACTGTTCTGTTGAGAATTACGCGTAGTTTGAGGTTGTCTAGGGGTTTGATTTTGCCTACTAAAACTGGGCATTTGCACTACAGATTCGAGCGCAACGCAATGATTTTCTATAAACGTGTAAAGATCAGTGTAGGACGGAATTTCTGAATTGTTTTTCTCTCTACTATAGTAAAGTTCGAAGTCCCATTCTTTTGTAGGAAAACCAAGCTCATTTAAGATGGCTAGATTCTCAGAAAATGTTTCCAACATGGAACGTAATTCTTTCCCAGAACTGGATTTAGTTGAAAGAAAGTTAATAGCATTCAAAGCGGTAGTAGCAATAATTCGTTTATTTTGATACATCTTTACTAAGGTTTCATACGCAATGTGATAATTGCTATCTGCGAGGGGAATGGTTTTTACTAGAGAAAGGGCTTCATTCAGAACAGAACTCCGCAATTGTTGAAATATCTCTATATCACTTAAATCAGAATTTTGATGTACCATGACTTTAAATAAGTCAAACCAGTGTTGCCAGCTTTTATAATTACCATCGAAAATTGGCAACCTTGGTTGTGGAAATGATCTTGTAGTTGACCTCTGAACAATATTTTGTTGGTTAGGGTTGCCTACGTAATTGACAGGGTTGGCCCTAAAAAGGTCGTAGTAAATACCCTTACATTCATAATAAAGGTTGTCAAAGTCTTTACTAGTTTTATCCTGCTCGTCAAATGAAAGTTTAAACTCTTCGAGAGAGCCAATAATTTGGTTATGAAAATTATAGAATTGAGCATGACATTCTTCGACGTCTTCATATCTGGATTTAAACAAAAAGTGAAACGCTGTATCCGAGTTCGCTTTCAAAGCTACCTCGTGAGCTTCCGCCATTTGGTTGAAGCTTAAAAGCCTTTTGTCGCAAAGTTTTTTCTGTTTTTGCGTAGACATTTTTGTTTTTGAAAGTTAATTTGTTTTTAAAATTACCCAAAAAAAATGCTTAAAATATAGCTTAAAATATAACCCGAATTTTAGCAAAATTAAACAATTTTATTATTTTAATTTTATTAACTTTTTTCGAAAATTTTGAAATGAAATGTTTGTAAGTTTGTCTGTATGTTATTATTTGAACATATCCTTAAAAAAAACTTTTATGTCTCACCAAGGATTGAACCCCGCACCTCTCGATTCCAAATCGCACACTCTATGCATACGACTAGCGGTCCCGTCTGAAAGTTTCTAAGAAACGTCGGTATTCGAAGAAACAACGCGCGGGATGACTGGTGACGGCGACACTTGCACCTGCGCGTTAACGCGACACCTGTAAAATCGATAATTAAAGGAATGGAGATGGAAGAACCGCCTTAAAATTTTCACTTTCGGCGTATTGACGCCACTTTTACTGAAAATGTAATGAACAAAGCGATCAACTTTGATGAACTAGTAAACTATACGAAATATGTGCATTGGCTATAGCTATTTTTGAAACGTAATGAAAACTTCGGTCAACTTTTAGGAAAATATGTCCAACCGGTGTGAATCAATGGCGTGATTACCGATAAGCCGACTCACTTTTGGAAATGAAATTTTGAAAATATATGGAAATTTGGAATTTTCGTAGGAAATTGGTGAACCACAGGAGTCTAGGTAGTTTGGAACACTAATAATTTGGGTCGAAGGGCCATTAAATGTGCGTGCAAGTAGTGAAAAATAATGGAATTTCCTTCGACAGGTCGCCGGTTTGACTTTACAAGCACATTTAAAAATATTTGTCGGTATTGACGATTGTAGATGGAAAGTTACGATACATATGGGATTTTATATGAAAAGGCACCTACCTCGGACTCTCTTGCTGCTCCAGTCAACGTTTAAACGTCCAGTTTTTCAACTCAAAATTCACTTTTTCGGGAACGTGATTTTTCTAGTGTCTTGTTGTGACGGTGGTTGTTTTCGCACTCATCGCGGCGCTGCTTGTCCTCCACGTGTGCGGTGCCGTGAAAACCCATATGCATTTTTTAGAGCGCGAAAATTTAAATTATTTTAAACGCGCAGAAAAGGAAAAGAAAATGAAAATTAGGAAATTCCTTGCTTGCACCAACAGTTGGAAAGCTATACTCAAGGACTATATCTTCCTTGTATAAAACATATTTAAAAAGTAGACGTTACCTTGGAGTTCCACGAAGAAATTAAGAATGTCTGGGAAATCCCTCAACTGCAGCATCAAAAATGACCCTGTCTATCGGGGTGCTGGTGGTAATCAAGTAGAGTAAATTTTTCACTGTATTATATACTTTTAAAAACAAGAATAAAAAATCTGGGTCTGTAATCCTTAAGGTCACTACACATTTTTTTGTTATTTTAATATTTTTAGTGATGTTAAATTGCATCACAAATTACAGGCGTGGATCTACGGGGGGGATGCCCCCCCAAATCTGAAACTTTACTCAGTTTTGACACATGGAATACACCTCCTGTTCACTATGCAAAATAGTTTTGTGAAATATTTATTATGATATTTTCCCCCAAAATAAAGTTTCTGGATGCGCCCCTGCAAATTAAGGTTTATCAGAAGGTAAAGTTTATTTATATGAGCACTGTTCAATAAATTATGATCTACACTCTCTTCATAAGGTCACTACACAAATTTTAGTTTATTTACATTTTTAGTAGTTACCTACTGTCATATTTAAAAAATCGGAAAAGAAGTTGAGTTCTAGAATTTCAGAAACCGAACAAATTTTTTTTCTGAGCTTGAAGTAAATTTAGCATCTATAGTCAAATCATCCAGAGGAGTGAAAGAATGGTGTCCAGTTGTTGTTTGTTTGAGATTTTAATGTAAAACAAATCGTTTCACAGTACCTCCAAACACATCACATGGGCTTTTACCATGCGTTAGTTTTGTACTTAGTTTTTTTAATGCCCAGTGGCGTATGCAAAAATTTTCCAAGAGGGTTGGGAGAGGGGGCTTGAGTAAAAGCAAAGTCCTGGAAAACCATTTATTTCTTCTTTAAGAAAAATTCAATCTTTAGGATAAGTTATTTAATGGTTTTGGAAAGATTAGGCCTCCAACCCCCGCCCTCCTGCGTACGCCACTGTTAAACCTGAACCATTTCATTTACCAAAGAAACAAACTAATTAATGTCCGTGTCTCAACAAAAATGTATTCTTAAAACTAAAAAAAAAATTTCGACAGTGTACGAAGATGGGACTTGAACCCACAAACTAGGATCTCACGCAAAACAGTATGTGGCTATAAATAAGATCCCCTAACGATGATTTTTATACATATTTTTTTTCCTTTTGCGACTCAATAAAAAAATTAGATTTTTTACATGCTTTAACCAAATAGCTTAAAAGTTGATGAAATGACAGACCCAGATTTTTTATTTTACTATTATTTAGACGATACATTATTAAGTAAAACAGCGCACAAGCAAAGTTTTAATAGACAGATAGACATGACAATTTTTTTAGTCAAAAGTTGCCAATTCTGAGGTTTTTGCGGTTTTTCCAATTTTAAAAAATTTAGTTTTCTGAAAGCAATAGACCTAGAAATTTTTCTTTTGCCTTGTATGATAGTCAAGCCACTAAGCTTTAATGTGCGTATAGACTTTTTTTGATGGACCATATTCCGCACCGGTGTAAATAATTAAAAATCGAGAAAATCATAAAATTTAAAACTATTTTTGTCAAAAAAGTGAGGTTAATTTTTTTTCTGCATAGGATTATCCAACCAATATTAAAGATTTCTTCCGTCAAATTTGTTTTTTCATAAGATTTAATACAATAGAAATTTAAAAAAATAAGGCAACAACTGATTTTCTTCTTTTTTTTACTTTTAAAGTGGCCTGTAAAATACGGAAGACGACATTAAAAATTAAAATTTGTTAATTTGGTATTCCTTAGGACACTAATACATGTTATCAAAATTTGGATTTATTTCGTGACATGTGTTAGCTCCCGCTAAATTTCGCGGTTGTTTTAAAATTTTAAAACCACACAATTGGATGAAGGACAGAGTACATTTTTCGCGCATTTGACATGCGCACCAAGAATCAGAGAGATCCTTTCTACCGCCTCGAGAAAAATGGCGTGTTAATTTACTTTCTCCAACTATTACAAATTTCTACACTTGAAAGTGCTCGATTTTGGTGTACTGAAGCATAGAACTAGAAACTTCAGCCCTTCAGCTACGTGGTGCCATCATTAGATCCAGAAAGGGGCCCCTGGAACGTGGAGAAATTGGCTGCAAACTGGTGAGTACTTTGTTTCTGATTTCCGTTGTGTGGTAACAGCAATTAACTTATAGACTTTAATTATTTCGTGATTTCGTATCAATATATTTATGTTTGTTCGCGCTTTCATTTAATAAAATATATACAGTCCACTGCAGTTATCGTTTTTCTAACTGCGGGCAAACATAAAAGTGTTCCTGCGACCGGATTATTTAAATTTACTCCATACGACGGTATTAATAAGTCGGCCATTTTCACATTTTCGCCGAGATCACACGGCCTTGAATTTTGCCAATCGTATTGAACCGTAGATTTTCGTCGTTCGACCTTCGGTTTCGGCGCAGTTCACCTGTTTTCGGTCCGCTGCTATGGTAACGCAGGGTTTACCGCGTGGTCATTTCAGTAAACAAAAATCGAGAATCAATCAAAACAAACAAACACAATTTCTGTGATTAGATTTGTTCCATACCATTTCGATATTAAAACATTTTTCATCAATTGCGATAAATTAGTGCATATTTTCGACAATTCGTCATTTTTCTATTTCAGAAGCATTAATTTAGCGTTAATTGTATATTTACCGACAATTTCGTCATTTCAAAGGTAAAATCATGTCTATCAAAAAAGTCGTGCAAAAACGCAAGGGTTTTTTATCTGCGATCACCGAGAGTTATGTGTTTTTACAAACCGCGGCAACGGACGCAAAAGCGAGAAACGAGTTTCATGTGAGGTATTCCGATTTCGATGAAACCTTCGATAAATGCATTTTGGCACATAATGATGTCATTGTGATGATAGACGACTCGGACGACGAGGAGTTTAAAACGCAGGATGCGATCCTTTTAGAAGCTCGTAAATATTTTTATGCGTGTAAAGGGGTTTACTCTGAAATATTTCCAGTTGAGGCCCCATCCTTTTCGCGATCATATGTTCGTCAAAACGAATCTGAAACTCCAAAACTCAAAGAGTTAGGTATTCCCATATTTCGAGGTGATAAAAAATTATGGCCAAGCTTTTTCGATCTTTTTAATAACATTATAGATCAAAATCAAAGTCTAAGTAACGTTCGAAAACTTCAATATTTATTTTCATATCTCGAGGATGAGCCTTTAAAATTGATATCAGGGATTAGCTTATCTGATCAAAATTATAAAATTGCTTACGACAAATTAGTCAATAGATATCAAAACAAGCGAGACCTCGCAAATGATGCTTTGAGCACAATTATGAACTCTACATTAAAAAACGAGTCAGCTAAAGAATTGCGTAATTTAAGTGACACCTTTTCGGAATCCCTAGAAATTTTAAAATCACTTAGCTTTGACGTTGACAGTTGGGACTTTATTATTTTTTTCATTTTGTTAGAAAAATTGGATATTCCGACGAGTTCAAATTTCGAAATGAGTCACGCCAATACAAATACCGAAATTCCCACTTTTCAGTCACTTTTTCAATTTCTAGAAAAAAGATGTAAAGTTTTGGAATCACTTCCTCAATCAACAGCACCCAAAAAGGTGCCTTCCTATCAAAAATCAAATTCTATGCCAAATCAGTTTGGGCAAAAGCCTACCTATAAATCATCCAATTCGCCTTTTATAGGACTGGCTGGCACCTCAACTGATTCAAGCACGGGAATAAAATGTTTCCGGTGTTATCAAGGTCACGTGCTTTGGAAATGTCAAACATTTCTTGACCTCTCGCCTATCGAGCGCCTATCTTTCGTCAAGCAGAAAAAATTATGTCTAGCTTGTTTTCATCCCTCGCATGGGGTAGACACGTGCAAATCAAAACATTCATGCAGGACTTGCAATAGTAAAAGGCACCACACTTTAACTCATATCTTAGAAACTAATAAAGAGTCTGGAAGCCAAGATACTAGTCCTGTCCTTCATGTGTCATTAAATACCTCAGGACCTTCAGGTACCTTTCTTTTATGCACCGCCATAATAGATGTTAAGGACGGTTGCGGAAATTTTCAACCTGTAAGGGCACTGCTTGATTCTGGATCACAGACAGGATTCATTAGTGAAAAGTGTATTCAGCGTCTTAATCTTCCTAGGCGAAGTTACACCACTGAAATATTCGGATTAAATCAAATGTCTTCTTTTACTTCCAAAGGGCTCGTTCAATGTCACATTAAGCCACAAGGGCAGGTCACTCCTTTACTTAATTTCGAAGCAATTGTTGTTCCACAACTATGTTCCAATATGCCTACATTCACTTTGAACAGTGGAAACACTTGGAAAACCTTAAACTTGCCGACCCATCTTATTTCCAATCTAGACCTGTGGACCTAGTTATTGGTTGCGAGCTATTCGCACAGATATTCAAGGAGAACAGGGTTCTTGGACAAATAGGGCAACCTTCAGCCCTTGAAACCATCTTTGGCTGGGTCGTCATGAAAAAAGTGGACGAAGTAGGTAGTCTTACGGAACGAACCAGTTGTTTTTTAACGAGTCATTCACCTCCTTTCCCAAAATTATCCCTAGGTTTTGGGAAATCGAACATTTGCCTAAAAAACAAATCTTATCAAAGGAAGAAAAACAAGCGGAATCAATTTTTACTGCGAGTGTCGTACGACAACCGAGCGGTAGATGCATGGTAGATCTTCCGTTTAAAGATAAAATAAACCCTGACTTAGGAAATACTTATCCGCAAGCTTACGTAGATTTTTACTTCTAGAAAATAGATTACTCAAAAATCCTGATCTGTACACTGCCTATTCTAGTTTCATGCAAGACTATATCGATTCTAATCACATGAGTCTAGTTTTATCTAGTCAACCAAAAGTCGACGTATCATGTTTTTTTGGCACATCATTGCGTACTAAAGCCGGAAAGCTTAAGTACAAAATTAAGGGTAGTCTGGGATTTTTCGGCAGTCACCCCAAAGAATATTAGTCTCAATGACACGTTGTTATCTGGACCGAAACTTCAAAAAGATATTGCTTCTTTACTCCTTACGTTTCGTCTTAATCCCATTGCCTACATTGCTGATATCAAACAGATGTTCCGTCAAGTCATTATCAATCCTTATCACCGTCCTTATCAAAGGATATTGTGGAGGTTTTCTCCACAGGACCCACTTTCAGTGTGGGAACTTTCTACTGTCACTTTTGGCATGACATGCTCACCCTTTCTAGCCATGCGTACATTAAATGAGCTGGCAGAGAGAGAAAAGGAACGTTTTCCTATGGCTAGTACTGTTCTAAAAACGTCAATTTACATCGACGATATCTTGGGAACTAGCCCTTCGCTTTCTGAAGCTCTTTCCCTTCAAACGGAACTCAATGATTTGTTGAAGTCGGGAGGATTTGAACTTGGGAAAAAATGGGCAAGCAATTGTCCTGAGTTATTGGCAACATTGCCAGAATCCGATCGTCAAAAGCCTCTCTCTTTTGACAAGGATGAACCACACTTTATCAAAGTTTTAGGCCTTCAGTGGCATCCAAAAAACGACATTTTTTCTTATCAATGCCGAATGAAGGACAAACCCCCAACTAAACGTTCTATTTTATCTATCATAGGAACAATCTTCGATCCCTTAGGTTTTCTTTGTCCCTTGTTGCTACAAGCAAAATTTATTGTGCAACAGTTGTGGATATCGAAAATAGGCTGGGACGAGGAACCAGATTCTTCTATCATCAACTCTTGGAACAAACTTCGTTCTGAATTCCCGCTTCTTTCCAATTTTCAATTACCCCGACAAATCAAACTGTCTAAAACCAATACCTGTCAAATCATCGGCTTCTGTGACGCTTCAATTCGAGGTTACGCAGGCGTCGTATATTTTCGTGTAGAAGAGGAAAACAATATATCTGTGTCTCTCATATCTGCAAAATCTAGGGTCGCGCCTATAAAGTCACAAACTTTGGCTAGGCTAGAACTCCTAGGCGCATTTCTTTTAAGCGAATTAATTGATTTCGTCTTATCTAGCTATGAAGGAAAAATAACTTTTACAAATATCGTTACTTTCTGCGATTCGCAAGTCGTATTGCACTGGCTTTCATACCCTCCTAATCGCTGGCAAACCTTTGTTGGAAATCGAGTCAGTAGAATCCAAGAAATCATTCCCTCAAACTCATGGCGCTACATTCCTTCTGCTTTAAATGCAGCCGATATTGCGTCACGAGGGGCCACCCCTTCACAGCTCATGTCACATGACATGTGGTGGAACGCACCGTCGTTTTTGTGGTCTCCCGAAAACGAATGGCCCGATTTTCATAAATCAAAAATGCCGATTGATTTCGGAGATATTAATCTGGAGGAAAAGCCAAAGGTCTGCTGCAATGCGATAATTGACGTTAACTTCTTAGATCAGCTTCTTATCAAATATTCATCTATATCAAAAATGCAACGTATCATTTGAACCATTCCTATCAAAAACCCACTAATCCACCGGACCAAAAAATTATTTTTGAAAATATTGTTTTTCCTACCACCGGTGAGATGCAAAGTGCGTTATACCTTCTTATCAAACGCGTTCAAGGTTCTTGCTTTTCTGAGCTTTTTTCCGCGTTATCTAAGGATAAACCAACACCGAAACCTTTTCCAAAACTTTCACCTTTTCTTGATGAAAATAATATCATTAGAGTCGGTGGCAGATTACAAAAATCTGACCTTTTGTCTTATTCTGCAAAACACCCCGTCTTACTTTCGAGTAACCATCGTTTAACTACTCTTCTTATCGAGTCCATTCATCGACAATACCTTCATCCTGGGTTTAAAACATTTCATAATCTGCTTTTACAGCAATTTTGGATATTATCTGCCAGACGGGCAATTCAAAGAACCATATCCAAGTGCTTGCAATGTTTTAGAATCAACCCTAAACCCTATAGACCGCCCATAATGAGTTCACTTCCCGCTCATCGAATCAATCAACTTAAACCTTTTTCGAGTGTAGCTATCGACTTTTGCGGACCTTTCTTTGTGATTCCTCATCGTTACCGTGGTTGTAAAGCTTTCAAATCGTATGTCTGTGTGTTTGTCTGTACGGCTACACATTGCGTGCATTTGGAATTAACCATGGAACTGTCCACAGAAGGGTTTGTAGGTGCATTCCATCGATTCATTTCCAGACGTGGAAGCGTGACGCAATGCTGGTCAGATCAGGGCAGTAATTTTATAGGGTTTCGTAACCAATTACTTGATTACGCAAGAAGTGCGTCCACCAGACTTTCTATTCGTTGGCATCTGGGACCCCCTCTCAGTCCACATTTCAATAACCTGGCAGAAGCTGGCGTCAAAAGTTTTAAAACTCACTTTGTTCGAGTTGTCGGTGACCAGAAGTTGTCCATCATGGAAATGTCCACCCTTACATGTCACATAGAAGCTGTACTTAATAGTCGCCCTTTATCTCCTGCCTCTTCAGACCCACACGATCTTCAACCTCTTACCCCTGGGCATTTTTTGACCCTTGAACCCCTTAATTCAGAAATTCCGGAGTCAGATTTGTCCGAGGTTCCCCTAAATCGGCTCTCGAGATGGCAACTAATCCAAAAACTACATAATGATTTTTGGAAACGGTATTCTGTAGAGTATTTGCATACGCTACAACAGCGACACAAGTGGGCTGATTCGTCCCCAAATATCAAATTAAATGATTTGGTTATCATAACGAGTGATCACATCCAATCACCTTTGAAATGGCCAGTCGGTCAGGTTCTCGAATTGCATCCCGGCGGAGACGGTCAAGTGCGTGTAGCGACGGTACGAGCGGCTACCGGTGTTTACAAGCGGCCAGTTGTGAAACTGTGCCTCTTGCCGAATTAAAACTAATTTTCATTTTTTCTACCTATTGAAGTCAATTACTACAATAGGTAATTCTTTATTATTTTTTTAAAAATTTTTGTTTGTTTGTTTTGCCTTTTTCGGGTTTTCGTTATCTCTTAATAAACTTACGATACTTATCTGTTTTCCATTCATTTATATTTATCGGTCGATCATTTTTTCTTATATCTATATGTGTCCGGTTGATATTCTAAAATTGTGTGTTTTGGAGGGTTTTAAAATTTTAAAACCACACAATTGGATGAAGGACACAGTACATTTTTCGCGCATTTGACATGCGCACCAAGAATCAGAGAGATCCTTTCTACCGCCTCGAGAAAAATGGCGTGTTAATTTACTTTCTCCAACTATTACAAATTTCTACACTTGAAAGTGCTCGATTTTGGTGTACTGAAGCATAGAACTAGAAACTTCAGCCCTTCAGCTACGTGGTGCCATCATTAGATCCAGAAAGGGCCCCTGGAACGTGGAGAAATTGGCTGCAAACTGGTGAGTACTTTGTTTCTGATTTCCGTTGTGTGGTAACAGCAATTAACCTATGGACTAAAATTATTTCGTGATTTCGTATCAATATATTTATGTTTGTTCCCGCTTTCATTTAATAAAATATATACAGTCCACTGCAGTTATCGTTTTTCTAACTGCGGGCAAACAACATGGCAGCTACCCCCATTGGATGATTTGGCGTGGAATTACTCGTTAACTATAAGAAGAGATATAGACTATTGTATACCAAAGTGGGTATTTTGAACAGGGTTTGCTATAAGCGAGTCTTCATTATAAACGGGTTCGCTATATGTGAACTTCACTGTATTGTAATAATTAGTGAGAGAAATTATCCAGTGTATTTAGATGTAATAATAAGTAATAATTTAGATTTAAACCTGACAAAAATTCGCTCTGTTAAAGATGGTGGTATTTTGATTGGATGTAAAAATGCTGAAGACAATGAAAGATTCTAAAAGCTGGCTGAATCTAAACTCTCTGACGCATATGAAATAAAACAGGTGAAAGGACTTAATCCTCCTGTAAGAATTGTGGGTTTTTCAGAAGACTTAGAAGAAAATACACTATTATCTGTTCTTAAAAAACAAAATGCTGATCTTATTACAAATACATCAGACTGTAAGTTAGTTAAAATTTTTGCGACTAAAAAAAATAGTAAGTTGTTTCAGGTTTTATTGCAAGTGGACAAAATAACATGATAGGTTAACTAAAGTAGGAAATGTTTTTATAGGATATGACTGTTGTAGTGTGTTTGATGGTGTTGAAATGAAACGATGCTTTAGGTGCAGCGATTTTAACCATTCTTCTGCTTCTTGTCATCGCGAATTATGTTGTCCGAAATGTGGTGGTAGTCACGAAATAACTGGGTGCACATCAATTACTTTTTCCTGTCCTAATTGCACAAAATTGAAAATCGGGCAACATCGGACAAGTATTAATACAAACCACGCAGCTTGGGTTCTTAATCACTGTACATCATACAAAAATGCATGCTCGCGTCTGCGTGCTGGCATTTTAGAACAATAGCAAACACTGCGCGGTGATGCTTCTCCCTCTCAGAAATCCCACGTGTGTTTTAATGTTAAAAATAAACAGCATAGTAAAATATCAGTGTACTATCAGAACGTAGGTGGAATGCGTACAAAGACGGCTGAGATACTCAGCTCGAGTGCACATTCAACTTACGATATTCTGGTGCTCTCTGAGACATGGCTGAATGACTCGATATTTGACAATGAATTTATGGCGCCCAAATACATTTTGTATCGATCTGACAGATATATTCCTGGAGTAAGTAGAGGGGGAGGAGTTCTTCTCGCTGTGGATAAGAATATAAGGTCCCAAAATTGTCCCTTGGATAAAAGCAAACTCAATATTTTGCCACATATAGACATTCTGGTTGTAAAAATATTCTTCAAATTTTCTCCGGTATTTTTTGTAGTTGTATACATCCCACCTCCTGTATGTTCGGATGATTTAGAGAATAGGGACATTTTGGGTCACGTATTTTACGCTTTGTTACCGTTATTGTTATTACTGAGTCTGCGCATTAGCATCTTCTCGCTCCTTTTTTGTTATGTACGGTAACGGTGGACGACCTTTAATGTTATTGCGCCGTTATTGCACCGTTATTACTATATTTCTAACCAACCATTTTTTTTGCTATGGTTTGACTGTGCGCGTCCGCGTTTTTTGAGCTCTGGTTGGTCTGATTCTTATTAAATCATGATTCACTGGTTCATTTCTATTTAATACTGCCCTAATGTTTTCATCCATTTTTTAATGAAAATCACAGAACACCAAATTAAAAATTTAAGAAATTCCTAAAAAAACATAAACAAACAAGTTGAGGTTATGTAAAACTACTAACTTGACACAGGAACACCTGATTTCTGTTATGTTATTTTTATGTGATCCAAAATCTCTTTTTTTTTGCCCTGAATGTTACCGTTAATCTTAAGAAAAATAACGGTAACAGCTGCCAAATTTTCTGTTATTTTAACTGACCCAAAATGTCCCTAATGTCTTTAATATTGTTGCATCAATGGACTTTCTGCTCGGTAAAAAAGTATGCATTCTAGGTGACTTTAATATTCCTTCTTACACCCATCATCTAGACTCTGGCCTAACTGACAACTGTAAATATGCTAAATTCTTTTTTGGAATTAACAAAATTGTTTCAACATAACTTTGTACGCAATGAAAGTAACAGAATTTTGGACCTAGTATTGTTTGAAAATAGGAATTGCCAAGTTGAGCAGGCGGTTGACCTTTTGACTCATGAAGAACACCATAGGGCATTATCAATAAACTTATCTTGTCTTGAAAAATCTATGACTATGGAAGATTCTATTACGTTCAACCTTCAAAATAAATATGACTTTAGGAAAGCAAATTTAAATCTGTTATACAATCAAATATTAGAAATAGACTGGTCTTTTTTATCCGACGAATGCTCTCTCGATTCAGCATGTCAATCATTTTATACTAAACTGTATGAAACTTTTGCCTTCTGTGTGCCTCGTCATAAACCTAAGCAGTCATCAAAATATCCCCCTTGGTTTACGCAGCAAATCATAAAAGACATCAAGAAAAAAACTAGACTTCATGAATCATACAAAAAACTCACAGTATTGAACATCTTAATCATTTCAAAAGTGTTCGATCCAAGTTGAAAAAAGACATTGAGAATTCACGTAACAGTTTCATTCATAGATCAGAAAATCAAATAAGTTCTGATCCTAAACAGTTCTGGTCATATGTTAATAGCAAAAAGGAGTCTTCTGGCATACCAAAAAAATATGACTTATCGATAGACAATCAGGGGCAGGTTGACGTTGTATATACAGATTTTTCAAAAGCATTTGACCGGCTTGACCATGCGATTCTTATAAATAAACTTAAGTTTTTCGGTTTCGATAATCAGTACTTACAACTATTCACATCATACTTAGAAAATAGAAAACAATACGTCGAGTCGCGTGGTCATAGGTCGGTTATTTGCCCAGTAAGCTCGGGAGTACCGCAAGGCTCTGTTTTGGGGCCTTTTTTTTTTGGATTTATTTATAAATGACATTGGAGGAAATCTATATCCAGCTTTTTACTTTATTGTGACGACTTTAAGACTTGGTTTCCCATAAAGTCTATAGAAGACTGTCAAAGATTGCAATATAATTTACAGGAATTACATGGGTGGTGTGTCAGTAATCGTCTAGATTTATACATTAATAAGTGTCAAGTTATGACCTATACTACTAAAACAAAAAATGTTATTCACTATGACTACCAAATCAATAATGTTATTTTAGACAGGACAACTAATTTTAAAGACCTAGGTGTCATCTTTGACAGCAAATTGACTTTTGGTGATCATATCGAATCGATTTCGGCCAAAGCTTTTAAAATGTATGGGTTTCTGGTGAGGTGCACTTAGGAGTTCAGTAATGTGCAAGCTGTCAAAACACTATATTACACCCTTATAAGATCTCATTTAGAGTAAGCTGGAATTATTTGGTATCCAATATATGCTGTTCACAAAGAAAACCTTGAGAACATCCCAAGAAAATTTTTAAAATACTTGCACCTAAAATCTGATCATGTTTATCCTAGACAAGGCTTTCCACAGATTGACCTTTTGAGAAAATTTAATATTCATTCATTAGAGACAAGGCGAAATAACTCATTTTTAATTAGTCTACACAAAATTTTGCATAATAAAATAGACTGCCCTGATATTTTAAGTCGTATGTCATTTATAGTCCCTCGAACTTCAACCCGTCAAATTAGTACGTTTTATCTTTCAAATGCAAGGCCTAATACCATGAAATTGTCTCCGGTGTTTAAAATATGTAATATGTGTAACTCACTTAACGTCGACTACTTCCATATCTCGCTGAACGGTTTAAAAAAAGTGTTATCAGAGATATAAATGATATTTTTTGTTGCTATTTGGTGTTTACACTTTTAGTTGTTTATTTTCTTTTTTTTGGTACTGAATTATATTTAGTAAATACTGAAAGGATAAATTGTTTTTTCTAATTTTATGCGATCATCATTTTAAAGAATTTAGGTTTACTAGTTTATAGTTTTCTTAGTAGATATAGTTTTGTAGTATAGTATTTTTCTATTCTATACTGTAATTGGGCTTTTGCCTGTTGTATAGAATTAAATAAATAAAATAAATAAAATAAATAAAATAAATAAAATAAATAAAATAAATAAAATAAATAAAATAAATAAAATAAATAAAATAAATAAAATAAATAAAATAAATAAAATAAATAAAATAAATAAAATAAATAAAATAAATAAAATAAATAAAATAAATAAAATAAATAAAATAAATAAAATAAATAAAATAAATAAAATAAATAAAATAAATAAAATAAATAAAATAAATAAAATAAATAAAATAAATAAAATAAATAAAATAAATAAAATAAATAAAATAAATAAAATAAATAAAATAAATAAAATAAATAAAATAAATAAAATAAATAAAATAAATAAAATAAATAAAATAAATAAAATAAATAAAATAAATAAAATAAATAAAATAAATAAAATAAATAAAATAAATAAAATAAATAAAATAAATAAAATAAATAAAATAAATAAAATAAATAAAATAAATAAAATAAATAAAATAAATAAAATAAATAAAATAAATAAAATAAATAAAATAAATAAAATAAATAAAATAAATAAAATAAATAAAATAAATAAAATAAATAAAATAAATAAAATAAATAAAATAAATAAAATAAATAAAATAAATAAAATAAATAAAATAAATAAAATAAATAAAATAAATAAAATAAATAAAATAAATAAAATAAATAAAATAAATAAAATAAATAAAATAAATAAAATAAATAAAATAAATAAAATAAATAAAATAAATAAAATAAATAAAATAAATAAAATAAATAAAATAAATAAAATAAATAAAATAAATAAAATAAATAAAATAAATAAAATAAATAAAATAAATAAAATAAATAAAATAAATAAAATAAATAAAATAAATAAAATAAATAAAATAAATAAAATAAATAAAATAAATAAAATAAATAAAATAAATAAAATAAATAAAATAAATAAAATAAATAAAATAAATAAAATAAATAAAATAAATAAAATAAATAAAATAAATAAAATAAATAAAATAAATAAAATAAATAAAATAAATAAAATAAATAAAATAAATAAAATAAATAAAATAAATAAAATAAATAAAATAAATAAAATAAATAAAATAAATAAAATAAATAAAATAAATAAAATAAATAAAATAAATTAAATAAATATATATATATATGGACATGTGATACATCGTTAAAATCATTAAAAAAAATTCTTTTAAAAAATAGAATAAAAAATACAGGTCCGTATCTAAAAAAAGTAAGTTAATGGTAATATCTCGAAAACTAGTCGTAGTATTTTTTTTTAGAAAATACCAAATTGAAGAACGTCAAAAATGCAAAAAAAATCTTTTTACGATTTTTTTTAAAAGCTATACTTTTTGAGATATTTAATAGAATAGATTTGAGCAATTTTTCGAAAAACCACCGTGGCTCGTGAAATAATAGTTTTTTTTAATGTGAAACCAGATTATTAATGTCCTTTTAACTGCTCATCTTATCTAATTTAAACAACCTTGTAGTTCTTATAGTTACCGAGATAGCAATAGCGACCCATGGCAATTAAGACACCCTATATATATATATATATATATATATATATATATATATCTATACACCATTTCACAGATTTAAAAAAAAAAATTAAAAAAGAAAATACATTTCAAAATTCGAAAGAACTTTCGAAATAATTTTATGATATTTTTATAAATTAATTTTTTTTTTAAGTTGATCCCATATGCAGAAGTTTGCCAAAATTCAATTCCTATACAGCGAAACCTCTCCTTGCGGACACCTTTATTAAGCGGACACTCCCTTTAGTCGGACAAATTTGTTAAAACCAAGCTATTCCCTATTTCTTTACATGTAAAATTCACTCCTATAACCGGACACTCCCTTTACCGAACGGACACCTCTGACAACGGGATGGAGCTCTGCACGACATGGGCATTAATATTATGTAGAATGTTGGCAACAACGCACTCTGGAGCCTGGGAATTACCTTTTTCCGATTTAATGCGGAGACTTAATACTTCTGTCGTATTTACAAAGTATTTTATTCGGCGGGACTGCTGTGTTGGGTATTAATAGATTTCTTTGAAATTGCGCCCAGTAAAAAACTTCTTAGCACGAAAGATCGCTGAAAAATTTAATAACGGAAAAACTCAAGCAGCGGAAATTGTTAATAAATATATATTAAAATTTCGCAGTTCTTTCTCATAAGCGGACACCTCCAATAAGCGGACAAAATCGAGCAAACCGTGAGTATTCGCTTATAGGAGGTTTCACTGTATTTATTACAAACTTACAAGTACAGTTAAATAAACGCTTGTAAAATAAGGCTTATTTACGTTCGTCATATTCGAGAACGTTCCCCAAATAACGTTTTCGCCATAATTAATTTTTATTGTTTGTGTTAAAATGTAAAAGAAAATATTTTTGAAGTTTGGTTGTAACCGCCTCGATTTTTTATTGTAACAACTACAAAAATATATAGTTTTAACTTAAACACATTGTATAACCGCATTCCCCGAATTATGCTAAATTCTTGTACACTACTTATATATCAAAATAAAATGTGCTTACCGCTTTAATTTACTATTTAATCCCAAGAATCAACTCAGCGTTGACAACCTGTTGGAAGTTGAAATGGAAGGACCCGACACTTTCAATAAAAAACACTTTATTATTTGATGTATCTGTTCCCCAAACTGTCTCGTCGGACAACTTTCTTAATGAGTAAAATTAACGTTTTTCAATTTAATTGATTTTAATATGTTTTGTGGCCATTTGAACTTCTCTTATTGAATCATGGACGCGTTCCCCAAGTGATTTTTCGGGTATAAAGAGAACAAAATTAAATCAGTGACGTATTTAATGCTTTATACACAATTTAAATACAATTATTTTAGAAATGTATCCCTAGAAATTCAAAAACAAAATCAAAACAGCAAAACTCAAATTTTTCTTGATAAGTACAGGGATCTAAAACCTGATATAACTACTGAAAGTTTAGATGATGAAAACACCACAATACAGCCTATTGAGAGATATATTACTACTACTCACAGTAAATATAGAAATGAATTGGTAACAACAACAAATGCCCAAAATGATACAAAAATTACCCCTCACTCTTTCGAATCAGAAGAGTATGAGTACGGTGACGATGCTACCGAAGATGATTTTACTAAGTTTGAAGACTCTCTTGATGAAATACGACCAGATATTAATGATGTACTAGGTGAAAATCAAACAAATATTTTACTTGACCTCCTACAAATGACATATAGAGATCCCAAACTAATGTTAAGCTTGTTACAAAAATCATTGCCCATGAATGCAATAAACATAAATAAACCAGAAGAAAGCTTAAAGTATGTAATAGAAAATCCAAAAATCCTAGAGATCCTTTTAAAGAATATGTCTTTAGAAAAGTATGGAATTAATACTAGAGATCCCGAGTTTGCAGGCAAAGTTGTTCAAGTCGTGAATATTTTGAAAGACCACCCAGAAATTATGGAAACTTTTTTGAAACGTTTAGGTCAACAGCAAAATAATTTAAATACTGAAATCAGTTACCAAAATATTGACACTGATGCAAACTCAATTGAAGAAATCGCTAATCTTGGTCTAGAATCTGCTCTTCCATTTCTACAAAACAACAAATATCTATTTAGTACTTACGTTGCTCAACAATTGTCAAAAATTAAAAACAAGCAATGCAGGGAACAATTATCTACAGTTGCCAACGGCTTGATTTTATCAGATAAGGCTAAGAATGTAGCTCTAGAAAGTAAGTAGCTTTTAGAAAAGAAACTAAATTTAGGACTTCCATTGTCTCTATCTATTTTATTTTAAACACGACGTTTTGGTTAGTAAGTATCTCTAACCGTTTTCAAGCTACTACTTATGCTACTTGGTGTGCAGTGAGGTGTGACGTATCGCCCCCTTTTTTTAATTCTAGGACGCTTGTTTTCCTTAAGTAGTTGTTTCCATATGTTTGGTGTATCCGTGCTTAGTTGACTAAAAACTTTCGTTTTCGCCAATGCGACTCCTTATGAAGCTCCAGGGACTCACCGACCAGCACTTTGTCGAGGTTTTTCTTGGATATAATTCAACCATTACAAGGTAAGTCCATATCTTTTGTCAAAAACTCGGAATATTTTGTCGGGATTTTAAAAAAGGATCGAATTAGATCCCGACGATGGATTTGTAAGTTTTAATGTACAAAGTCTTTACACCAACGTGCTAATAAATGAGTTACTCAGTATCATTTATGGGAGAACAACGCCATCGGTGGAGGGGGTAATGGATTTGTTGGAGCTCTGTCTCTGTAAGTCTTACTCTCAAGTGAAAGATAAATTTTATGCGCAAAATGATTGACTTCCAATGGGTTCGTCTAATTCGCCAGTGGTAGCAAACATCTACATGAAGTGGTTTGAGGACCATGCGATCAATACAGCAAGAGTCAAAACAACACTATGGCCGGAAAATGATGACGAACTACAGAATTTTCTACACCATTTGAACGGTATTCGACCAACAATCAAATGTACCATGGAAATTGAAAAAGATTCGGCCTTACCTTTTTTGGATGTTCTTGTTCAACGATTAGATAGAAACATTCAAACCACTAATGTATATAAGAAACCTACACACACAGGACAGTACCTATATTTTAAGTCTAATCATTCTGTTGCTACAAAACAAGGTGTTATAAGAAGTTTGTATTCAAGCTGTTAATATTTGTAGTAATAATGAATAATTAAGCACATAAATTAACAACATTAAAAAGGACTTACAACAGAATGGTTATTCCGAGAAATTAATAAACTTAACGATCTCTAAAACTAAAAACAAACCAAATGTAGCAAATTCTCAAAATAATAATCCATTGGGTATTATCAATGTTTACAAACGTGTAATCATTGGTAATATTAACATTCCATATGTTTAAGGGATTTCAGAAAGCATAAGACGATTAGCCAAGCACTATAATATAAAAACAGTATTTTCATCGGGAAATACTATAAGGAATTTTGTAGGTGAAACGAAACGCCCTCTTCAGGTTAGAGTAAATGAATATCTAAAAAGTACCCAGTTAAGAGATACTGAAAAATCCTGATGATCAAATGATCACAGGACTCAGTGGTCAGAAGCTAAAGTTTTGCATTGGCGAAAACGAAAGTCTATTGAAGCTGTTTTTATAATGCAGAGAGAAGGTTTTAGTCAACCAAGCACGGACACACCAAACATATGGAAACCACTCCTTAAGGGGTGGGCCGTCACACCTGACTTCACACCAAGTAGTATAAGTAGTAGCCTATAGACTAAATTGTTTAGTTCACACTTGAAAACGGTTAGAGATATTTACTAACCGAAACGTCGTGTTGAAAATAAAATAAATAAAGACAATGGAAGTACCCAATTTTGCTTCTACTCAATCATTGTCTATAAGTTTCAAACAAAGAACTTTTAGAGAATCTTGCAAAAACGGAATTTGATATTTCTTAAAATATTTTAGTGTTAACTTCAAGCGGAACTCCAAGATATCCTCCTATTCTAAGAATAGCTTCTCTGGGGAATTTCGACGATTGCTTGGGGATTGACTCAGAAGAATTCGCAATTAAAGGCAAATTCTGTTTGCTGCAAAACGAATTAGTGAACGAAACTGCCATTTTAGATATGTTGCCTAAAGACACAAAAGTCGACACAAACAAATTTTTTCAAACTGTAAGTAATTTTTAAAGGATTTTCATTTAACCGGCTTAGAACCCCTTGTGGGATTTGGCCTCAATAACGACTTTCCTATATTTTGATTTCTGTCCAACCTTTCTTCTTAAAGTTCTGACAGTCAATGCCCTTAGTATGCGTGTACAGCGTGTCCCATTTTCAATGGGATTAAATGGGAAACTCGGTTAGTATTAAAGATATCGATTTTTTGATTGCACCCTACCGTACTGTTTTTTTGAGCCCTTAAAAATGGTGTAATTAGATTTTTGCTATACCCCTTGGTTTCCCTAATACAGGGAGATTTTGAAAAAATTGAATTTTTATTAATTCCTTGCATCTCGCTTATTTTATAAGATATTTTTATTCTGTTAAAATCTTTTTTAGAGGAAAATAATGACGTTGTCAATTTTTTAAAATATTGTTTAATTCTTAAGATAGGGTATTTATCATAAAAAAATTAAATACGGAACTGGATTTTTTTTATTGCTATTTTAATTAGTTTCATGCTATTATTATCTTAAAATAATAAAACTTTTATATTTTTTTGATTTAAGGTTAAAAAAAAATGTTTTTAAGAAAACTTTAGACCGAACCGGGAAATTTCCAATGTAAATATAAATTAAAAATTGCAAGACTCCATAGTAGAATGATTTTTAGTTTATCTGTTTTGAAACGTTAATTAAAAGATATATAATTTTAGGAAATAGTCCATATTGTGGTAGAGTCGTTGAATAGTAATCAAACAGGTTATTGTCATCCCAGGGACTATTTGTTTTTTTATATAATAATTTAGAAAACTAATAATTTAGTTTTCTAATTATTCTTTTTAAAAAACTGGGAATAATTTTATTCATTACTTCTGAAGTTTTATTTTTCTTTTCTTTTTTTTAAAAGATTTTTTCATAATAGGGTTTTAAACAAATAGTCCCAGGGACTATTTGTTTAAATAAAAAATTAGTGGAGGAAGACAACAACCTGTTTAATTACTAAACAAATTAAAAACCGTTAAAAAGTTACACAAATGAAATTTACTTCAACATGGACAAACAAAAGCGTGGAATTGACTTGTTATTTTTGTGAATGACTCACTCAAAATTATTCTAAAATGGCTAGAAATCCAAAAATGTGATATGTTTGACTGCTTTATTCAAACAACAAAATTCCGATATTTAAACGGCAGAAATATTTTTATGCAAAATGCTTTAAGAAAAATTATTCAAAAATGCCAACAATATCTTTCACATAATGGTAATCAATTTGAACATTTATATCATTTAAAAAAAAATAGTTATTATCTTATGTAAATTGTTATTTTTTTTGTCGTAGACTTTGTTTCAAATAAATCTTTAAATTAACGTAAAACCATTTCAATTTAGGTATCAAAACAGTTAAACTAAAAGTCGTTCAACTAGCATTTTTTATTTTATATTTATGTTGGAAATTTCCAGGGTCTGACTAATTTTTTTTTCAAATATAATTCTTTTTTAACCTTAAAACAAAAAAATATTTTTTTTCTATTTTGTGAGAAACTTGGGTGGACGTCTCAGGAGAGACGCGATCTCATTGAATTACAGAAGCATTACAGCATTCTATTTTGTGATAATAGCATGTAACCAATCAAAATAGTAATAAGAAAAATCCAGGTCCGCCTTTAATTTTTTTATGTTAAATACCATATCTCAAAAACTAAACAATATTTCAAAAAATTGAAAACGTCATTATTTTCTTCTAAAAAATTTGCCATAAAAAGGTTTTTACAGAATAAAAATATCTTGCAAAATAAGCGATTTTTTCAAAAACTTCCTGTATTAGCGAAACTACCAAAAATCTGATTACACCATTTTTAAGGGCTCAAATAAAGAGCACGGTAAGGTGCAATCAGAAAATCAATATCTTTCATAATAACCGAGTTTTCCATTTAATCCCATCGAAAATGGGACACGCTGTACACTTCCACTCCTCAATCTTTGAAAGTTTGTACCAGGCTGCGCTGCATGATATCCCATAAGGCGAACGTACTCAAAAAGTTTTGCTTCTTAATTCTGGCGAGGTGTCAAGTTAATGGACCTATTGCAATAGTGCTAGGCACTAATTGTGCCGGTTACTATATTGACAGTTTCGCATTATAGGAACAGCTGTCTTCTTTCGAAATAAGGCCTTTTTGTATTATAAGAGCCGGAATTTATAGTGCCGCCACTATTAATGGAAAATAAACAACTGGATTTATAAATTGGAATTTCGTATGTCAATTTTGAAAGACCATCTGTCAGTTTTCAGTGGAAAACTATCAGAATAGTGCCCGTCACTATTATTGCCTGGCCTTATTGCACTAAGTCACTAATTTCTTTTGTTATTTTATAGATACGAGGTGATTCCATGTTATCCATCCTCGCCCAAGGTCGAAGCTTATTCGGTGTGTGCGTGCCTTCTGATTGCGATACCGAATCCTTGCAAATCATCCCGCAATCTATTACAAAAGCCTTTAATGGTTTGCTGGATCACCAAGACAATTCAACTTTAAGATATAAGGTGATTTTAAATGAGGGTATGTGTCAAAGCGCCAATGAGAAGGTCGAATTGCGGCCTCACAATTATATTCTTATGTAAGTTTATATTATTCCATAGAAATAAAATTTCGGACTTCCTTTGTCTTTATTTATTTTAAACACGACGTTTCGGTTAGTAAGTGTTTCTAACCGTGTTTAAGTGTAAACTAAACATTCTAGTCTCTAGGCTACTACTTATACTACTTGGTGTTCAGTCAGGTATGACGGCCTGTCCTCTTTTCCTTAAGGAGTAATTTCCATATGTTTCCAACTTTCGTTTTCGCCAATGCGACTCATGCAAAACTTTAGCTTCTGACCACTGAATCCTGTGATCATTTGACCATGCATGATCCGCTAAACCGGATGTTTCAATATTCCCTAATTGGGTACTTTTTAGATGACGATAGATTTGTAAGTTTTGATGTAGAAAGTCTGTACACCAACGTGCCAATAAATGAGTCACTCAGTATCATCTAAAACAAACTACAAACTGATGATACACTTCACGAGAGAACAACACTATCGGTGGAGGGGGTGATGGATCTACTGGAGCTCTGTCTCCGTAACTCTTACTGTCAAGTGAAAGATAAGTTTTACGCGCAAAATTATGGACTTCCAATGGGTTCGTCTCTTTCGCCAGTAGTGGTAGCAAACATCTACATGGAGTGGTTCGAGGGCCATGCGATCAACACAGTAAGAGTCAAACCAAAACTATGGCTATGATACATGGATGACACATTTATTATATGGCCGGAAAATGATGACGAACTACAGAATTTTCTACACCATCTGAACAGTATTCGACCAACAATCAAATGCACCATGGAAACTGAAAATTTTGGTTGTTCCTGTCAAACGATTAGACAGAAACATTCAAACCACTGTATATAGGAAACCCACACATACAAGGAGGTAAATGAAGTTTGTATTTAAGAGCCGTAAATATTTGTAGTAATAATGAGGAACTAACCACAGAACATTAAAAAGGACTTACAATAGAATGGTTGTTCTGAGAAATGAATAAACTCAACGATCTCTAAAATTAAAAACAAACCAAATGTAGCAAATTTTAAAAATAATAGCCAAGCACTATGATACAAAAACAGTATTTTCATCGGAAAATACGATAAGGAGTTTTGTAACTAAAACGCAACCTGAAAATCCCTCAAATAATAAGGAATGTATGTACCAAATCCCGTGTGAGTGTGGTAAATCATATGTAGGGGAAACGAAACGCCCTATTCAGGTTAGAGTAAATGAACATCTAAAAAGTACCCAATTAGGGGATATTGAAAAATCCGATTTAGCGGATCATGCATGGTCAAATGATCAAGGGATTCGGTTTTGCATAAGGAGTCGCATTGGCGAAAACGAAAGTTTATTGAAAGTGCGTTTATAATGCAGAATAAAGAAGTTTTCAGTCAACCAAGCACGGACATACCAAACATATGGAAATCACTCTTTAAGGAAAATAGGCGTCTTATGATTAAAAAAAGGGAGCGGGCCGTCACACCTGACTGCACACTAAGTAGTAGCCTAGAGACTAGATTGTTTAGAGATACTTACTAACCGAAACGTCGTGTTTAAAATAAATAAAGAAAATGGAAGTCCGAAATTTTATTTTTTTATCTTATTATTTAAAAGTTTTGGTGGTAATAAGGGCACTAACAAATGTTTCTTTTTAGATTTGCTTGTATACTGGTATTGTGTCCAGCAACTTTAAGCTTGTTTCTAGAATTTCTGGACTCACATTTTAGCACAAACTTTACCACAGATTGGTTGCGGTGTTTTTCTCCATCCAAGAATTTGAAAACGGTATTTTCTTTGTCAGTGGAGAAACGGAAACTATACTGCTTAGATGGAATTAGAGTTTTGAGTATGATTTGGATAATTTTAGGTAAGGACAAAGTAAAATAAGGCTTTTTTTTTCGAGGGTATCAAGGGGATATCTTGCATAAAGGCACCCGGCCCTCTTTCCTACCAAAGTCATTTCTCCTCTGCTAGGAAAGGCCGGGTAGTGTCGTGATTCTTACCGACTGCGACTCCTGCTTGCCTAGAGGCATTGAGTAAATACCATAGAGATGCCACCGGCGAGCTTTACCATATTGTCAGGAATTTAAATTTCCCCTGACTGTGCCACTGTACGAAACCATCTTGGAAAAACGAAAAACGCAATTATGGTTCTGTTGAGATAACAAAGTGGTTTCGCCTCCCTCCAAAATGGTAAACAGTTGGTTGCCGCCTACCTACACAGCAGGCGGTTGATGGGAGAAAAACTACTAAAAAGTGAAGAGTGGGAGTTGTAATGGTTAAGCGTGGGGATACAGCAAGTAGCGAGAGGGTTTTCCCTTCAAAGTGATTGGACATGGAAAACTGTGAGATAAGAAAATGTTGTCTATAAAATGTATTTTATCTCTGTTTTTGTTTAGGTTATCTTGTTTAGCTCATTAGCTAGAATGTAAAGTAAACTTTAGGATTATCAGCAATGCCACTGACTTGGTTCCTCCAAGCTCTTCAAAGAGGGGATAATGGATTATTTAGGTCCAATCTACCGTTTATAAAAACCCAAACTTTTAGAAGACAAGTCGGTAGTCACATTCTAAGTTTTGTTGAACTTAACTAAAACCTCTGAAGTAATTATCAGTAAAGAAACATAAGATTTTTATATTTAAAGAATATTTTGAAGTTTGTTATTTTGGTAAGTTAAAGTTTTATTTTAATATTTTGGGTCTGGTTTGTTTTATAGGTCATAAGAAAAGGCTTGTAAGAATTTGTAAATTGCAACAGAGTTTTATTTTGTATTTTTTAAAGTTTGTAAGGTTTTTAAAACTGTTTTATATTTATTTTATACACACAAGAGATCTACTACGGTACTCTCGTTTAAGGGTTCGATTTAAAATAAAATCGTACCCGACAGGGGCAGATGGCGCTGAAATAAATTCGTCTAGTACGCAATATTCAGAGACAACAATGACTATGATCTAATGGAAATTGTATGATAGGCATAAACCTCGGAACTCGCACATGCAAATAAATCATACTAGCAGTCCCTGAATATTGCGTACGAGACGAATTTATTTCAGCGCCATCTGCCATGGTAAAGCTCGCCGGTGGCACCAGCGCCATCTGCCCCTCAATATGGTAAAGCTCGCCGGTGGCACCTCTATATGGGTCATATACTTAAAGCTAGGGACTAGCCAGAGCAACTGCACTGTAGCCATTATTGGCGTATTGTGCACCCTCTTGATTCCTAGGCTAACCACTCCATTAATTTCGTTCCCTGAACGAGTTTGTACAGATCTTTAATGGAGTAGTCCCCAGTCGCTGTTGGGTCTAGTTCAACTTACCCAAATATTAGGTGCCTTTTGCGATACAGTTGTTCTACTGTTTCCGGATCCTGATTGCATAGTCTGCAGCTTAGGTCTCCCTGATACAGTCCCATCCGTTTTAGGTGAACTTTGAAGACCATATGGCCGCTCATGATTCCTATTATGGTTCTCACTTGCATCCTACTGTAACTGAGCAGGTCTTTTGTGATTTTGTTATCCATGCCTTTGATAAATGCTCTGCTGTGTCTAGGCCCTGTCTTTTTAACCAGTGGTTTTCATATTTTTCCCTTACCTAGAGTTTGACCTGGGACCGTATTGTACATTTTGGTATCCCCAGGGTTGGCTCTGGTCCAATATATTTTTCTGACGATCCTTGTCAGCTTTTTCATTGCCTTGTGTCCAGGAACCCATAATAGTTTTATTGTATTTTGTCACAGAAGAGCCACACTTCTGAGATTTTGTTCCGCCAGTTTTTGCACACGCTTTAAGATTTCTTTCAACACCATTTCCACCATTCCCTTCTCCATTCTCCCTCTCCCCTCTCCCCTCCCCCATCATCACTCAGTGTTTGTAGAACCGCTATCTACCCTTTGGGCATAGTTCAATATTCGACACAAGTGCATGATTTAGGTAAGTAATAATTACGTGGTGCCGTGGAAAAAGGGATAAGTCGACCATTAAAAATAGGGATTCATCTCCTTTTTTCTCGGCACCACGGAATTAGGTACCTTGATTTAGTTAAATAAATGGCTGATTAAGAATTAAACCTAAAAGTTGGAAATAAAAAAAAACACCCAACTGCTAAATCTACGGGTACCTACTAGTCGCAATTGGGTACAAAACTACCCAATAACCTGATTTATGAAAATACAAAACTGTATAATTTCGTAAGTGCTCTTTGGGCATCAAAACTAAAAGTTGAAGCATGTCGTAAGTTATAGGTATACGTATCAATTTGGTGCCCAACTGCGACTACTAGGTATAGTCATTGCAAAGTCAATTGAACAAAGATAAAAGCCGACCATCGGCATATCTTTTATAGAAAGTGACATGGGCGGTAGATATAATCATGAAAATTATTTTATTGAATTATGGCGTAAACTAAAGAAATAAAAATAGATAATAAAACTTTCTATTCCTACACCTACAGGAACGACACTGATTTATTTTCTAACTCTGCATTCTGCCGACTGAAGAGGTCCCGAAAAGCACAGCCGAAAGCAATTAAAAGCGCATTTCAAAAAAATCTGCCAATCAGGTGCCATCCATCCACATGGGCTCGGTCGGTCGGAAAACAAGTGCTTTGTGGTCGGACCGAAAAGAGCCATACCAGAAAGATTTTATATGAATTCGGATAGCTTTTGAAGGGCAGAATCAAGCAAAATTTAATGAAATCGATAGAACCCCTTATTAGGAAGTTCGTCAATTGACTTTGCATACAGCATACAAGTAAATTTAGCAGTTGGGTGTATTTTTTGTTTAATTTTTTTTAAATTAATTTACGTTTAGGGCACGGCTACATGGTAGAATTTACTGGACCAATACTTAACGAAAAATCGTCAGGAGATTGGTTTGGAACATTTTCAAGTGACTTTGTTAATATGGGAGTATTGGCTGTGGACACGTTTTTTGCTATGACTGGATTTCTGCTGGTTTATCTTTATCTAAAGCAATTGGATAAAATTGGAAAAATCCCAGTATGGGTTTTGTACTATAGACGATTTTTTAGGTAAATCCAAATAAAATACAGTGAATCCCCTCCTTGCGGAGACCTCTATTAAGAGAACACTCCCTTTAGGCGGACATATTTGTGGGAACAAAGGTTTTCTCTATTTCTTTACATTTAAAATCCACTCCTATAACCGGACACTCTAATAACCGGACGTGGACAATTTTTTTTATTTAAAAATTCAGAAACCTCCCTTAACCGCGAACCTCTGATAACGGTACGGAGCGCTGCAGGACATGGGCATAAATATTATTATATTACTGAGATATTTACAAAAAACTGTTTGGCTTCACTTGAAGTGTACTAATAGGCTAGCAAGGAAGGTATTTATTTATTTTTATTGTTCAGATAGGCAGTAATAGATCTCTTTGAAATGGCGCCTAGTAAGAAACCTCTTAGTTTACGTGAAAAAATGGAAGTTGTTAACGTTTCGGAGAAGGAACATTTATTAGCACGAAAGAGCGCTGAAAATGTAATATCGGAAAAACTCAAGCAGCGAAAATTGTTAATACATATATATTTAAATGTCGCAGTTCTCTCTCATGAGAGGACACCTCCAATAAGCGGACAAAATCGACAAAATCTTGAGTGTCCGCTTATAGGAGGTTTTACTGTACATTTATTTTGAAGTCATTATTTTGAAAACCATACAGAGTCATTGCTGGTATATCACGAATTTTTTTATTTTTGGTATTTTTGTAGTACTTGATCTACTTAAAAATTATTAATCACTTGTATTTTTAATATTTCTGTGTCTGAAAAAAATATATTCTTCAACATTATGATTTTTTTCGTATTTTTTGTGATTTTTAGAGAAACTGCTGATTTTACAACAAAATTATTAGATCTAAAAAAGATATGCATTGACAAGTTGTATTCACTGTGTTTCATTTTTACCATAAGTTAAAAACAATTTGAGTTATGCTCAAAAACTAAAAATTTGGCACTCCTAGACACCAAAATTTTAATTTTTCATGAAAGTTTCAAAAGGGGAAGAAATGCTTCAAAAAACATTGGCGCAAAATCGTAGGTCGGCCATATTTAAATCGTCATATCTGACAGAATATAAACTACAAAACTTTTGAAACTTTCTTGAAAAAGTAAAATTTTGGTGTCTGGAGGTACCCTCGGGCCAATTTTGTAGTTTTTTGATCATAACTAAAAAACTTTTCGACTTATGGTAAAAATAAAACTCATTGTAAATACAACTTGTCAATGTACATCTTTTTTGTAACTTTTTTGTAAAATTGGCAGTTTCTCTAAAAAACGCAAAAAACACGAAAAAAAACATAATGTTAAGGAATATATTTTCTTTCAGACACAAAAATATTAAAAACTCAAGTGATTAATAGATAATTATTGAAATAAAGCCTGGCTATAATAGTGCCAGGCACAATTTTGACACCTTCACATTGTAATATCAGGAATTCCGTAATATCAGCTTTGATCTTTCAACACACGGCCTTTGTTTACTATATGACCCGGAATAAATAGTGCCTTCTTTTATTAGAGAATTATTAAAATACAGCCAGGCTATAATTGTGCCAGGCACTATTTTGACACATTCACATGGAAAACTGACAGTTAATCCTTCAAAATTGACAAACCAAAGTCGAATTTAAAACTTTCCTCGTTTATTTTCAATTAATAAAAGAAGGCACGATTTATTCCAGTTCATATAGTAAACAAAGGCCGTGTGTTGAAAGATCACAGCTGATATTGTCGGGTACGATTTTATTTTAAATCGAACCCTTAAACGAGTTTACCATAGTAGATCTCTTGTGTGTATAAAATAAATATAAAACGGATTTAAAAACGTTACAAACTTTAATGAATACAAAATAAAACTCTGTTGCAATTTAAAAACTGTTACAAGACTTTTCTTATGACCTATAAAACGAAGAAGACCCAAAATATTAAAATAAAAACTTTAACTTACCATAATAACAAACTGCAAAATATTATTTAAATATAAAAATCTTATGTTTCTTTACTGACAATTACTTTTAGAGGTTTTAGTTAAGTTCAACAAAACTTAGAATGTGACTACCGACTTGTCTTCTCAAAGTTTGGCTTTTTATAAAGGGTAGGTTGGACCTAAATAATCCATTATCCCCTCTTTAAAGGTCTTAAAGAAACCAAGTCAGTGGCGTTGCTGATAATCTTAAAGTTTACTTTACATTCTAGCTAATGAGCTAAACAAGATAACCTAAACAAAAACAGAGATAAAATACATTTTATAGACAACATTTTCTTATCTCACAGTTTCTCCATGTCCAAACACTTTGAAGGGAAAACCCTCTCGCTACTTGCTATATCCCCACGCTTAACCATGACAACTCCCACTCTTCACTTTTTAGTAGTTTTTCTCCCATCAACAACCTGCTGTGTAGGTTGGCGGCAACCAACTGTTTACCATTTTGGAGGGAGGCGGAACCACTTTCTTATCTCAACAGAACCATAATTGCGTTTTTCGTTTTTCCAAAATGGTTTCGTACAGTGGCACAGTCAGGGGTTATTTGCATTCCTGACAATATTACAATGTGAAGTTGTCAAAATTTGCCTGGCACTATTATAGCCTGGCTTTATTCAATAATTCTCTATTAATTGAAAATAAACGACAAAAGTTTTTAATTTGACTTTGGTGTGTCAATTTTGAAGGATTAACTGTCAGTTTTCAATGTGAATGTGTCAAAATAGTGCCTGGCACAATTATAGCCTGGCTGTATTTTAATAATTCTCTAATACTTTATATAATAGTGCACTATTATCCAATTAAAATAAAATTAGTTTGATAAAAATCGGTTCAAGTTGTTGAATTTTCCAAAATTATTCTGTTTTTCATTTTTGAGCTGCCATATTTTATTTGGAATGAGTTTGACAGATGTCCAATAAGTGGAATTGGGTTCCCAAAGGTAAGGGCTTTCAACCCCTGGGGATTTATTCTGTAAATACTCCCCTGTGAGTGAATTTTCTCTTCAATTCACCGTTACCATTGGTTAGTTTATAGTGTCGGACTTTAAACTGACGCGGAAGGGATCATTTTCGAGAGAACATTTGACATAACTGCTCTCCTGGTTTGCAAAAGAAGAATTTTGAAGTGAGATTTCTTCATAAAAACATTCACAAAAAATGTCATTACTATCAAATTAATGTCATATATCTGATATTGACCAATGGTAGCCGTGAATTTAAGAGAACCTTTACTGCCTAGAGAGCATTTAAAGAATAAACCCCCTGGGGGTTATAGTCTATGGACAAATCGGCCTAAAAGGGGGTTTCGTGTGCAAGTCATGCCAACTTTTTGCCGATAAGCCAGGTTTGTTAAGGGCACTCCATAGATCACGTTTTGACTTGTTGTCATTCTGGTAAATGCGTTTTTTTAAATATATGGCCCCCACCACTTTTATTTGCACGATACTTTTTAAAACGATGTATCTTTCTTAACAATAGTCGTAGATAAAACTTATGCTCTACACGGAGCTATCGCCTACATTCACCTGAGGATGGCTCAAAAGGTCGAAACCGGTCCGGTCGTGGATTGCCATGGATCACTTATTCCTGACTATCAGGACGTATTCCAGACGGGGATCACTCGTATCCCTGTGATCGACGTTGGGAAACTGAAAACCAAACAGTTTTAACAGGTTCCCAACGAAAGCATCAAGCCAGCAGTATAATTCAATGCCGGTAGGGGTATTTTCCCTCGGAGTAGTTGTTTCTGTTGGTTTCACAAAAGTCGTAGAGGGTTGCAAAAAATGGCAAATGAATCAGTAAACACCCGCAATAAAATAACTTTCTATTATATTTTTCAAAATTTTGCTTCCTTTTTTAGAAAAAATAAAATAACTGAATTTTAACTTTTTTTTGTATAGCTAGTAAAGTTTAACCTACATTTTTATTAACAACAAAGCAAAATTTAAAAAAAAGTTTAAATAAAAGTTTTAGAATGGACATTTTTCTTTAATTTGGTGTATAAAAGTCTTATATAAATGTATATTTTATATTTGTTTCAATACAAAAACAATTCGTTGTCACCAAAACGACCACCGAAGGTTTATTACCGTACGCGGATGCCTATAAGGCAGCGCGCGGCTTTACGCAGCTGAGGCGTCTAGTAAAACAGGTGATTTCTATTATTATTGTTATCGTTGTTTGATGGACATTTTCAAACAACTTTGTTATTGTTATTTTTGAAAGTGAATATCAATCGACGAAAGTTTTACAATATAGTGCAGGTGCTAGAGGTAGTTGAGTATGCAAAATATGAGGACCGCAGTTTGACAATGGATCCTAGCTGAGAATAGGTCACAGACTAACGATTTGGATGTTGTCGGGCAAGTTTTGGTCCAATTTTTTGTATCCCCCCTCCTTATATAGTCGTGTCCGAATTTCTAAAAATGTATCTAAGTTGACACTCTAAAGATACAATGACATAGAAATAGATCAAAAATGTGTAAAATCTAATTTAAAAATAAAATTATATTAGTTTTTTAAATTTTAGCTGCAAAATCCCCCAAGACCCCCCAGACTCCCCAAGTCCAAATTATTTTGCCGTTTATTGTAGAAAATAAAATTTCCTTTTTAACAATGTATTAGTTAGTGGGGTCAGGCTAATGACAAACTCTCCAGCGGCGTCCGTTTATTAAGAAAATATAAAAAAATTAAAGAAACCACATAGGTTTTACCCGATTATCTTAAAAACCAAGCTCTGTATCAAAAATTGTGATCTCTATTAAATGTATTTTTACTATTTAATAATATATATTTTCTAGACAATTGGTAAAAAAGGCAAAATTAAAATAAGCCGGTAATAGATTAATATTTTGGACCTCGATCTAACTACGGCTTATTAAGCTGGAAAATTACTGTAATGGTTTTAAAAGACAAAAAAAAAAAATTACAATTTTTATGACAAAGCCTCCATAAGTATAAAAATCTTTTTCCGGCCCACAAATTGCTTGACAGATATGGAGAAAATCTTTTATTACCCTTAGACTGATAATTATATTATATTTTAAAAAAAATGGTACTTATTTAATTATAACTTTTTCATGGCGTTTTTATTTTTAAAAAAATCATATAATTAGAATATGCTCACATATATGCACACACGTTATCGGGTAACAAAAGATAAAAGTAACACTTTTTATCCTGAGGAAAAAAGTTTGTAGCCCAACCAGAGGGAAAGGCTAAAATTTGTCGAGCAATAAAAATAAACTTTAATTACGAGGTTTATACTGTATTTTTTGCAATTTTATCCCGGGAGTAAAAATTGGCACATTTGTTTCAACAATGCGGTATAAAAATTACACTTTTTACCCCTAAAGTGCGAAATACTATAATAAATACCAGGGGATAAAAGTGTCACTGTTTATCCCAAGGCGAAAAGTTTATACAGTTCGTCGATGGATAAAAAGACACTTTTATCACGAGGTTATTAATCAAGTTTTTTCAATATTTTTTAAGTTTTAGGATCTTTATGATTTTTTATTTTTTATCATTTTTATTTTTTCCCGATTTTTACTTTTTTCCCAACTGTTATACTTTTTATATCGGTTTTTAACTTTTTATCCCGATTTTTACTTTTTATCCCAATTGTTACATTTTATCCCGATTTTTTAAATTTTTATCCGGTTTTTTTTTATCCCATTTTTTACTTTTTATCCCAATTTTTACCTTTTATCCCGATTTTTACTTTTTATCCCAATTTCTACTTTTTATACCGATTTTTACTTTTTATTTCGACTTTATTACTTTTTATTCCGGTTTGTTACTTTTCATCTCAATTTTTACTTTTCTAAAAATAAAAAAGTTGCACATTTTATGTACTAACTAATTTTTTATTTTAGTTTTTTAAGTTTTTGCTCAGTTTGAAAAATAAACAATTTGTCCAACTTATTTATTTTAGTTATTTTTTATAATCAAACACAACGTTTGATAATAAGCCGGTAATAGATCGCACTTAGGCCGGCGTTAGATTAAGGCTTTTTTTAATAGGCCGGTAATAGAAAAAAATGACTTTTTAAAAAAATTATTTTTTTTTTGGTACAAATTAAAAAAATATATATTTTTTTTTTGTTGAAATTGATAGACAACTCTACCCTTTACGCCATTTAATGATAAATTTGGCCAAAGTATGAACCCTTAACACTAATCCAAGCGGGTAAAGTGAAAATTTCCTTAACTAAGCCGGTAATAGGCAAAGTTACCTTACTTTCAAAAAGTTCTTATGGTTTTCATTAAAAGCATAATTTTTAAATATACCCCAAAGACCCCTATTTTTTTCAAGTTATTTGGAAATAACTTAAAAACTAATTAACGCATTGGAACATTTGAACCAGATTTGAATAAAGAATCAAAATACCTATCTTTTTTATATAAACTTTTTTTTCTAGCTCCAATAGTTTTATAAATAAAATAAAAAAATAAAAAAAATTTACCTTTTTTTTGATTTTTTAAATTTTTTTGACAAATATAAAAAATACATATTTTCTGACCAATACATTTTTAAATACATTACAAGCAAGTATTTTAAACTTTGTTCCATGAAAATCGGATAAGAAATAAAAAAGTTACAATTTTTTTAAAGTTACGCCATTCCGCCATTTTCAATCCGCCATATCTTTCAAAAAACGCATTTACCAGAATGACAACAAGTCAAAACCTGATATATGGGATGCCCTTAATAAAGTTAGCTTATCGGCAGAAAGTTGGCCCGACTTGCACACGAAACTTGATTTGTCCATAGACTATTATGTCAAATGTTCGCTTGAAAATGATCCCTTCCGCGTAGTTTAAAGTCATATACTATAAACTGACCAATGGTAACGGTGAATTGAAGAGAAAATTTACTCCCAGGGGAGCATTTACAGAATAAACCCCCTGGTGCTGTATTCTTGAATCCCGTGCCCGTGAGTGAGTAGCTTCTCACTTACTTTTACCCAAGTAATTATGAGAGAGGATAGGCACTCGACTCACGGACTGTCAAGAATACGGCCTCTGGAGTAGGGATTTAAAATTTCCGGAAAAATTGAGTCATGGAAAAAAACCTGGTTTTTTCCGGAAAAAAACGGAAAAATTGGAATTGTGTTAAAAATCAGTGTAGAGTACTCTGATAAGGAAGTTAGCCCATATAAGCCTAATAAAAATTTATAATTTTTATTTAAATCATTATTAAGTAATTTTAATAAAAATTTTGATGAAAAACATTGTGAATTTAATTCAAGATAAAGAAGACGGTATTGTGGAGGCAGATTCTTACTCAGACTCAGAAGCCGAAGACTCAGCATCGGACTCAGAGGAAGATCTTCCTCTTAGTTTTTTTGCCAAATAATGTTTTTGTTTCTTGAAATCACAATTTAGTTTAATTTTTAATATTTTTTTACATTTATTTTGTTTAAAAACTTGAAACGAACGTTATTTTTATATTATATGAAAATAAATGTTATTTGATTTTGACTATTGACCCCACAAGAATGTATAATTTGGTTAATTTACGTTTATTTGATCTATTTGTGCTTCTATAAATATAATTTGTGGTTTCTCAATTTTTCCATTTTTTTCCAATTTTTTCAAGGTATGTGAAAAGAACGGTAAAAACCGAGGTTTTTTTTCCAATTTTTCCGGTTTTTTTCCTAAGCGTTAAATCACTACTCTGGAGTCAACTTTGCATTAACAGGAAAAGTGCAAAAAGGTCTCTAAGCTAATAGAGTATTAATATACTCAAGCGTAAATTTGTGCAAAATTTTAGGTTGATACGTTAATTCCTTGAACACTTTCGCCAATCGCGAAACCATCATTTAACATTTTAACTAAGTGACGTCACGAAACACGAGAAGTGACAATCCCCTCATCCCCAGTATATGCTAAGGTACATCGTTGGAAAGGAAATTGTATCTGCTAGGAAAAATGATCTCCAGAAGATTTTAGAAAAAGTTGACTGTTTTCGAGTTATTAGCAAAAACTATCAAAAAGCACGTTTAAGGGGGGGTGGACCACCCCCCTGCCAGGTGGGGGGGTGGTTCCCTTTCGTGAAATGTTTGGGCGAGTCTTATGTCTATCCATGCCAAGTGTGTTGCGTCAATCAGTAAACGCAGCATATGGCTGGAATCTCTGATGTAGAAAAGCTGTACACTTAATTACGTCATAGTCATACAGTTCAAATGATATCTAAGAGATGGCGCAGCAGCAATTAAAATCAAGAGGTTTTAAGGCATTTATTAAACGCCGGCGCCGTCTTTGGCCTACTCAGCCGGTAAGAGTAACGTCATTAGATCGCGAAAAGAAAACCATTTTCTTGAATTGCTAACTTGACAACAGCGCTGAACTACTTATCTCTGTTAGTGCCATTTATTTAAATAGCGATTTACTTCAATTCACATATTTTCAATGGCCAAACGATCGTTGTCGAACCCTGTAGATCGATGCGTGCTCACACACTGTCTTAGTGTATCGTGGTTATGGTTAGTCGATTTTTTAGGTTACTACCAACCCTAGCTTTCATAGTCCTTCTTGAAATGAATGCAGGTTTAATATTTGGAGGTCCATTAGCCAAATGGTATAGCTACGAAAAAGACACATATTGCATTAAAGACTGGTGGAAGATAATGGGATTTTTTGTAAACTATGGCAGTCCAGTATCTAAGGTAGCTTAAGAGGTTGGGTTAAATTACTTAACAGTAAAGTACAGTAGATTCGCGCTAGTGTGAACACGAAAAAAAATCTGCACGTTCATACCATGGAGACTGTTCACACTACGGAAGGTCTATTCTAAAACCGATATATTACTGGTAAGATATAACAAATCCATACCTATCAAATTTTTAATGTAACTATTTTTATAATTTAGAGCAAATCTCTAAGTTTCTGCTGAAAATGACAATATAATGTATCGACAGATACCACAATTTTTATGAATTTTTATGAAACTTCAAAATTTACATATCATTAGGTCTCAATATTTCTTAGGCTGTAACACCTATGTTGTTTGTTTCTGACTATAATGTAACCACTTTAAGTGATTCCAAAACATGCTTTACTGCAACTTTTTCAGGTGTCTTCATTTTGTTCTGAGGTTTGCCTTCCAGACGTACCTCTGCGAGCAAGAATTATAAACTTCTTGGTTTTTACCATTTTACAAAGCAAAACATGAAATAAAACCAGTATTTACCAAAAAAAAACGAATTAAAACTTACTAATTCTCGGTAATTCCCCTAAATTTTAACACCTCTTTTCCGTTTTTATAAGTTCGAGACTCGTTACTCTTTATACTACTATAATCCATTGATCCTCGCTGTTCACACTACTGGAAGGTTTACACAAGCGTGTGTTCACATCAGCGCGAGACTACAGTAGTAAGAAGACATAATTTTTAGAAAGTCTAACCACGGATCAGTCTAACGAAACTCAATATAGGGGTTATTCAAAGTTAATGAAAGAAGAAAAGTCAAGGAAAAGTTTCATATATACATATATTTTTTTAGTTTTCCAGAATCTGTATCCCTGTAGTTTAACTTTAAAATGGTTAATGTCCTTATTCTTACTAAACCAGTTAATTTCTTTTAGTGTGTTATGCCAACTTGGTTTCTGGCCGTTGATACCCAACTCTACTTTATATCTCCAATTTTAATATTTGGACTAATTAAAATGCCGAAATTGACGATTTTTCTGTCTTCAGCCGCTATATTGACCAGTGCTGTTACTGTAGCTGTACTCACCAATTTGTTTAATTTCTTTCCATTAGAATCGTATGTATACCTACCTTTCAGAACTAGGAGTAGTTGTATTGAAAGTGCTTAAAGAGTGCTTCTACATCTAAATCTATATCAACATCAACATCTACATCTACATCTACATCTACATCTACATCTACATCTACATCTACATCTACATCTACATCTACATCTACATCTACATCTACATCTACATCTACATCTACATCTACATCTACATCTACATCTACATCTACATCTACATCTACATCTACATCTACATCTACATCTACATCTACATCTACATCTACATCTACATCTACATCTACATCTACATCTACATCTACATCTACATCTACATCTACATCTACATCTACATCTACATCTACATCTACATCTACATCTACATCTACATCTACATCTACATCTACATCTACATCTACATCTACATCTACATCTACATCTACATCTACATCTACATCTACATCTACATCTACACCTACACCTACATCTACATCTACATCTACATCTACATCTACATCTACATCTACATCTACATCTACATCTACATCTACATCTACATCTACATCTACATCTACATCTACATCTACATCTACATCTACATCTACATCTACATCTACATCTACATCTACATCTACATCTACATCTACATCTACATCTACATCTACATCTACATCTACATCTACATCTACATCTACATCTACATCTACATCTACATCTACATCTACATCTACATCTACATCTACATCTACATCTACATCTACATCTACATCTACATCTACATCTACATCTACATCTACATCTACATCTACATCTACATCTACATCTACACCTACATCTACATCTACATCTACATCTACATCTACATCTACATCTACATCTACATCTACATCTACATCTACATCTACATCTACATCTACATCTACATCTACATCTACATCTACATCTACATCTACATCTACATCTACATCTACATCTACATCTACATCTACATCTACATCTACATCTACATCTACATCTACATCTACATCTACATCTACATCTACATCTACATCTACATCTACATCTACATCTACATCTACATCTACATCTACATCTACATCTACATCTACATCTACATCTACATCTACATCTACATCTACATCTACATCTACATCTACATCTACATCTACATCTACATCTACATCTACATCTACATCTACATCTACATCTACATCTACATCTACATCTACATCTACATCTACATCTACATCTACATCTACATCTACATCTACATCTACATCTACATCTACATCTACATCTACATCTACATCTACATCTACATCTACATCTACATCTACATCTACATCTACATCTACATCTACATCTACATCTACATCTACATCTACATCTACATCTACATCTACATCTACATCTACATCTACATCTACATCTACATCTACATCTACATCTACATCTACATCTACATCTACATCTACATCTACATCTACATCTACATCTACATCTACATCTACATCTACATCTACATCTACATCTACATTCTTGTGAAAAAAATAAAGTTTATGAAGTGGTGATAACTTACACATATTTTTACATACCATTTTTAGGGGAGACGACAAAACAATATTTCTATATATGAACACCGAATTTAGATTTGGTCCTTGGTTGATTGGGGCTTTATTTGGATATTTTATGTATAAAAACAAGTTCGAAGAAATCAAACTGTCAAAGGTTGTATAAAGTACAAAAAGTAATTAACATTTTGTGAAAATTTTGATATATAATTTTTTTTAGAAATCAGTTGTGCTTCTTTGGATCTTTGTTTTTTCCATAGTTTTTGGAATGTTCTTTCATATTCACTATCGGGTAAGACAATATCTTTCTGGGGATATAGAAAAAGCTATAGTTAATGGATTCTATAGGCAAATTTGGACTTTGGCAGTTTGTGGCTTGATTTATTTATGCAGTACCAATAATGGAGGTAAGGAGGAGTACCCCAAGATGAGACACTTTTTTGGAAGCGAATATAAGAAAAATAAAATAACTCACTGACTAATTTTTTAAACGTATTGTCGTTATTTTTTTTAAACCCGCATTATTTTTTATTCACAAAACTTAAAATACATGTCAAACTGAATGTGATCGTTTAGTATCAAAGGTAAACCGAGGACTTGGGAAGTAAACAAAGGTGTAGGTTAGCGGATTACTTTTGAAGCTGAAACGACCACATTATTTTTTTCGAATTTTAATTTTTGTGTAAACAAAAATGAAGGAGGCTAAAAAAAATAACGACTGGTATGTCTTAAAAATATTGTTTTATAAGAATATACTAAAAAACAGTAGGAAAATTGCCTTAGTTTTCAAAAAATTCAAAAACTATTACATAATAATAACTTTTGTTTACAAAAATCAGCTGGACCACCAGTGACGTAAAAGAAAAATTATATATAATAGTGATTTCGGCTTTTGCTCGAAAACTGCCCTGGAGTGCTCAAAAATTGCTCTGAAACGGATGCACGCGTTCGGCTTAAAAAGGAGCAGTGCCCTAAAAAAGATTTGCGTGCTCGACTATTGCCCGCAAATCTCCGAGCGGGTGCTCTGAATCTCTTTTGACGGAGCAACGTTTCAGATCAAAACAAAAACATAACCCCACTTTTTAGATATGATTAATTTGTTTCTACCTTTGATATATGTGTGTTTTATAGGTGTTTTCCGTGTTTTGCATTTAGAAAAGTTACATACATATACTACAATGCAACAAAAAAATTTAAATAAAAAAATTATAAACCAAGAATATTTTTTATTTAAATATTAGTTGTTCTGTTGTTCATATCATATCTAACTTTTGTTTACAAAAATCAGCTAGACCACCAGTGACGTGAAAAATTCGACATATATATATATATATATATATATATATATATATATAAGATCCGAACACCGGTCTATTCTACCCACCGTGGTCTGCGCCGTCTTTCTACTTGAGTATATTTCATCGATTTTTCGACGGTGTCATTCTCAGTTCTTGGACACCGTTGCCAGCATTAAAGATGGCGCGCGGGGTTGATAGACTTCTTTGGAACGTGTGTGCGGTGTGTTGCTCTGTGAGAAGGTCTCACTTTTCCTCAAATCTTAATACTGCCTTTCAAAACGATATATGAGTGATCTGATGTCAATGTCAAAAATATTTTCACAAAAAAGAAAAAAAACACAAATTGTGTCATAGATTGGGTTTGATCGTAGATTTGCCGCCTATTACCGTAATAATTGTTAAATTCCTTCTATTTAAAGTCCAAAGATGGCTCAACGCAGTGGCGCTCCCAGGAATATATCTAAGGGGGGTGTACTATACCAAACTAGAAATTGCTATCGAAAGAATCTATGAACGGCTAGTGGTTCAAATAGACTTACCAAATCTCTCTATGAAGCGAAGAGTCGTGATTTTCACAAGACGCTAGCGCCACCAAGTCCACTTTCAATCCATGACTTCGCATGCGCAGATCTACCAATATTATTTACCTCATGTATTAGAATAGATGCAGGGCGATTTTCACTTGAATGATTCTAACCACATGAAAATAGAAAGTTTCAAAAACCTAACCTAACAAAACCTAATAAAATCTAACCGAACCGAACCAAAGCAAACTGAACCAATAATTTTTTTCAAAAAAAAAACTCTCCTGATTTCCTGCCCGGGATCCTAGAGGATGTGAATCCGAACCGAACCAAACCGAACCTAACTAAACTGAACCAAACCTAACCTAACCAAACTAAACTACAACACGTACTGCTAATTAGGTTGGAATCATTCAAGTGAAAATCACCCTGTACATCTATTCTAATACATGAGGTAAATAATATTGGTAGATCTACGCATGCGAAGTCAGGGATTGGAAGTGGACTTGGTAGGGCTAGCGTCTTGTGTGATTTTCTAGTTTTTGAGATCACACACTGGCACCAGGGACCCAATTCTTGAAATAAATCCGTATACGGATTCGGCGAAACGAAGACGGATATTCACCATTCGAATACTTGAAAGCTCGTATACGAGTTTTTCGTTCGGAAATAGAGTCGAGTGGTAAAGTCCACTCGAATCTCAATTTCCGTAAACGAATCTGAGTGATCTAACCTAACATTTTTGTTTACTTTAATATATTTTTTGGTGTTCGTTTAATTTTTCTTTATTTAAAAAAAAAAGACGCGATTTGGTAATTAAAGGGCTTGAGGACGCAAAGAGGTGGCCTCTTGTGACACGCAGGTTTTTTTAATTTCTTTTTTTCTTGGAAATGCCTTACGACGGGGGGGGTTCGGTTCGGTTCGGTTCGGTTCGGGGGGGGGGGGGGGGGGAGGAGTAAAAAATCCTGAATTTTTGCGTTAATAATTTATGAATGAACAGCTCTAAAAAAGAAAAATAATTACAAAAATTACAACTTTGTAACACATTTTCAAGAAAAGATATATAAAAGGAGCGTTTTCGGGAGGGACGGGGGGATTAAAAAGTTTCAATAAAATAGTATTGTGCAATGTTTTTGTCTTATTTGTGTCTCTTTTAACACACTTTATCAACTATTTTGTGGGGCATTGATACCTCTTGATTCCCCCCTGGGTACAACGCCTTATCTTATTTTGCTTAATTTTTGGATAATATAAGGGCCCAACTGCTTCAAGTAGGAAAATCCCCTGCATGTAAATAGTAAACCTAATCTGATACTTTTACCAGTTTCACTATTTTTTCTGACTTTTTCTATGTTGGCCAAAAATAAATATAAAATATAAAAACATTATTTTTCTTTATTTACATTTTAAAGTACATAATAAGTACTTACTGTCAAGTGCATTAAAAAACGCTATGCAATATGACTACAGTGTGAGAACAAGCAAGTTGGAATAAACTTGCTAGTCAGTTAAATTTAAGTTTTTTGAAAAAATCCAAGCACACGTTAACTGAGATTTTTAACCGGCAATATTTTTACAGAATATTTTTTGGACAGACCCCCAGAAAGGGGTTTACTAGCATACAACTTATTTTTTAAGATGGAATGACCCCACTTAAGGCACCTTGTTAGAAAGGGTATCAAATAATTTTTTTAAATTAACTTTTTGTAATTTTTAGAGAATATATGTCATTTAAAGTAAAACCTATAATTTTATTAAAATATAGGTGGTGGACCCCCTGACAAGAGGTCCAGTAATACCAAAATTTTTTTTGCAACTGGTAGACTCAACTTGTAGCACTTTGTTCAAAAACTAATAAAAAATGTTTTTTTTAATTTGACAGATTTCCAAAAAAAAGTGAACCATAATTTTTCTTTTTCAATTGGCTTTCCAACAAGGTGCCACAAGTTTTATCTTGTTGGAACCCTTTCTGGGATTCTGTCCAAAAAAATTCATCAAAAATATTGCTCAATAAAAATCTCAGTAGGCATGATTTTTGTTTATTCAAAAAATTTTTAATTTAACCTGCTAGAAAATGTATTCCAACTTGCTCGTTCTCACTGTATAAGCTTTTATGTAAGAAGTTGTATAATCTTTTTTACAATAAAACTACAATAAACTTTATTTTACTTAATTATAATTTATTTAAAAAAGTTCTTTAAACGTTAATAGATCACCAAATGCATCTGAGTATTTCTAGTTGGATCATCATTGCAACAGGACCGCTAGGCAAAAACTGCTTGACACCTCAAAAATGATCTTCATGTCTTCTCTGAGAAACCTGTAACAAAAAGTTTTTTCATTGAGTGTACCACAGCAGACCTCACTGGATCCGTATTACTGGCAAGATTTTTATATATGTCCTTGTTTATAACTTTTGAAAAACAAAGACATCTACAAAAATAATGTACATATTCAAATCATATGAGTGCTGCTTTAGTCTATAACAGTTTAAAATTTTTTTGCAGTTAATTGACAGGTAAAGATATTCAAATTTAAACAAAAAAATGGGTTTTTTGAACAAAGGTTACTGATTTTGTCAATTTTTACTTGAAATGTTTATTATGCTTATCGGCCTAAAAGGCAAAACTGTTCTACTCAAAAAGAAACTGAGAAAAAACACTGGGAGCAAAAAATTAAATTGTTTCTATACTACAGACAAAATGCAAACTCCAAATGTTTCAGTAAAAACACCTATGTTACTTAACACTTGTACAATTTTTGTCAAAGCATGATGTATGCAAGTTCGTCAAACACTGGCCACTCATTACAAACAAAGCCTCAAGTTCAAGACCCCTTTAGAATACTTATGAAGTTTATTTGTTTTCTTTTAAGCAGTCTCAAAATTCAACTGCGAATTTCACCCCCAAATTTCCACACTTCAAAGAGGTTAGATGCCCCTAGGCCCCAAATTTCCATTACTATAATTTGGTACTTACCGTTACCAATGATTACACAATAATTGCCTTTACCATAATAAACCACAGCTTCTTTTTTTATTAAAACAAAAAACATATATCTAGAAAATAAATCACTTTAAAAAAAAAATTTCAAAAACAAAGGCGGTAGTATGTCCATCTACTGTCAACCTTACTTCATCGCGGGACATACCGGCGTTGGGTTGGCCAAAATTATACGGAAACAGCGTTGCCAAGTAGTGTAGTCGAAAAAAAAAAGTCGTACACGGAATTGGCGTTCGAGTGGCATTCAAGAATAGCAATTTTTTCGAGCACTCGAAACCACCATTCGAATTTTACTCGTATACGACAAAAAATCCGAGTGGTTCAAGAATTGGGTCCCAGTATATCGTTTCGTGTGGTACTACTTTGTCCATTTCGCGACGATTCCGCGGTGTGCAGTTTTATTCAAACCTACTAGCATGTATACGCGGCCAAAAACTAATTCGCGCTAGTTTGGCCGATTTTACTATTTTGCAACTTACAACTAAATTATTATCTAAAACTATAAAAACCCATGAAAAATAGTATGATTACTATTTTAGCTCAAAACAAAAGAAAATATTCAATAAAAGTAAAAGAAACTAAAAATACGCCGGTACTTAACAGGGGGGGGGGGGGCAAGACCCCATGATGCCATGATTTTTCGCTATTTTACTTTTTTATTTATGAAATACGTCAAAAATTTTAAAACAAATTTAGGTTTGGGGGGGCCAGCCCCAAAGCCCCTTCTAGGTGTGCCCATGCTAAACATATGTAAAGTTAAAAAAATAAATCCCGTGTTGTGAAATTGCCCTGTTTTGGGTTACTTTCCCCAATTTTTCAAAAAATAAAAATAAAAAATATATATTTTTTAAATTTTAGGAATAATCAACAAAATTTTATCTTTATCAATTTTTAAACCGCTGTCAAGGATAAACTACAGTACCTATTTGGTTCACATGTTTGTAAAAGACTTTTTGGCTTCACAAATGAGACAAGAACCTTATTTTAGCGACTTTGAAGTGGTAAGTGTTTCTTTTGCCATCGAACATATAGTTATATTTTCGATGTTTTAGCCCTAAGATATCACGATCAGAATAAACCAAGAGAAATGTAGGAATATATGGACGGTGTTATGCAACAACCGTTTAAGCCACATTTGGGAGGTTTCGAGATAGGTCACTGTTGCAATTTACTTATAGCGGCAATAACGATTTGTGGCTTAAGACGGTTTTCCACCAAACGGACAGTTGAGTTTGTGTTTTGTTTGTGTTTTCTAGTTTCCGAAAAACAAAAACAAATCGAAGACAAACCCAAAACTCTTGTTTCCATCAAGCGGACTAGGTTTTGTTTTTGTTTTCGATCTTTTTCCACTGGTAGTCGCTAGTCAGAACACATTTTCTATTTCCATTCAATTTGTGTTAAACAACTGGGCAATTTCTTTGTAAGAATCCATTGGTCCACTGTTTTTTTGGAAGTTTAACACTTTCAGACATGATCTGGTATTTCTGGAAAAAATAATTTACTTGTAGGTATATATCTAATAAATTTATCGAGCGTTTGGAAACAAATTTCTTAAAATAGGTACTTATATTTACTTACCTATCAGTTTGGTACAAAAGTGGTAGCCAGACTAGCACAACGAAATAAAAGTGGAACACTCGGTAGAATATAAAAAACTCAACACGACCCTTTTCACTAAACAGACGCGAGTTTCAAAATTCGTCGAAACTAGTCAAAACCTTTTGATGTTACCGCTTCCAAACGGGACTCGAAAAACAAAACTCCAACTGTCGCAAAACACGCCAGTCTTTTTTGGTTTGGTGAAAAACCGGCATTAGTAATACTAATCACAGATGGCGCAATTCTTTGGTTGTAGGTTAAATCATTTTTGCCTATCGTTCTATAACTAATTTTGAATGTTTTTCAACAAAGAATATAATTTTTTAGAGGTTGTGGCTTAAACGGTTGTTACATAACACCGTCAATATATACCTGGGACAAACTATTAAACTAAAAAAAGAAAACCAAACGGCTGATATCAAGAGCTACATATTAAAAATTAAAAAATATCCTAAGTACCTCAAATCGAAAGTGTATAACTAATGTGTCCTTCCTGTACTTACCTATCGATCCCAGACCTGGACACTTACAAAATTAAACATGGATAAGGTAACAAAAGTCTAAAGATCAATGGAAAGACAAATGAAGAGTCAGGGGAAAAAACGATGAAAGTCCATTTTAGGTCGAAAATAAAGTAGTCAGTGTAAAATGTAGATTCATACGTATATTTTACTATACCATACCAAAAGGAGGAAAAAATGCAGACAGTTACGACTTACCATGGCTTGAAAATACATTACACTTGGAAAGAACGATGAAAACCCACGCTTCAGGGGAAAAAACGCTGAAAGTCCACTTCTGCGTTGAAGCGCTTCGGCCATTTTTCTTTGCCTAAATATAGAGACATAGAAAAGCTATCTAAATTTTGTGGACGCGAAACACAAAACTACTTGAGAAGCTTGCCACATTAAACAACATATAATTTTGTCTTTGTTCGATTTTTTGTAACTTTTTTGAATAAAAGACTTCAAAAGTTTTCAAAATAATGGGAAATATCGATGAGTCACTGGACTTTCATCGTTTTTTCCTAGTCTTTTTGACATCGCTCTAAGTTTTTGGTAATAGTAATGAAGTTTTTCACGTAATTTGTTCTAATTAAACATTATGCCAATTTAAACATTATAAATAACTATCTGAGAGTGACCTATTTACGCAATGAGTTTTCAATATGGAACCAAAGGGTTTCTAAACTAAAATTTGAGTTTTCTCGAAATTATGGTCCATTGACTTTCATCGTTCTTGCCCCACATTAAAGGAATGAATGGATAAGAAATAAAACAAAAGTAAGGGACGTCCGCCGGTCATAATATCAGACAGAAAGACGATCGATGGAACAAATGTATTGTAAACTAGAGACCTTGGGAAAATAAAAGAACTAGTAGAATACCTCAAATGAGATGAGCGGACGATTTGAAGAAACATGCAGATCGACAAATATAATTTTGACTAAACAAGGATTATTTAGTTAAACACAGATCTTAACAAATATACTTTTTTAGACAAATAAAGAACACAAGAGAGTTATGTAAAAATTTTAAAAACAATATACCGTAGTCGACCCGAACTCCGTCACCTTAAGCCCCTTAGTATTCATGGACTGACTTTTGAGTTGATAATTATACAATGTTCTATGTGTTGATATATTGAATTATTAGCTCACACATATACTATACTATAGTAGTGTGAGCTATGGTGATCCTAATTTTTTCGAGAAAAAAAAAGTTGCTCCGATTTCAAAATTTTTTATATATATATATTTTTTATATAGCGTTTCAGATGATTTTGAAACTTTTTTGTTTTGCTGTCTGTCTGTCTGTCTGTATGTCTGTCTGTCTGTATGTGTGTCTGTAACGACCAACGCGCATAACTAAAAAACCGCTTGCCTGATTTCAATGAAATTTGGTACCTAGCCTGGGTCTTGTGTCGAGATGGTCCCATTTAAAAATAAACAAAATCCACCGAACACAAGCCAAGTAAAAGGGTGGGGGTAAATTTCAAAAATTAGAGTTTACTTGAAAATATGGCATGTGTGATATCAAACGAATGGTAATTGAGTCTGGAGTTGAACAAAAAACATTTTAATTTTTGTTTTTTTAAGGGGGTTCGGTTAAAAAATTTGAGTTTAAGTCAAAACATGGCTTGTGTGGTATCAAACGAGAGATAATTTAGTCTGTAGTTGAATACCATATATTACAGTTTTTAGTTATATTAGCTCACAGGTACACTATAACTATAGTGCCTAGTATGAGCTTAGGGGCCCATATATTGGCAGAGTATTTTTACTTGTGCTGAAGCTATGGACATTTGATTAAACATTCTATTATATTTTTTAAGTAAATAAAAAAAGTTAGAGATCCGAAATTTCTAATTCCGTCATAGTGCTTACCTGAACTCCAAAATAGTTTTGACCTGAATTCCGTCATATGATAAAATGGATGCTTAAAACAATCTATAATAAATACAACTAACTTCTATTGTACTAATTAACTATGCTTTCATAAATTCATCAAATATTTTTAGGAGGACCTCAGTACGCACGCACACGAAAAAATATAGAATTTTTAGTTTTTCATGCATACCATTAGGCTTTATACCACTAGCCGGAAAGCCTAATGAGTTCGTCAATAAAATATTTTTATTACCACTTCAAATGAGTTGTTTAAAAACCCAAAAAAAACTAATTACCAAATTTTGTGGTAGTAAATGTCTGTGTGTTAGTATAACTTTTAGGATTATCTGTCGGTGTATCTGTCTGACTGTAACATAACTAAAAATTCGCTTAACCCATAACTATAATATAATAGTTTTTAGTGGGGTGGAGCCTTGTAAGGTATTTATTTCTTACAGTAAACAGAATATTTGGAGCAAAAATTCTGGATAGATAGATATTTTTCGTAAGATATGAAAAGGGGACAGCCTCCTTCATAATCGAGCAAACGTGAAAATTACAAAATTAAAGCCGTCATTGTCGTAACCCGAATTCCGACACCCAAATTCATCACAGATTTTAAATGAGTACAGTATAAAAAACATATGACGGAATTTGAAATTTAAAAAATATTTATTGTAGGTTTTATCATCTTAGATTTTTTTTAAACTGAACTTTAAAAAAATTGTTGCCCACCAGAACTCCTTCACCTTTATTTTTTACAAAAATAAAATAATCGGAAAGCCGTCATAGCCCCACAGCTTGAATTCCGACACTTTGAATTTAAAACACATTTTCAGAAAAAATAGCTCAAAAAGCCTGTGACGGAATTTGGGATTTGGCAAATATAATCAAATGTGATTCTGATTTAGATGTATTTTTCGCTTTTTGATAAATGTAGGTATGAAAAAAACTGATTTGAATAGACATTGTTTTTGTTGGGAATTCCGTCAGTCCTGTCGGATTTCCGGCTCCATGCATTTTTGAATCCCAAAACCCAAACCCCCTTTTTATTGAAAATAATAGAAAAAAAGAAGAAAATTTTGGTTAAAAACTTATCTACGGACATTAGTTTAGTAAAAAATACAAATATATTAGGTAATAATATAATAAAGTACCTAAAATGTTAGATTAAATAAGTACGTGCAAGTGGCTTACCTTATAATAAAATGTGACGCGCAGCTTCCTTTTAAACAATATAGCTGAAGTTGCTAGATATATATAGGCGAACTGATAAAAAGTATTTTTTTGGAATTCCATTGTAGGATTAGCTTAATAATTCAAAACATTTAAAAAAAGTGACGGAATTCAGGTGGGTGACGGAATTTGGGTTGAGTACGGTATATCTTTTAAACCACAAAAGATATCGAATTGCGGTTTTATGCGTTGGGTTAAAAAAAATGGTTGCATCCATTTTTATGATTGGGTAAAATGCTGTCAGAGATTTGGTTTACGAGATTATGAATGGAAGCACCTAATCCTAATTTCTGTTATGTTGTTTTGTTTATTGGTTTTTTAGGTGTCAAGAACATGTGTGGAATTCGTAGCCACTACAATTTTGGCAACTATTCTAACTGTTCTTATTGAGTTGCCTTTTGCGAGACTAGGAGATTTTATACTTAAAAAATGTAAGAGAAAATAAATGGATCCATGACGGATCTGATACCTTCCTAGCTAGCCTATAAGCACACTTCAACTGAAGCCTTGAAAACAGCTTTTTGTAAATATCTCAGAAACTAAAGCTTTTGCGAAATTTTTCGTTATAACACAAATTATTGGGCAAAACATAGTCTACTACATTCCGAAAAGTTTATATTGATACGATACTCCATTAAAAAGTTAGGAGCTATCGTGTTACCACAAAGTATAGTATACTTTGTGGTGTTACGGATAGAAATAATATACACACACACATACACACACCTAGACAGACATCACGACGATATTGCTAAGATAGGTCAAGATACACCCAAATAACCCATTTTCGGCGTTCCCTCAAAAAAAAAATTCCTCGAAAATAATACCTTTTGTAGCCATTGCTACGCGGGCTAGGATGGTAAAAATTGCTTGCATATCAAATATAAATTTTAGAGTAAAATATTTTTTTTTTGTTTTTTAGTGCAAAATTTCAAATCAATAAACGAAAAATCTTATACAGTATCGAATATAGTAGAAATAGATTTAAAATTAAATTTGGACAAACCAGAATAACAAAGAAAAAAGTTGTACGATTTTTACCAAAAGGTTAATTAATAAACACGTTTAAAAAAACTATTGTGTTTTTATTTTTTCTTTACATTTTGCTACTACACGTAGACCAGAGAATTCACCTTTTAAAAAGGTAAAAAAGGCAGTGGCGGCTGCTATAGGGAGGGCAACAGGGCAGTGGCCTCCCAAAACTAGACAACAAACAGTATTTTTAATTGATTTATTTTAAAAAAGTTAAATCTTCTTGTATGACATGTCTAGTTTTGTTTTTTAGTCTGTGGTTAATAAAAGGAGATTAATTGGGTAAACTTTTTTAGCGTAAATAATTACAAGCCGGCAGCACCGCGCGGGACAACATTTCAATTTCACCCGTTTTTCAGCTGGTGGTTGTTCTCGCGCGGGGCGGGAGGAATGTTTGTTTTAGTTGACGTGGGCCATACTCATCGTGCGAAAACGTTCGTTGCCCTTCCTATGTGTTGGCGGTTCTATCCTTAGTGAAGACGTATGAGTTTGTTTTGATTTGGGGTAGGTCAGTAGTTAAAAGCCTTGCCGGTCGCGTGTTTTTGTTTTTTGTTTGTTTTCAAAATAGAAATAAATACCGTCGATTATATAATTAATTTTGCAAATTTAAATACGTTGACAAATGAACTTCGATTACAAATAAAATCTTTAGGGGCACATAGACCGGACCAAAAAATCCTAAAAATTAACCAAAATTTTAGTGCAAGTAATGAAAAATTATACAATGCTAAAAACTGATTGTGCAGTTTAAAAAAACGAAATGCTTTTTTTTGCTTTATTTGTCTTATTATGAACAATCCACGAAGTGATGCTGCGTGGGTGGTAAAGGGAATGTGTGATATCAAGCATTCTCTGTGGGATTTATGAGGTTGCTCTACGAGACCATGATGAGTATGAATCTGGTGCTAATCCGAGCACTTATCGCATGTAAAAGAAGGGCGAATCTGAGAGCACGGCAGTGCCTCGCCAAGTTCGCGCGCCGTAACCATCTTTTCTTGAAACATTTCAGCCGATATTTGACCTACCTAAAACTCTACTTCGGAATGAGCTACGAATCTCAAACTTTGCACAGTCGTAGATCTCCATGGAGTTAACAACCTCTGCAATTCCATAAAGTAGTAAAGTAAATTTCAAAAAACGTCGAAATTGCCACTCACTCACTCACTCACTCATGTATAGATCATCAATATTCTACTGTACTTTCAGACATGCTACAAAGCTGAAATTTGGCAGACTGATAGAAATTATGACCAAACCCCTGGAAAAAATCAAAAAACCCCAAAATTTTAATTAACTCCCCTCCCCTATACATTTAAAGTTATGTAAAAGTAGCATCGCCCACTTCCAGAAATGCTAGAGAGTTGAGCTTTGGCAGACTGATAGGAACTATGATAAAACTATAGGAAAAAATCAAAAAACCTAAAAATTTTAATTTACTCCCCTCCCCTATACATTTAAAGTTATGTAAAAGTAGCATTGCCCACTTCCAGAAATGCTAGAGAGTTGAGCTTTGGCAGGCTGATAGGAACTATGATAAAACTATAGGAAAAAATTAAAACACCCCAAAATTCTAATTTACTTCCCTCCCCTATAAATGTAAAGTTAAGTAAAAGTAACATTGCCTACTTCCAGACATGCTAGAGAGCTGAGCTTTGGAAGACCGATAGTAACTATGATAAAGTTATAGAAAAAGATTAAAACACCCCAAAATTCTAATTTACTTCCTTTCCCTATAAATGTAAAGTTATGTAAAAATAACACTGCCTACTTTCAGAAACGCTAGAGAGCTGAACTTTTTAAGACTGAAAGACAATATGATAAAACTATATGAAAAAATTTAAAAACACCAACATTTTAATTTACTTCCCTCTCCTATAGTAAATTTATATAAAACTAACATTGCCCACTTCCAGAAACGCTAGAGAGCTGAGCATTGGAATGCTGATAGAAATTATGATAAAACCAAGGGAAAAAATTTAAAAAGTCCAATATTTTCATTTACTCTCCTCCCCTATAAATGTAAAGTTATGTAAAAGTAACATTACCCACTTCCAGAAACGCTAGAGAGCTGAGCATTGGAAGACTGATAGGAACTATGATAAAACTATAGGACAAAATTTAAAAACACAACAATTTTAATTTATTTCCCTCCCCTATACATGTAAAGTTATGTAAAAGTAACATGATGCACTTTCAGAAACGCTAGAGAGCTGAGCTTTGGAAGGCTGATAGGAACTACGATAAAACCATGGAGAAAAATTAAAAAACCTCAAACATTTAAGTAAGGCACTGCAAAAGTTTTGAACAATATTCCGCATATTTTAGTACTTTAAAAATTAAGCATTATCCAATTCCTTTAAAAAAGAAGTGAAATCATAACAAAAACATTTCATGTAAAAAAAAGCCAAGTACGCGAAAATGGTATTCCGTAAAAAGAAACATTTCCAAACTAGTAAGAACCTTTCATTTTGAAATTTGTATTGGAGAACTTGGCTTTACTTTTATCTCAATTCTTTTTACGGAATGCCATTTTCGCGTACTTGGCTTTTTTTACATGAAATGTTTTTGTTATAACAAACTTTATCTATAAACAAATAAACTAAAAACTACATAAAGTAGCTGCTTGTTTGTAAAATGCTAAAATAAAATTGTTTAGGTAAGTTTTTTATCTCCTTTTCCATGCAATGTAAATTTCTGCCCCACCAATTTATAACGTCATCAGCCGCCACTGAAAAAAGGGAAAAAATTGAAAGAGCATGAAAACTATTGAAAAAAGAAAAGTATATTGCAGCCAAATAAAAATAAATTTCACTCGATCCGAGTAACTATGGTATGGTAACTTAGAGTTTCTTACACTAAGGGTGGTACCGATTCTACACGGTTTTTGAATTAAATCAAACCTCTTATTAGTTGAGAGGCTTATAGTCAAAAATCGTGTCCCGTGCGATGATGATGATGATGATGATTTGTATGTGAGTGGGCCCTAAACTAATTTAGCGAAAGTTATAAGCCAAAGATTGTAAAAAAATATGAAAAAACCGCATCTTGAAATGGATGGAGAACAGCTTCCAACAATAATGGATAAATGTACCAGAACTGGCTCACTTTAAAGAGTTCATTAAAGGACCTTGTCGAAAGAGAGCCAGGAATATCATTGGGCTTTCCAGACAGGAGATCCGTATAGTGACTGGACTTATTACGGCTCACGGTTGACTAAGAGTACCCATGCAAAGAATGAGAATAACCGAAGAGACCGAATGCAGATTCTGTATGGAGGATGACGAAACAGTTAGACATGTAATGTGCGAATGTCCGCCTATTTCACGTTTACGTCAAAACACTTTCGGTTAACCTCAGATTGATTCAGAAAATCTGAACAGTGTCTCACCCAAATAGTAGAACCTAGTAGTGGTGTGGAGATCATTTTTATTTATTATCAAACTGATGCTCGTGCATCAGTTTGATAATAAATAAAAATGATCCCTTAGGATGCAAGTTTTCTTTCTCTAAGAGGACTTAATTTTACCTGACACCTCTTTGTCGAGGGCAGGGATCTTTATACTGCAAGTATACGCAGTGGACCCACGCTTTTACACCCCTTCGGAAAGGTGGTCCTGCCACATGTTTGACTTGTTTTTATCTGACACCGCTATCGTCCCAGCAGAACTTGGTTATAGACGATATACTTCTTTCTTTTTCAGCGCAACAGTCGTGGTCGTCGTGAGTTGACTGTAGGAGATTTATGCTGGCGCCATCCTGGTTCATCACGACTATATAGCACTTATAGCAGGCTCCTGGGTTATTATCCCTGGTTCCTCGGCTCCTGGACTACACCTGCGTATATTCTCGATGTTCAAGGTCAACTTATATTTTTGCGGACAACGCATCGCATGCTTATTCGATGACGGCTGTTGAACGCTGAAAAGGAAGTGGTGACTAGGTGACGGATTTTTTTTTGTTTTTGCATCGTTCGAGACGCGAGCCTGGTACCTTCTGCATGTGAAGCCGACGACCATACCACGGCACTACCCTGCCCCCTGTGTCTCACCCAAACTAATAGCTAAACTTTTTAGAGGATTAGGCATACAGTTGTGAGAAACCACTTAAAAGTGAGCCACAATAGACCCACTAGTGGTCGCAGCAGTGAAAGGGCTGCAAGGCCCACTCACATATGAATCATCATCATCAATATCTAACTAAATATTTCAATTTATCAAAAAGTTGGGCGTGGCATTCAAAAAAAAAGTTTAGGCTGCGTCGCTATTTTTTTTTGAGTGTGCACCCCAAAGTTTTACACGACACGCCGCCACTGTTACAAGGGAAGTTAGGAGAATCTCATTCCGATTTTTTCACCCAATATGCTATTGTCCGGCCAGAATAAATTGACGCGCAAAAGAGATTGCTTCATTCATCGATTTTTTAATTAATCTTTATTAGGTACTAATTTTGTATTTTCCTTCTTCAAGCCTCTTTTTGCTGGAAAACTCCATACCTTATCTTTCTTAAAAATAAATATTTTTTCAAAACTTTTAAACTTATTATATTTGTATAGGTACCTACCTATTTCATTAGATAGGTGCGTACGAATCTAGAAACCTAAAAAATACCAATTGACTTTCTAAAAATTGCAAAAATCCAAAATCATTCATTATATCTTCAAAACTGGAACTCCACACACCACTGTTTCTTTTTGAATTTTAGAATGTGTATGAAACGTGCCTAGTCATCCTGTTTGAGCCCAGCGATAACAATAGAAGCCCAATAAAAGGGTGTGAATTGTGAACAAGCCGGAGTCTAACTGAGCCAGCGGTAACAATAGAAACCTAATAAAAGGGTGTGAATTATGAACGGGCTGGAGTCGATTTTGTTAAACCTACCAGACAAGTACCGTGTTTTCTTGTAAGACAAAACTGCTGTAAACAGAGGGAGATAGATTGAGTTGAGGCATCTCTTTTGCGCCTCATTTTTTTCTGGCCGGAACTTATAAGGAAGCGTTACACAGAAACAAAATATCCGGCATCTCAAAACGAAAATGGCGATTTATTCCAATGGAAAGTTAATTTATTTTAACTTAAGAAAATGAAAATAGAAAATTCTCAAAACAAAAAGAAAATCTGGGACTTATTCTCGAATTAAGATATGTAAATAAATATTATCTTGAACGCTTTAAATAATATGGAAACAATGTGCTTTAAATCAAAATAACTATAATAATGATTTCTTGCACTAAAGAATACAGGCACATTTAGTTTTTAAAACAACAATTTTCTACAGTGAAAGCAATAAATTATATAATCTCTTAAATGAAAATGGACAAGTTCAGACCTTTCGACATTTCGTATTTTGAGCTTGCCGCGAACGCTTGTCAATGTCGTTGTAGCAAAAATGCTAAATAAAAGCTTATGTTGACTTACATTTAGTTAAAAAAATACGTTTTCTTGATTGAATTATAGTTTGTTTTGCTTTGAAGGATTTTAATGTCTCAAGTCACGACGAAATTAAGAAAGAATCTTTTGACTCCAAAAAACTTTTAGATACTTTTTTTTATTTCAAAATAATTATTTGTTTAAAATAAAAATCATTTTCGGACTTCCATTGTCATTATTTTATTTTATAAACTACGTTTCGACCCAGTGTAGATCAGTAGGCCTTGGATTGTCTTGAGGTGTAAATTAACTACCACCTGAAGGCAATCAGAGCTACAATGGTCAAGTGTATAAAATCAAATAATGACAATGGAAGCTCGAAAATGATTTTTATTTTAAACAAATAATTATTTTGATAAAAAGAATGTATCTAAAAGTTTTTTTGAATCAAAAGATTCTTTCTTTAATTTTGTCTTGACTTGAGACATTAAAATCCTTTTGACTCGATGCATTTAGTTGTTTTCTTAAAAAAAAAAGATTATTCAAAGCAAAACAAACTATAATTCAATCAAGAAAACTTATTTTTCTAATTTTCATCGGATGAAAAATTATATATTAAAACAAGATAACAATGTTTTTGGTCCAAGATGTTATCGCAAACCCATTGTTTTAAACCAAGATATTTTTTTCTCAATTATGTCTTGGTATAATACTAGAAAACAAGAAAGTTGCCGCTTCCATTCAAAACAAATCAATTTTCTTGGATAAAGGCAACTTTTATTTTTAACGTAAACCAGCAGTTCAAGAGAATAGTTTTTTTTGTTAAGAAAATATTGTCTTCGTGTATAGGAAAGCAGATTTTTTCTTGGATCAAAGCAACTTGCATTGACTGAAGACATTTTTTTTTCTGCGTAATTTGGCACCATTGTACTCTAGATGAAGAATACAAACAATTTTGTAGTAGTTTGGTAGTACGGTGCTTCTAATATAAGTAGGTATTTCATTTAAAGGTGTGGTTTATATTTTTAGCACAATTACAATTTTAAAGTTAAAACGTAGAAAACTATATAGATAAAAAATAATTGGCTACTATAGTATCAAACCATGAACCTTATCAACTTTCATATTGTTGAAAAAAACGCACGCAAGTTGAACTTTTTAGTTTTTATTCGAAGTGCTAAAAAAAAATATTAAAACATGAAATATTTTTTAGGAATAATTTTAATGTTAATTTTCGCACTCCAATCAAATGCATTAATTCCGGCGCCATTTCTTCTTCGAATAGTAAAAAACAAAGCTTTGGATATTATTGACAAAGCCAAAATTGGAAAGGATGAGTGTTATACCAATTTAAAAAGTTTGATTACCGATTTGGGGAATTTTAAGAGTTCTTGGGCTTTAAAAAGTAAGTTAAATCGCTTTTATTCCTGTTAGGCCAGTTCAAATACGTTAGAGCATAAATATGGGGCATACCCATGCATTCTCACATGCGATGCTTGAAGCCAGAATCCCTATTTAATTCTTACACCAGTATTTACTAAGACCTTAAGACTTAGCATTGTAGACCGGGATTAAGTATCAAGTCTATAGACTTGATATCGACCGGTTTAAGTGTATTTTTTTAATACTTACAGGTCAAATAACTGCAAAGATTTGGTTCACCCTAACGTGCAATATGATAGTATGCATTTCTTAGTGAGTTTCATCTCATATAAATTCAAATTAACTTTAGAAATAAATAAAAACCAAATTTTGTAACCAAATTTTTGAAACTTAGTCCGTGCAGTCGCAGGAGTCCCGTTTAAAATAGTCTCAAATTGTAGTACCACCCCTGAGGGGTGGTTTAAAGTTCGAAAAACAATAGAAATAATCCATGATTGACAAAAATAACTTACATACAAAAATATTCAAAGCTAAATAATACATAAATAACTTAAAACTATATCTGTAAATGCATTACCGTATTAAATACGTATCAATATTTAAATACTGTAAAAAGCACAAGATATATTAGAATGCCTTTTCAATTACTCATTCTCTAAAACAATCGACCATCGGTTTAATCGTCGCTAACTTGTCTAAAAAATTAACATGTAAAATATAGCGGACAGCTGACATTTGGAGGTTTAAATATGGCTACCATTGTTAAACCAAAATATTTGAATATTTTTATTTATTTATAACCTTTGTGTGGAAATAATGTCTTTGTTGCAAGGAAAAAAGATGACCCATATCCCAAGGTATTTATGAACAATTTATATAAATATTAAAAACTATTGCATTCACGGGAAAAATAAGTTAAACCTTCAACCAAAATGTAGACTTTTAAACCTAGGATTGTAGCACTTAGCACTGTAGACCCTTTAGTAAATACTGGTGTTAATGTTCCTTTTTTGGGTAGACAGGATATCGGTTACTGCGCATGCGTCAGTTTTGGTGGTTTTGGAACATACTCCGTTACGCCACTACATTATTTGACAATTATCAAATATTTAGGGTTATGTCTATTATTTTTTTCTAAAAACTAGTTGATTGGGTAAAAATTTATCAAATTTTGTAGTTGTTTAAAACTTTTCATTCATTTATTCGATTTGGTTGGCCTATGCATCGAAGGCCAACTAGCCACAGTCTGCAGCTCAATTACTCTGATTTCTAAAATTGGACAATCACAACACACTCACATTCATACACATATAGACCCCCATGGTAGGCAATTTTCTTTTCTCATGGAGGATTTAATTTTGCCTGATGCTCTTTGTCGAACACAGGAGTCTTTATCGTGCTGGCGCCATCTACGCTCTTAACACGGGGCCACCGGCTTAACGTGACTTCCGAATCACGGTCTTGTATTCTCATCAACTTTGCCTACTTCGTTGATGCCCAAACTTCGCCCAAGACAGGCTTTACCCTTACTTCCGGTAAATCTCTATTCATAAACGGAGAGTAGGTTCGAGTTTGTAGTGGCAGGCATGGGATTCGAACCACACACCCTCTGATTGGCAATCGGACACCTCCCCACTGAACCAATCAGGGCCACTTTTCTAAAACTAATTGTGCAGATTTATTGTGGACACCATGAAGACTGTTTAATGGCATCTATAAATCACTCTCAACTTTATTAACATATTATAAAGAAAAATACACGTAGTTACCTATGGAATGGCACTCCCTTACTTCTTCCGGACATTTTTCCTCAAACCTCACATTTTACGTGAAATATTTGCCATTTTTCACAGAAAAAAACATAATTTTACACGACAAACACAAAACACGGCAAAATTTCAAGATGGCCTCAACTCACATAGCAGCTGTGTGTCTACATGACAAAACACACGCATGCGCACTTGAAAATTCGCATCCGCGAATTTAAATTTGCCATTGTTTTCAAAGCCAGCTATGAGGGCCTCACTTTTCGATTCGTTGAACATGTATTTATCCTAGAACATATTTGGGCCTTGCAAAAGGTGGTGTGGTCGCGATTTTGACATAATAATGTTGTTCACAATGAAGTCCTACAAAAAAATTTCAGTTTTCGACCTTTGAGGGGGGTCCCTCCGCCAACTTGGATTTAGTGTGCACTGTACATTTTATAAAAAAAAGTTTCAGACAAAAGTTGAAGACAATAAAATTTCCTAAAAAAACGGTTTTGTACATTTTTTTATCAGGCGAATGGTTTTCGAGATATGGCGTAAAAAATTTCTCCGCCATTTTGGATTTTGACCAATTTTTTTATTTAGCGGCGTTTAACTTCGAAACTGCTTATTTTTGAGAAAATCTGTAATAACATAAAATAAAGAACAACTAATGTTGTATAAAATGAGACGTCACTGAGTTCTCTGGGTAGTACCTTTGCTGAAATCCCTGAAGTGTTAGCAGTACACCCGTTTCCTACGTATTTCCATAGTATATGCAAAATAAACCGAAATTATTCGGTTTAATTAAATTTTCTCAAAAGGTAAGCATTTTGCAGAAAGTGAATAATCAACTTTATTATAGAAAATTAAATTTTCTTTAAAAGTACGCCAAGTACACGGTTAGCACGTAATTGGCATCATAAATTGGGGTTATTTTTTTAAGATCACAAGAAAAATAATGTTGTTTTAGATTTTATTCAGTTTTCAAAAAAACTAAGCATTTTAGGGAAAAATGTTAAAACACCTTTTTTAGATAAAATAAAATATTCTTTCAAACAGCGTATTACAAAGTTGTGTTAAGGCTATTATTGATTCTCCAGGGGCGTCCGCATATTGAGGTTATTTTTTTCTAATTAATTCTTTTTTAATTTTTATTTAATTTTCTTAAAAACTAAGCTTTCTAAAAAATATTGTTTAACTCTCTATTGTTGAAAATAAAATTATATATAAAACAATATATATCCAGTAGGTTTTTGTTAACGGGGAACACTCAAAGAATATACGCATGTTTAGTGATTTTTTTTAGTCACAAAAAAAAAGTGTTGTTATCATGTATTTCACCAATTTTTTTAAAAACGAAGCCTTACCGGGAAAACCGTTTTAATCTGTGTTATAAACCATTAAATTTTCTTTCGAGCGGTGTGTATAGTTATAATATTTATGAAACCGTTAATAAACCAGAGGGGTCCAAAAACTGAATTGAAAAAAATACTAAACATACCTATATTCTTTGAGTGTTCTCCGTTAACAAAAACCCTCTAGATATATATCATTTTAAAGATAATTTTATTTTCAACAAAACAGAGTAACACAAGATTTTTCAGAAAGCTTAGTTTTTAAGAAAATTAAATAAAACTGTTCATAATATTTCAAAAATTCGATTTTAATTTTTTAACTTTAACACCCTGTATATCGGAGATAACGTAATTTTGGATCCTAGTTTAAACGAACTTATATCTCTCTTTTGGGCCGTAGAATACGTAAGGTCACTCATAACGAAGTTCCTTCTAACTTCGTTATACAGTGACCTTAAGAAGACGTGGTTAAAATCTTAGCGGCTAACTTCGGGACACCCTGAATATACTTTGTTTTAGTCAACAAAGTCATCGAGGGCTATAGTACATTACCTCGTATGTTGTCAAGAAATAACTTCACAGGGGAGACAAAAAAACGAGCTACTGTTCTTCCTAAAAACATTTTGTAGTTCCGAGGTTTGATTAGTATAAATTCCCAATATCTTCCTCTCTTCTCTGTCTGTCGGCGTGTTCATCCATCTAGTTCCCGCGTGTTCTCCCCTACTTGTTTTATTTTCCCAAGGTCTCCAGTTTACAATACATTTGTTCCATCGATCGTCATTCTGTCTGATATTATGACCGGCAAATTTCCATTTTAATTTTGCTACTTCTCCTCTGACAGCCCTTTTGTTTTATTTTCTATCCATTCATTCCTTTTTCTATTTGTTAGCTTTACATATAACATTTGTCTTTCCATTGATCTTTGGGCTTTTGTTACCTTATCCATGTTTGATTTTGTAAGTGTCCAGATCTGGGATCCATAGGTAAGTACAGGAAGGATACATTGGTTATACACTTTTGTTTTGAGGTACTGAGGATATTTTTTATTTTTTAATATATAGCGTAATTTACCGAATGCTGCCCAGGCCAATCTTACTCGTTTCTTGATTTCAGCTGTTTGGTTTTCTTTTTTAAGTTTAATAATTTCTCCCAGTTATATATATTCCTCTACTTCTTCTATTTTTTTTATTTTATTCTGATCGTAATATCTGTGTTTGTCATGATTTTAATTTTAGTGTAGTTCATACTTAGGCCTATATTTTTTTCTGCTGTATCCAGTTCTTCCAGCATTTTTATCAGTTCTTCCTTCTTATCTGTTATTAAGGTGATATCATCGGCATATCTTAGGAGGTTCAAGTATTCTCAATCAATTCTTCAATCTAAGCTTTTAAAAACATCTTCTAGGGCCTGGTTAAATAGTTTAGGGGATATTTTGTCACCCTGTCTCACACCTCTTCTTATGAGGATTGGCTTGGTTCCTCAGTAGCTTCTGTAAATCGGGGTATTATTAAGACGGTGATTTTAATATATTGTATATTTATTTATGTATAGTGATAGACGCTTCCGCCAAACTCCAGACAGGAATTCTAACCGGAAATATACATCAAATCGGCAATTTCGACCAGTGTCTTAACGTTCGGGAAGACCGCGGGAAATTTGGTATTGTAGAAGGACAGTACTGCACTGTCAGTTTAACGCCCAGCAAAAATTATACCAGCAATTATGGTCATTTGCCAAATATTTTTAATGTAAGTACTACTTATCAACAACGTACATACACCGAATAATTGGAAGTACTAAATTAAATAGTAAACAAAGTATAAAAGGCAACTTCAAATGGGTAAATTCAAAAGGCATTTCCATCCTCAGCGTGGCTTGCCTGACTACAGTCCCGCCATGGACTTGACGGCCTTGAAGAAAGGTATTTCGTGGGTTATGGGATAATGCAAAGAAAAAACTCCTAGTATTCTTTGGGACGTTTCATCTATGATCTAGACTTTTTCAACCGTCAGAATTTTTGAGAGCTTTGCCATAAGACTACTCTCGCAGGACAACACACTCGTCTTCTCAACAAACATTATATATATATATATATATATATATATATATATATATATATATATATATATATATTTTTCAATTTATTTACTGATTTATAATTATTTTTTTGTCTAAGACTTTCTCAACCGTCAGAATTTTTTAGAGTTTTGCCATAAGACTACTATCGCAGGACAACACACTCGTCTTCTCAACAAACATTATATATATATATATATATATATATTTTTTTTTTTTAGCTTAGTAATGTCGTATTTTATGCTATATTATATTCTTATTCATGAAAAATGTGAAAAATATCTAAAAAAATCTGAGGTTTGGGGTGCAGCCGGGCTCCGGGGCTCCCCCCAGGGTGCACCCATGTAAAAGGTAACTTAAAAGGGGGAAAGTCAACCAACGACACCGGTGTTTCGGAAAAAGGTATTTCCATCTTCAGCATGGCTTGCCTGACTACAGTAATCAAACTGACTACAAGATACAAGGTAAATCAAAAAGAATAAAAAATAGGTGAAACCTATTTTTTATTCAACGAGTGAAACGACAGCGAACCAAGGAAACTAAGTCCATGGCGGGACTGTAGTCAGGCAAGCCACGCTGAGGACGGAAATGCATTTTTCCGAAACACCGGTGTCTGTGGTTAACTTTACCTCTTTGAAGTTGCCTTTTATACTTGCGTTTCACTCTGTGTGAATAAAAAATAGGTTTCACCTATATTTTCATTCTTTTTGATATAAGTAGAAAACAATCAAAACACAATTCTTCTACTTTCTTAAGGGCTTGGTTACGTACCACAGTCCGTAAAGAAACGGTTGTCTGGTAACGAATGTCATGGCGGTCGTGACGTCAGTGCTACGTCACAGTTATGCAAGGAATCAGCTGTTGCATTTTATTTCATAGCGGGATTGGACATTTTGCGACTTTTTTTTACATTTTGGCTTTATTTCGGTTTTGTAATTGTTTTAATAACAGTTCTGGGGTGACTGTACATTTAATAAAGACTATCACTAAAAAATGTTTAAATTGCTATTTGCCAAAAAGTAATATAAAATGCTTCGAGGCCGAAAACGTAGAGCCCACCTTGCTCTGACTATCAAGTAACAGGTTTTGTTTTTTTTTATATTTTAGTTTATCGAATGGGCTACAGGCCTAAACATGGAAGATCAGCACATAATTGACTTAATGAAATACCATAAATCCACCTTTGGTCTGTGTCTGCCGAAGTCCTGTAACGCGGAAAACCTCCAAGTCGTGTGGGACTACATCGAAAAAACTTTTAGAATGCCGGTGCACGTTCAAATCAAGGAAGCCATGTGCTCTTACAAGGGCAAGGACACATTTCCCTTTGCTATTGATAAATATATTTTGTAAGTCTAAACACATCCTAATTTTGGCCGTCACAGACATAAATAGTAAGTTTTGTAAAATTTACTATAAAGCATAAATATCACTTTAGGTACTAAACTATTTAAAGTCGCCAATTGGTTAGTAGAAAGCAACACAAAAAAATTGAAACGTGAAAATGTCCAAACAAAATTTCGGACTTCCATTGTCTTTATTTATTTTAAACACGACGTTTCGGTTGGTAAGTATCTCTAACTGTTTTCAAGTGTAAACTAAACAATCTAGTCTATAGGCTACTACTTATACTACTTGGTTTGCTGTCAGGTGTGACGGCCCGCCCTAAGGCGCCTGTTTTCCTTAAGAAGTGGTTTCCATATGTTTGGTATGTCCGTGCTTCGTTGACTAAAAACTTATTTATTCTGCATTATAAACGTAGCTTCAATAAACTTTCGTTTTTTGACTCCTTATGCAAAACTTTAGCTTCTGGTCACTGAATCCTGTGATCATTTGACCATGCATGATTCGCTAAACCGGATTATTCAATATCACGTAATTGGGTACTTTTTAGATGTTCATTTACTCTAACCTGCAAAGGGCGTTTCGTTTTACCTACATATGATTTACCACACTGGCACGGGATTTTGTAAAAACATTCCTAATTATTTGAGGGATTTTCTGGTTTTGTTTTTGTTACAAAACTCCTTATCGTATTTCCAGATGAGATGACTGTTTTTATATTATAGTGTTTGGCTATTATGTTTTCTGAAATCCTTTGAACATATGGAATGTTAATAACACCCAACGGATTATTATTTTGAGAATTTGCTACATTTGGTTTGTTTTTAAGTTTAGAGATCGTTGAGCCTATTAATTTTTTGGACTAACCATTCTGTTTTAAGTCCTTTTTAATGTTGTTGGTTTCTGTTCTTAGTTTTCCATTATTACTAAAAATATTTACGATTCTTAAATACAAACTTCTTATAACTACTTGTTTTGTAGCAACAGCATAATTAGACTTAAAATTTAGGTACTGTCCCATATGTGAATGTTCCTGCTTTGATGTTTCTGTCAATCGTTTTACAAGAATATCCAAAAAAGGCGAGGCCAAATCTTTTTCGAATACAAAGAAATTCAACCTTTATTTGAATGTTTTTGGTCGAATACAGTTCAGATGGTATAGAAAATTCTGTAGTTCCTCATCATTTTGCGGCCATATAAGAATTGTGTCATCCATATATCGTAGCCATATTTTTGGTTTGACTCTTGCTGTGTTGATCGCATGGTCCTCGAACCACTCCATGTATATGTTTGCTACCACTGGCGAAAGAGACGAAACCAGGAAGTCCATCATTTTGCGCGCAAAACATATCTTTCACTTGAAAGTAAGAGTTACGGAACCAGAGCTCCAACAGATCCATCACCCACTCCACCGATAGCGTTGTTCCCTCGTGAAGTGTATCATCAGTTGGTAATTTATTTTTAATGATACTGAGTGACTCATTTATTGGCACGTTGGTGTAAAGACTTTCTACATCAAAACTTACAAATCTATCGTCGGGATCTAATTCGATCCTTTTTAAAATCTCAAAAACGTCGTGATAAAATAAATAAAGACAATGCATGTCCAAAATTTTGTGTGTACTAATCATTTGCTCTTCGAGCTTCAAACAAAAAGTGAAAATGTCCCTTCTGTAACATGTCATTAGAAATTTGTTTTGAGATACAAATATTGCTCTCAAAGTGATGGAAATTATAACTTAGTTACCTTTTATAAAAATGTAAAGTTTCTAGATTTGTAAACGTATAGGTTTTGGTATATTTTGCTCACATAAAATGAAATAAAAAATAAAATTAATTGTCACAAGAAATCAGTCCCCAGCGGTAACATTCGATTTTTCCTGAAAGAAAATTAATTTCACGAAGCAGGTTTGAGTTTTAGTATGAATAAAATTAGTGGGATATAGAGGAATGTCGGAAAGTTTTTGAATTATTGGTTATAAATCGTTTTGTATTTGGAAAAAAAAATATTTATAGATTTGAGGCGAATGATGTTGTACTTTAGTTAACGTAACCTAAAAAAAATGTTGGCATGGCCAGAAAACGCTTAAATGTAAAAAAAATGTCTCATCTGTAAAACGGTACCGGTCGGTAACGCTATTTTTCAGGGTTGCAGATATTTTGCCTATGTTGCAGATCAAGACATTGAATTTTTTCGTTGGAATTTAGTTAGAAAATAGTTGTTTTAAAATCTGCCTTCATATTTTTGAGCAATATTTATTTTTGTATTTTATTATTGTCCTATAAATTGTGTGTTTGTTATTTACTTGATATACCTAAGCAGAATTTCTAAAAATTAGTTTTTAAGAAAAATTATGTTAGTTATTATAATAAAATTACTGTGCTGTGTGTTTCGTTTAGTCAAGTTCTAACAAGCTAACCAATTTCAATCATATTTTAACACATTTGGTAGTTTTTTGATAAGTAATATGGCAGAAACGTTGTTACAGAAGGGACAAAAAAAGTATGATTCCAATAAAAACTCCTAATAGAACACGCAACTAGCTATGCGCGTTGGTCGTTACATACAGACAGACATACAGACAGACCGAGAGGTGGCTCGGTATGTCTTTTGGTGTACAGGTTACGGGAAATATCAGGAAATACTTGGGAAGTACTTTGAAATATTACTAGGAAATACCAGAAAGTGCTTGGGAAATACTAGGAAATACCATTGAAATTTGAGGAAATACCAGGAAACGGTATTTCCTCTTGGTGTACAAAAATCGGCGATCGAGCCACCCCACGAGACAGACGACGCGACAAAAAAGGTTCAAAATCATTTGAAACGCAGAGATTTATAAATTAATAGTTCACACTACTATAGTTATAGCATGTGTGAGAGCTAATACTAGTTATAGTATACGTGTGACCTAAATAAATAGTGAGCGGTTGTGAGCGTTTGGTCTATAAATACAGTCACACAATACATATTTTCCATTTAATCTTTATTACTGGCGGCAATTCCCACCCATATTCCAATACTTTCTGTTACCCATGGACACAATGAATGGCCTTTGATGCAAACATTTAGAAATGAAGCTACGAAAAATGCATAGATACCAAATTTACATAGATAGACTTCTTGTCAACTGTGCGCCGATGATTTAACGTGACGAATACACGAATAAAATAATATGCATGTAAAAGTATAAGCAATCAGGACATTTTATCTTAAGGACCGCAAAAAGGATAGACTTAAGCCCATGGATATTGCTATTTCATATGTTTGCATCATGCATCGTAGGTTACCGTGGGTATTGGAATAATACGTACTATATGGAAATAATATGCATGTGTTTGAAAGTAACCAGACGCGAGGACTTATGTTTGCATCATGCACTGGTAATTACCGTGGGTATTGGAATATTGTGCATATGTTCCCACCCAACTTACATAAGGTTTTTCCTTTTTAGCACGTTTTTTGGAGTATTCGCTGCTCTACTAGTCATTAGCACAATGTATGATTTACTTGTTCATCAATATTTAAAAGGTAAATTTTTTTGAGTGCTGTTCTGTGTGACATTTTTAATTTAAAAGCATTTCAAAAGATAATTTTTAAGCAATTAAGCAAGTATTCTGGGCTTTGCTAATAAACATGGGATGTATTAAATGTTATTCTTCAACTAATTTTTTTTTAAACATAATTTATTCATATAAAATTTAAAACATTTTCGGAAAATAAGAATAAGCACGCCATTTTGAAGAATCAAGTATGATTCTGTACAACATCTTAAATTCTAAGATGGTGGCAAATTTCGATTATATTCATTAAAGAGCAATCAATTACCACCATGATTTTTTTAATTCACTAAAATCGGTTTAGTAAGAACGAATTTATAAGGAAATGAATGCAGACAGGATTGGCAATGCAATCGTATAATCTCTAAAACAATGGTTGAAACAAAAATAGATTTTTTTGAGAATCACCAAACCAATTTTACTAGTTTGTACCTCTTTGTGTGGGGGAAAAGCGGTGCTTTGCTATTAATTTTAAAAAATCTAAAACATTTTCGGAAAATAAGAATAAACACGCCATTTTTAAGAATCAAGTATGATTCTGTCCGCCATCTTAAATTTTAAGATAGCGATAAACTTTGATTATGATCTTTAAAAATCAATCAATTATCACCAGGATAAATAAGATATGATTGGAATGGCAATCGTATAATATGCAAAACAATGGTTGAAATAAAAATCATTTTTTAGAACCACTAAACCGATTTTGCTGATTCGGACCTTGTTGTGCGTGGCAATAATGCAGCTTTCTTGATTTAAAAAAAATAATTAGAACAAGAATAAACGAGCATTTTAATTTCTTCCGCCATCTTGGATTTTGAGATGGCGGACAAACAATATATTAAGTCAAAACTCTGGTTAATTCTCTGCAAAGTGCAGTTTGTCCCATTAAAATCGATTGTATAGTTCAAAAGTTATAATGAAAAAAAAATGTCCGGTTTTTTTGGCCCATCCGGTATTTGAAAATATTTCAAAAAGCGAGTATTGTTCCGCGTAGTATTGTCGGCGTAGTTTTAAAAAATATGTTTATACATTTTTAGACAAAAATGAAATAAATATCTGGACTTCATTTTCCATGTACTCAAACTGTAAACAGCTACTAAAAATTTCCAAAGGAGACCGGGATAGTTCTCTCGACTGTATTGCAGGAATAAAAACATTGTGTATGATTTCGGTTGTTTTCGGTCACAAATTTGCCATGATGGCCATTATGGGAAACGTGAACAGTGTTGACCTCATTCAGGTATGTTAACCCTTAAGTAGTCGCTACGGTGTAAAAAGTACGCCACTCGATCTAAAAACCATCCAACGTTTTTCTTTACCCTTTTTTCTGGGCTTATATTATGGAAATTAAAGGTATTTTTGACTATTTATCTGTATTTTACATAGAGTAATAAAATTACTCTAAGGTATTTTAGGGATTACACTGGTCTGCAAAACAAATAAAATTCTTGAGTCCTGGCATTATTTTCGCTGATTCTTATGTAAGACGACGCCCTGAATCCAAATATAGCTTGCGTTTTCTTCTACCACCCACCATTTTTGAGGGAGCAGCCCTTTTACCTATTTTTATAATTTTTTGATAATAATTGTATTATCGACATAAATTTAAATTTTTAAGTATAAAGAGAGTTATTTTAGTTTCAAACAATAATAAATCCATGGGCACACCCAGGGAGGGGTTTGAGGCCCGCCACCCCTCCAAGCCTTAGATTTTTTTTTATATATTCCACATGTTTCATAAAAAAACACAAAAAATAGCTTAAAATTCGACATCATGAGGCTATAGAGGGGTCGGGCCCCCCCAAGGCATATTCCTGGGTGCGTCACTGATAAATAAGAACTTTCGTACCTTCGCTTAGTGCTTGCTTTCCTTTTATACCCTAAGGTACAACCCTTTCGTTTCAAAAACCAGCAGTACTCCGCCTGCATGCTTGCATTTCACTTCCCTGAAAACATCTTTACCAACTTAGCGATGTCTTGATGAAATCGTTCCCCGTATTCATCCGAGACTGCTCCTAAATTTTTAGGAAAGAAGTCCAGATGCTAGAGAAGGAAGTGCACTTTAAGGGACATGTTACATCCCAAGGCCTTGTACGCTAAGAGCAATTCCTCGTCCTGAGCGACATAATCATCACTATTACGGTTACCCAAAAAGTTCTTACACACGTTTTGGAATGCAAACCAAGCTCGTTTTTCTTTTTGATTCAGGTGTTCAATAAACGACGAATCTTGAAAAAGTTGTCTGTTCTGGGGCCCCACAAAAACACCTTCCTTGATTTCAGCCTCACTAAGTCGAGGAAATTTAGTTTTCAAAAATATGAATGCGTCGCCTGTTTTGTCCAGTGCTTTTACAAACTGTTTGATCAATCCAAGTTTGATGTGCAAAGGCGGCAAGTAAATATTATCTTGCGGGACTAATAAATAAGGATCGTTGGCGACATTTTTCTGACCGGGAGTAAATCTTTCTCGCAAAGGCCAGTTCTTATCATAGTTTCTGCATGAGCGTATACAAGGTGGGAGGGGGGCTTGGGGGCGAAAGCCCTCCCCAAGAATCTAAAAATAGATTATGTTAAAACTATTTATTTTCCTACTTTTTAATATGTTTAATATGTTGCCCCTCCAAGGCCATTTTTTGTATATGCCAACGTTTATTACCATTACCGTTAAGCTAAAATTTTATAAAAATAATTAGAAAATGTATATATAACGGTAAAATCGACAATGTCTATTTACCATTTATGCAAAACACCCTCCCCCCCAAACAAATGGCTTACCACCTTGCTATAAATATTAATGTTTGAGAACACTAAACTTTCCAGTCTCTCAGAAATAATGATGTTAAGGCCAAAAAAAATCCCTTCCGTGCCACCAAACTATCGAAAAGCAGTAAAAATAGGTAGGGGGGTCTCCCCCGAAAATGGGGGGTGATGGGGAAAACGAAGTTCATATTTGGATTCAGGAGGTCATTTTACATAAGACTCGACAAGAATGGAGTCAGGGCCGATTTTCATGCCGAACAGTGTTATTAGTTTATATATAACTATGTATTGTTTTATTAAGTGAAAGTTAATAAAGAAAATCTAAGATTGTCAGATTTTTTTTAGTGGCGTACAAAATACGCCAAGCGGCCAACTGTGTAAAAAAATCATAGCGACTACTTAAGGCTTAAAAAAATAATTTGAATAAAAAGGTCATCTATCTTGAAATCCAAAATTCTTCCAACTCCCCTCCCTTATGGGCTAAGAAAGTAATTTTTTAGGATTAAATTAATTTTTTTCTAGTGCTGCAGTGGTGGCTCTCATTTAAAATTTGCAAAATGTGTAGCAACCAAATTAAAGAAGAAAATTTCGTATCATTTTTAGTTCTTATTCAATCACAACAAGTGATACAACAATATGCTTAAGCAAATAATTGCTTTTCACGTAAAATTTATTTTAAACTGTATTGGCGCATATAACACCTAATGTGAAGTGAAAAATACTTATTTTTAAAAATTGATGGCCCGCCATTTTGGATTTTTCTAAAGTGTTAATTTAAACATAAAATTCGTACATTTTGAAGTTTTGGCTTTTTAAAATGTCAAAAAAATTCTTGAGTATAATGCAAAATTCAAGAAATTATTGTTTTTTTGTGCCACACTTCATTTAAATATTCGTTTATTTGACCAAACAGCAACATTTCAAATTGGTCTAACTTATAAACGTGCAAACATATGCAACCAATAGGGTGTTTGACAGTAGTAAAAAATAAATATATATTAATTTTTAGATATCTCTTTAGGTCGTGGTAATGCTAAAAACAAACTTTTTTGGTTCATTTTTTCTCAAATTCATAGTTCTTTTAATTAAATAAACTCATTGAATTAAAACAACAGGCGGTCTACCAATCAGCTGCGAGTGACGTCACAAAACAGTAAACGCCTCGAACGATCCTATTTTCTGTGTTATTGTCTTATGGCTGGTAATGTTTGCTTTGGTTTAAAGTGCGAATTATCGTCCTAAATTAGATTTTATTTTGTGTTTGCCTCATAAAAAACATTTTCAATGGAAAACGGATTCTCCAAAGCCGATAGTTCCAACTTGCCAATGCGGAATTCCTTTATGGTGGTGGGCTTCTTTGTAAACAACAGTAAATCATGTAATAAACTAAGGGGGGGACAGGTAGGCAAAAAGTATACAACGACCAGCAATACTTGAAGTACTGCATAGGTTACACTGCATAGACCTGCGTAGGTACTGCCTAGTCCTGCTTATGCACTGCCTTGTCTTGCATATGCACTGCTCAGTTCTACATTTAGCCTGCATGTGCACTGTCTAATCCTCCCCTCTAATACTCCCTAGACCTGCCTAATAACTGCCTAGTACCGCCTAAAAGTTTGTACACCTTTCTGCCTATTATAGTTGTTCACCCCTTGTAATAAACGTCATTTACGAAACAGTTATACAGGGTGTTTCCTAATTTAATGTCTCTATTTATGAATATTTATGGCGGTGATTTTTGGGCCCATTTTAAGAAAAATACTTCATATGAACATCCTAAACGTCTTACCTTTTGAGATACAGGGTGGTAAAGTTTTCAAAAATAAATCATTTATTATTAATTACTGTCAAACACCCTAATTAATATTTATATATATATATATATATATATATATATATATATATATATATATATATATATATATATATATATATATATATATTATCTGTGATTATAAAGTGATCTTCACCAATGTAAAGTGAAGATGTATTAGATAAGGCCCTTGGGTCTCTTCGAGCAAGTTCTAGCCACTTTTTCCGTACTTTTACTGTTGTAGGCACATGAATAAATAGTTTTTCAGGTGCTTTTATGCTAGTATTCGAACACTGAGGCAATACACACCACTTATAGGACATTTTTTTACATAAAAAATAGTAAAAACACAGACTAAAAACACTTGAATGCCGTGTATCTGTCCGCGAGTTTACTGCCCTGTGACGTCATTGCAACGCCATGCTAGAAATGAGCGTTTTAGCGGCATATTCAAATCGGGAAAACTTGATTTAAAATGTAGTCATGATAAAATATACAATTTTAATAATTTTGCGTAGCAAATTAGGGATCTATGTATCATTTTAAACTCTTTTCTAAAATTTGTCAAATACCCTATTTTGATGAGGGTTTTTGTAGCAAGGGTTGAGCTTTAACACGCAATTAATAATAGCACGTGCTATTTGGGGCGTTTTTTTAAAACTCAACGAAAGTATCACAACATTGAATATTTAACCGTATCAAAATAATATATATACCTCACCCCCACCAGACCGTTACAAAACAAAATATACATATTTTGAAAATTTTTTAGTGTACTGTAACATTTATTCCTTGATTAATTTATTTTTTTATTATTTTTTCCAAAAAGCTACTTTTTTTGTTTAAACTCAATTTATTTTCTGCAGTGCAATTTCTTCTGAAAAGTACCGAATTTTTCTCAAACTTTCGCTTGCGGCCGTTTTTATTTTCTTTTTACAATTGTCAACATTTTTGCTCACATATATATTTCTTGAATTACTTAGTTTTTTCTGCAGCGAGTAGTTTAATTTTCTAAAATTTTTGCCGAGACGCCATTTTCTTTTCGATTTTTCTACAAATGATTTGTACTTAATTACTTAATAATGTTCGTTTTTCGTGGTTTCTTTTTTTTTGTTTATTTCAATAAATATAAATATTTTATTTTTAACTTCAACTTCTTACATTTGCCCCCCTCCCTAGATTTGAAGCTGCGTACGCCCATGGTTCATTTAATAATTTTTTATATAACTTTTTGACATTAATCATTGTATAGGACAGCAAAAAAAGTGCCAAAAATTATGAAATTAACTGTATGAGCCCTGTCTGCACACTGAGATTGGGTTGAAATCTCTTGAAACAAGGGCGTTGATATGACTTTTAATTTAGGGCGAGGAGCACTGTAAAAATATTTATTAAACTTAGAAAAAACACTTTGAAATAAAAAAGGCAACCCTTAGCAGTACTGTTAGATTCAATTTTATACCTTTTAACACACTACACATCGCACAACAACACATACACCACATCACGAAATGTATTCATGTTAACCCTGCAAAAAAAAATAGCAACCCAGTGATGTATTAAAATACTTTGAAATAAAAAAGGCACCCCTTAGCAGTAAGAGACTACTACCTCGGATCACCTAGGAGATCCGTGCTACTACTAGATTCGTTTCCTATATTTTTTAACGGACTAAACATACACCACATCGCACAACAATAGACACACCACATCACGACACTTATTGATGTTAGCGCTGCAATCAAAATAGCAAGCAAGTAATGTACAAAAACGCTTTAAAATAAAAAAAGGCACCCTTAGCAGTAAGAGACTACTGCTAGACTCGTTTTCTTATATGTTTTAAATAACTACACATACACCACATCACACCATAACACACATACCAAATCACGGCACTTATTGATGTTAACGCTGCAATAAAAATAGTAAGCGAGTGATGTACAAAAACACTTTAAAATAAAAAAAGGCACCCTTAGCAGTAAGAGACTACTGCTAGACTCGTTTTTTTATATGTTTTAAATAACTACACATACACCACATCACACCATAACACGCATACCAAATCATGGCACTTATTGATGTTAACGCTGCAATAAAAATAGTAAGCGAGTGATGTACAAAAACACTTTAAAATAAAAAAGGCACCCTTAGCAGTAAGACACTACTGCTAGACTCGTTTTTTTATATGTTTAAAATAACTACACATACAACACATCACACAACAACACACATACCAAATCACGGCACTTATTGATGTTAACGCTGCAATAAAAATAGCAAGTGATGTACAAAAATACTTTGAATTAAAAAAAGGCACCCCTTAGAAGTACGAGACTACTGCTAGATTCGTTTTTTTATATTTTAGCTCACACTACTACTATAAGTAGTGTGAGCTATGGTGATCCTAATTTTTTCGAGAAAAAAAAAGTTGCTCCGATTTCAAAATTTTTTATATATCTTTGCGTTTCAGATGATTTTGAAACTTTTTTGTTTTGCTGTCTGTCTGTCTGTCTGTCTGTCTGTCTGTATGTCTGTCTGTCTGTATGTCTGTCTGTAACGACCAACCCGCATAACTCAAAAACCGCTTGTCCGATTTTAATGAAATTTGGTACCTAAGTTGGGTCTTGGGCCGTGATGGTCCCATTTAAAAATGAACAAAATCCACCGAACGCAAGCCAAATAAAAGGGTGGGGGTAGATTCCAAAAAGTAGAGTTTATGTGAAAATATGGCGTGTGTGATATCAAGCGAAAGGTAATTGAGTCTGGAGTTAAACAAAATGAATTTTAGTTTATTTAAAAAAAAAGGGTGGGGGTAGATGTCAAAAATTAGAGTTTAAGTGAAAATATGGCGTATGTGATATCAAACGAAAGGTAATTGAGTCTGGAGTTAAACAAAATACATTTTAGTTTTTTTCAAAAGGGTTGGGGGTAGATTTAAAAAATTTGAGTTTAAGTCAAAACATGGCTTGTGTGGTATCAAACGAAAGGTAATTGAGTCTGGAGTTGAATAAAATATATTTCAGTTTTTGATTATATTAGCTCACACTATGACTATAGTACCTAGTGTGAGCTTAGGTGCCCATAGATTGGCAGAGTATTTTAACTAACTATACATATACCACATCACACAATAACACACATACCACATCACGACACTTATTGATGTTAACGCTGCAATAAAAATAGCAAGTAAATGATGTACAAAAACACTTTGAAATAAAAAAGGCACCCTTAGCAGTAAGAGACTACTATTAGATTCGTTTTTTTATATTTTTTAACTAACCACAGATTGAACTTCTTTCACAAAATCTCACAACTTCATCACTTCTTGTCAGTTTTGAGTTTAAAATTAAAGGGTGGGAATATGTTTAAGGTATGGTACGTGGCACGAGCCCTCAGAACCGGTGGAAGAGAAACACTAAACCAGTTTTGCACTAGTGCTGCAGTCTTGGCAATAGAATACGCCATGACGTTATTTTCCGGCAAAAAAATTATTTATTTGACTATTACTAAGAATAATAAAATATATTTTATTACTCTAAGGACTTTTAGAAAATTTAAGATTTAAGCGGTATTCGAAATACCTTAGATCTAATAATAATTTTTAATTATTTTTTTAGTTGAGAACCCAATTTAGAAATGGCTTCCTGCTCTCCGTACATTACAGTGTTGACACATTTTTGGTTTTAAGCGGAATGATGCTTACTTATTTGTATATTAAGAGTAAAGAGACTATTTTAAAAAACAGACCATTTCCACTACTTCCATTTTATTTTTATAGATTTCTAAGGTAAGTCAATGTCTTTTAATAGTAACACGTCGACAATCTGACAACACTGGAATAATTATGATAGTTAGGTTTGGTGTTAGTAAGGTTAGGTTGATGTTTATCAAGTCTGGAGGTCATTTCGTCTCCAGTATCTACCGTCCATAGGTATATGCTACCGTCAGGATCTGTTTGGGGCACAAGTCAGGTTGTTTTTTAAAAATATTGCCACTAACTGTTATTTTAAAGTATGTAGATTCTTTTTGGGGGCCTAAAAATAAAATCTGGTATCCACCTTGACGTGAGTTGCGATACAGCAGTTTCTTTATGAGTTTGGCATTAGGGCTTGTGCAATTATAAAAATTACGTTTTATGCAAATATTATCAGTGTGCAATTACTCCGGTAATACATACCGCGTGAACAAGTTCACATCTAGGGGTATAAATGTCCATAAGAGGATAAAAAACAGATAGAGTATAGCATTTTTTAAAAAAGAGACCGCGATACGCAGAGTCCCGCAGAAAGTTTTGCAGCGTTGTCAAAGGTACCTTGATAAGTTACTACAGGCGCACGCGGTCGCAAGGGGCGGACAATCTGAAACATTTTTTAGGGGCGATAATTATTACTTGAGTTGTCACCATACAAGAAGTGGACTATTAAAAACGTAAACATTTTATTTTTAAAATTTTATTAAATGTGAGGTATTTAGTTCCTAAAACACCTAGATTGGATAATAAAATAAATTGTCTGTCTCAATACACGATAACTCAAGAACACCTCAAACGATTTTAACCCAATGTAATACACAAATTTTATGTCGGCATTAGATTTTGGCTAAAAAAAAGGGTTAGTTAAAAGTATTATTTAACCAATTTTACCTTAAAACTATCAACTTTACTATTAACTTTTTTTGTTTAAAAATGTTCTTTTTGTATTTAAAACATTTTTGCCTGTGGCGCATGTCGCCTGGGAGCATTTAAAGTAATATTACTTCAATATTTTCTAAAATTTTAGTTTTTTGGTTAAAAGGTATTACTTCTCATAATTATGATATTTGTCTTGAAAAAGCACCAAATGAGCTCCGAGGAACTAGTTTTGAGGCTCAATACCAGCTCTGCCGCCCCCTAAGGTCTCGACCACTCTCCCGCGTCCTATAACCACGATGCGTTCAGTTTCAATTGACTTTAGTGAATGTGAAACGAAAATCAATAACAAGGAGAACACTTTAAAATTTTGTTTGTTTGTAAAAGTAAGTGAATTATTTACATTTAGGAACAAGCAGAATTTTAAGGTATTATTCTGGTTGTTTATTACCCCGTTTGATAAATGCACTTACATAAAACTGAAAAGTTGACCGTACGCGAACCAAGTAGCGGATTATACTGATATTTTCGCTAAAATGGCAACGTTGGTCTGTTCTCCCATGGAATCCTTATGGCCCATACAAAAATCCTACCCCTAGATAAAGGGCTGGCCACGCGGTACACCGGAGAGTAAAATTACAAATATGGAGGCAAGTCGTTCGCCCCATACTAACGTATGCAGCCCCACGCTGAAATAAAGTATGCAAAACACAAATGGGAAGGCTACAAAGCTTTCAAAATGGAGTCGTAAGACAAATAGCGGGAGCTCCTTGGTTTGTGCGTAACGTACAAATCAAGAGGGAGCTCAACATGGAGTATATCTCAGAAACGATCCAGGAGCAGAAGGATCGTTTCATGAGACGGGTCGAGGGGCATCAAAACCCCGTGGTACAGGATGCGTTCCTGTACCGGCCCGGAGACAGGCCAGGGACCTACAAAAGGCCCCTGGATGTCTAACAAAGTTGCGCCACAAAGGCGCCAAATTGAGGTTTTTGAAGCCAATTCTGAGGGGGGTAATGATCAAGCTGTGACTTTAAATTAGGGTACAGGAAAAAAGCTCATATGACAAAAGCACACAGGAAAGTTCCTCATAGGAAAAGAGCGCACACGTCAAAAAGTGCAGGTGGATAAAACAGTGGCGCACCCAGGAATATGTCTTGGAGGGGGCCCGAGGCCTCTTGGGGGGGCCCGAAGCCTCATGATGTCGAATTTTAAGCTGTTTTGTGTGTTTTTTCATGAAATATGTGGAAAATATGTAAAAATATCTAAGGCTTGGGGGGGCACGGGCCCGGGCCCCGAGGCCCCCCTGGGTGCGCCCATAGATAAAAGCACACACTAAAGAAGCGCACACGGAAAATAGCGCACATAGTAAAACAGTGCACAATGAAATAAAGTTAAGCTTCTAGAATTCGATTCTTCCATGTAGAAAAGTATTGGTTATTAGACCATTTCGCCACAAAAAAGACGAGAGTATTTATATTAATATTTCATAAAATTTTAAAGTTTGAAAAAAAAAATTGAATATATTTGTGTTTTAAAAAACTTGATATTTTGAAAATCTATGAAAGCTTACACCGGCACACGAAATAAAAAATTGTACCTTTGATCAGACCTACCTATATAAGTTCTTCGGTGCGCTGAAGTTGTAAAAAAATTATGAATGATGTAAATGTGGATTTATAAAGTAGTTCTGCGCAGTGGTCAAATAGTCTCTGATTTTTTTTAAATTGAGTTTAGTCATATCTAGAGACCCTGTACGTATGACATATTCTGATATTTCTTTAAAATATGTCATACATACAGGGTCTCTAATCTTATCTAGTAAAATGTAAAATTTTTATTTGTTGACAACATTTAGATAGCTCAATGAAAACATATGGATAGCTACATACTAGGTAGGTCTCGTCAAATGTACAGACTACTTCTGTCCGTTTTTTTTCGCGTGCGATTTTTTTCGTATGCGCTTTTTTTCCTTTGCGCATATTTCTTCTGCGTTTTGTTCCTATGCGCTTATTATCGGGAGTCTAATAAAGCCAACAAAAATATTTTTCTTAGCCTTTAACTTGCCTGTAGCAGCTACCAGCTCTTATACCTAATATATTTTTTTCGAGCGGGGGGTAATTACCCCCCCCCCCCCCGTAGACCCGCCGGTGGATCTAGCAATACATAGATGTATACACTGTGGCAATACTGGTCTATCATTTTGTTGTATTTTTAAGATTATGGCCTGGTTTAATAGCCGTTATCCTGTTCTACGTGGGCGTATTAAAATATACCGGCGATGGTCCATTTTGGCCTGCTGCCATGTACAAGGCGGCACCAATATGCAAAGCTACTGGTTGGGCTACAGCTTTGTTTATGACGAACATGATTACCTTCCCATATCAGGTAAATACGGTGAATTAATCAGATAATTTTGGATATTAAGCCGCGTCCACACCTGAACATTTCGACGAACATTTTAGCCGCGCAATGAGCCGAGCTGCGAACAAAACCGCAGCTTGCAAAAGTGGTGTAGTCGCGATTTTTACATATGTTGTTCACATTGGAGTCCTAAAAAAATATTAAGTTTTTGACCTTGCGGGTGGGGGGACTCCCCCCACTACCTTGGATTTAGTGTGCACAAAATGTTTTTTTTTAATTACTTGGTCCCTGTACCTTTAAGAAAAAAAAGTTTTAGACAAATGTTAAAGACGATTCTTTTTTAACATGGCCAAAACGTAAAAAAACGTGTCCCCTCTCGATTAAAAAAAAATGAAGCTATTTAGTAACCCAAACTAGTATTTAAAATAATCTACCCACCTAATTTTACTTAAAAAATACAATTTAATTGCAGAAAAATGGAATTATCTCATTGAGTGTAACGGTTTTTTGTTACAAACTAAAATGCTCTCGGTAGCTCAGTTGGGACTGAGGTCGTGGTGTTCACCTCAAAAAAAACTCAACAATATTCATGTGAAATAAATTAACTTTCTTTTGCCTAAAGGGCGCCAATACAAGTTTAAAAGTAAAATAGAAAGAATGTATCGAGATCTTAGTGAACCTTGTATTATTCACTAAGTATTAATAAAGATGGTGAATGTTTGATTAAAACGCAAAAGGTTTTTAAAAAAATAGTCTCTAATTATTTTTATCAGCAAACGACTTGCAAGAAGGAAATTTACAAAAAAAATAAATATATAAGGATCTTTTAACCTAAATACTTAATTATATAGCTATCGATTAAAAATATTATTTTATATCTTTGTTTCTTATCACAGAATGTTCGTTACTATTTATTTTTATTATCTCAAGAATGTAATTTAATTTTTATTTATAAAGAGTTGGTTTTTTATTTCAATAAAAGAATTTATCTTATTATTTTATGTTAATAAAAAGTAAGAAGAAAATACACGGACGATAAAATCAAGCCACACAAAAAAATTATCGAAGTACCTAAATAAAAAGTATGTACCTATTTGGCTAAAAACAAAAAAATATAATATGTTTTTGGGACCTAAGAAAAATTAATACCTTGGGAGGGTAAATGCGCATCTACTCAACAAGGGTGCATTGTTGCCAGATCTTAACAAGGGCAATAAATAGGTTTACCAAAAATATTAACAAATGATAACCAGTGCTATAAAAAAGAAATATATCACAGTTAAATAAAATGGTTAGTAAAAATAAGTATTAAATCTTATCTGCCAAATCCCACGCTGGAGGTTGAGTCCTCAAGAGATTTGAGTAGGTAGTGTGGTTGGTACTTCAACAAAACAGATTTCAAAACGGGACAGCAAAACAAAAAGAAAGCAGTAACATCGGCTAGTACAACATGGCTTTTACTTCAGTAAACAATTACGGGCTTCTGCTCAAAGTATGTGTGATGTACGGGCTTCAAAACATATACGGATCCCCGAAAACGAGCTCCATAAAATGTACGGGCTTCATAAAATGGAATGGGCTTCATAAAATGGAATGGGCTTCATAAAATGGAATGGCCTTCATAAAATGGAATGGCCTAAAAAGGTCATTGTTGTCTTAGAAATGCGTTTAAGTTTAATCAATTTTCAGAATAGTATTTTATGTTTCTATAGAATTAAAAGTTTATGTTCTCAGCAAAAAGTCTAATAAAAAATTAGGCAAACTCACCAGTAATGAACAATGGTCCACCTTTTTAATCACACCAGCATTTTTCACGAAACTAACTCTGTTACAAAACACTGTACAATTTCTGTAAGTTTTACAACATTTTGAGTAGCAGTTATGCTTGGTTAAAATAAGTTTTTAATATATTTTATTAGCACATATTATAACGGTGTTAAAATGCTCTCTGAAACACACAAAATCTGCGAGAAACCGAGTACTAGCTATCACAAAAACTAAAGTAGTTCGGTTACCATATAGAAGTTAAACTGCATCAAGAATCCGCATGTAACTGACTCTCTCGGCTACGTGCATTTGAAAAAAGACGGCGGGTTTCCCTGACCGAACAAAGCAGCTTGGATCAGTCTGAGTACAGCCGCGCGACGACGAAGTGGGGAACGTGCTGCACAGCGACTCTAAACAACGCTTGTTGAAACAAATTTTATCACGAAGTACCGTGGTCTAGTGGACAAGGCGACAAAAGAAAACCCACGACAAGCGGACCACGGAGGATCGCTTCCTCGACACTACTGTTTTTTTTTTATGTGGATAATTCTTTGATTTATTTTTAGTTGTACAGGGTCTTACAAGTATTTTAATTTTTTTTGTTAAAAACGTTACTTGCTATTAGGGTTAAAAAAAAAATCGTTACATGAGTTTCTTCAAAAAAGCCCCGTTTGTCCGCATCCGCACCTGTCCCCCGTGAAAAACGTCAAATTCAAAATGGTGCAATTGTTCGATTTCAGTATAATTTTAAGAAGAAAAATACATCATATTATTGGTTGGTCTTTCGAGTACTCATACTAACGATATACTAAGATACCATGCAATAATATTATTGGTATAAAATTTACAAGTTTCTCCCCTAACAAAAATGTCCGGTCCTCACCTAAGAATTTTACCACTTTCGACAGCTCCAGTCTTGCATCAGTGTATTTCTTGTCATTTCCGCTGAGATATTTGTGTTGTGCTCCTCACAAAGAAATTGGTGAGTATCTGTTTTTTAGGTTTAATTAAAACATATTGAAATTAAAAAATAAAACAAATTTTGCGCACTTTTTCCCAGGTCCCGTCTGCACCGCAGCTAACGTTTTTGCTATGTGTTATTTTAGAAAAACAATTTGTTGTTTACCAAAACCTAAAACTCACTTTAATCGGCGTCTCCAGTTTTTGTAAATAAATTATAAAGTCATAAAATGTCCGGTACGCACCGTCCAGTCCGCAACTATTTCGTGTGGGTGCGGCCGGACAGTGCGGGGTGCGGACTGGACATAAGGAGTCGTTTCTTAAGCGAAAAATAAGAAAAGATAGAATAAAAATATGTTTATAGCTATATACAGGGTGTATTTCATATTTTGTTTCATGATAACTTGAAAATTTGGGAACATAAAATTCTTATAAAATTTGGTTAGTTTCCATAGTTTCCGAAAAAAATTAGTATGAAATTTTATGCTTCACAGTAAACTACGGCAATGCCGCGCGGTATCATAGCGAGCCTTTCACCAAAATTGTCTCAGATCGCTGAAACAGTACGTTGCACATCACGTTGAAAGAATATTATGGAATAAGCGGCAGTGTCAAATCTCACTTATAAAAGAATTTGACTTTTTTTTTGCTAGTTTTTCTGAAATATCTGCTTTGTTTAGAAAAAAATTATTGGTGATGTTTCACATAATCTCTTTCTTTCACATGTGTACCAATTCCTCAACTTTTTTGCCCAAAAAAATCAGACCTAACCTAACCTTAGCTATAACCCTACAAAGTTTAGCCACTCACATGAGATTCACCCTATATACGTAGGTTTGGTAATTGAGCTTAAAAAAAAGTAAAAATGTTTTATTTGAGTTAAAAAAATGACTTTTGTCGCTTTTATAATTTTAATATTTTTCTAAATTGTGTTAGTAGTAGTAGTAGTGTGGGGTAGGCTCTAGGCCTGGTGACTAGGCACATGAAGCGCCCTTTTCGCCAACCCCCGGGCACCCCCCTCCTGCGTCCTTCCTTCGCTAAGGAATCTGCCCGTCTTCTGTACAAAGGCCAGAATATCGGGCCACCTCAGATTCAGAAGGTCCTCCGTCCCAAAGGTTTCCTCTTCGAATACCTCTCTTCTTGCCTCCTTATATGCTTCGCATGATGAAAGGAAGTGCGTCGAGGTCTCGTCCATGGCCCAGCTTCGCTCGCACGTCACGTCGGTCTTCACTCTTATTTTCGCCAGGTGTCCTTGTAGGACGCAGTGTCCGGTTAGGACTCCCACTATGGCTCCCACCTCCGTGTTCTACGGAGCAGCCAGTCCCTACGGGATTTTCTGTATCCTGTCACGTACTGCTTCACCTGTCTGGCGTTTCCTGTGTTGGTTTATTCCTTTTGTATCTCTTTCTGGGTCCTCTCCGTTAGGGCCGACTTCATTTGCCCTCTTGTGAGTCCCAGGAAAGGCTCTGGCCCGAAGCATTTTTGCCGGGATCCACCCCTGGCGAGTTCGTCCGCTTTCTCGTTTCCTGAGACTCCCATGTGGCCTGGGACCCATACGAGCTCCACCTCTCTTACTCCGGCCAACTCTTGAAGTGCATCTGCGCACTCCTGCACCAAACCCGCGGACATGGCTGATTTGCACAGTGCTTTCAGAGCAGCTTGACTGTCTGAATAGATGCGGAGGCGCTTTCCTGTTTCGTTCCTAATTTTTTTCCTCCCATGTTACCGCCAGTATACCGTAAACCTCCGCCTGAAAGACTGTTGCATTCTATCCCAGCGAATAGCTTTTTCCAAAACCCTTGCTTTCCACGTACAGTCCTGCTCCGGTCGAGTTCCGGTCTGTTAGCCTTAATCCGGTATAGTAGACCATGGCATCGCTAAGGAATTCAACCCCTTCCTTTCTCCATGCATCCTTTGGTGGTATGGTAACACGGTTTTCTCCTTTTCTCCCTTAACCGCTTCTCTGGCATCGCTAGCCTGTACGTTGATAGGGGAATCTCCTTTTCCGTCACAGTCGCGATCTCCGAATGTCCTTTTTGTTCACCGCCCCTTCTCCATACGCCCAGCATACCTTAGGATGAGCCATCGCTTTCTTCTTTATCCAGGTGGATAGCGATGGGAGGCCTAGGATAGTGTTCAGGGCTATATTGGGAGTAGACCTTAGAGCTCGGGTGATGCTTAAAGTCGCCAGCCTCTGCATGCTTTCGAGCTTTTTGGCGTTAGTGGTTTTCGCTGCCTCCGGCCACCAGACCAAGCCACCGTATTGGATCCTTGGTCTTATGATGGCCGTGTAGATCCTTGGGCTAGGTCCCCACTTTCTTCCTACCACCCTTCTTACTTGCCAGAATGTCTTTGTCGTCTTTGTTGTTAGTCGGTCTATATGTGGTTTCCAGCTTAATTTACTGTCTAGCACCATCCCCAGGCACCTAACCTCTTGCGGTAGTGCAAGTGGTCGTCCGTATATTTTCGGTGCTTTGAAGCCTTATATCTTCCTCTTCTTTGTAAAAAAATAAATTGTGTTTAATTGAAATGGATTATGGATGAAGAACAGAAAGCAATTATTTTTTGTTCCAGAAGAAGAAAAAATTGATGATTTGTTTAAAAATCAATTCCAAAATTAATATAATATAACCACAGTATCTTAGCTTGTACTTTTCTAATTAAGAGTTATTTGGATTTTTCGTTTTCTCTTATTATTCTATAGTATACCTTAAGATTGTACTTTACCACGTTTCTAATAATTAAGAGTTACATATTTGGATTTTACGTTTTTTATTAAAATATTTATCAGTACCTTTAGATTGTACGTTTACCTTGTCTATAATTAAGAGTTATTTGGATTTTACGATTTTTTTTATAAAAATACATTTCAGTGTTAATATATTTTAATGCGTAATCATATATATGTCCTTTCCGTATCTTTTGTATTAATAGGTATATAAAAAACCAAAGGTACTTAATTAATATTTTCAGTATTTTTTTATTAGACTGGCATCATATTCTTTAGTTCCTTTAATTTAGTTAAGTAAAACATTATCAAGAAATTTCGCAGGATGAAAAAAAATGTCGTGAGATATAATTTTTTTATTTTTAGCTATTTGATTTAACTTTTTCTTTTTTTAACCAGATTATTTTTATCCAACAAATATTGTTTTTAAATATTTTTGTAATTAATAATTTAACAAAATATGATTTATGTCTCTTATTTTACTTTTGTATAAAAAATTTAATTTTTTTTTAAGGTACGGACGGGACAAAATTATCTACTTAATCTAACACAAAAGCGTTTTTTGGTTTTGTTTTAGAGAGAGTTGTTGAAATTTCTCTTGAATGCTAATCTTGACACCTTCCTTAAATAAAACGAACACAAAAAATATTAAATATTTAATGTTGCAAAAAAAAAGTTTAAAAAATGGTTTTGGCCATGTTAAAAAAAATCGTCTAAAGACAATAAAATTTGCTACAAAAACGCTATTGTACGTTTTTTCTCAGATGAATGGTTGTCGAGTTATGACGCTAAACTTTCGCCGCCATTTTGAATTTTGACCAATTTTTTTATTTAGTGGTCTTTAACTTCGAAACCGCTTATTTTTGAGAAACTCTGTAGTGACATAAATTAAAGACCAACTAATAACCTATAATATAAGCCATCACTGAGTTCTCTGTGTAGTACCCTTGCCATGAACCATGAAGAGTTAGCAGTACACCCGTTTCTTATGTGTTTCCATAGTATATGCAAAATAAACCGAAATTATCAGTTTTTCAGTCATTTTTTTCAAAAGGTAAGCATTTTACAGAGTGTGTTATTAACCAAGTCAACGGTTAGCACTTAATTGGCATCCATAAACTGGAGTTATTTTTGAAGATCACGAAAAAAAAATGTTTTTTTAGATTTTATTCAGTTTTCAAAAAAACCAAGCATTTGTATGCCAATTAAGTGCTAACAGTGGACTTGGCACACTTAGATGATATATCGTTTAAAAAATAATTTAATTTTCTACAATAAAGTTAATTACAGACTTTCTGTTAAATGCTTACCTTTTGAGAAAATGACATAAAACTGAATAATTTCGGCTTATTTTCCATTTACTATGGAAGTACATAGCAAAAGCGTGTACTGCTAACACTTCAGGATTCGTATCTCAGCATGGGTACTACTCAGAGGACTCAGTGATGTCTGATTTTATAGTCCATTGGTTGGTCTTTATTTTACAGATTTTCTCAAAAGTAAGCAGTTTCGAAGTTAGAGGCCACTAAAAAATACTCTGCCAATATATGGGCCCCTAAGCTCACACTAGGTACTATAGTTATAGTGTACGTGTGAGCTAATATAACTAAAAACTAAAATATATTTTATTCAACTCCAGACAAAATTACCTTTTGTTTGATACCACACAAGTCATGTTTTGACTTAAACTCAAATTTTTGAAGTCTACCCCCACCCTTAAAAAAAACAAAAACTAAAATGTATTTTGTTAAACTCCGGACTCAATTACCTTTCGTTTGATATCACACATGCCATATTTTCACTTAAACTCTAATTTTTGAAATATAGCCCCCACCCTTTTTTTAAAATAAATTAAAATGTATTTTGTTTAACTCCAGACTCAATTACCTTTCGTTTGATATCACACACACCATATTTTAACTTAAACTCTAATTTTTGAAATCTACCCCCACCCTTTTATTTGGTTTGTGTTCGGTGGATTTTGTTCATTTTTAAATGGGACCATCTCGGCCCAAAACCCAGCCTAGGTACAAAATTTCATTAAAATCGGCCAAGCGGTTTTTGAGTTATGCGCGTTGGTCGTTACAGACAGACATACAGACAGACAGACAGACAGACAGACAGACAGACAGACATACAGACAGACAGACAGACAGACAGACAGACGGCGCAACAAAAAAGTTTCAAAATCTGAAACGCAAAGATATATAAAAATTTTTGAAAACGGAGCAACTTTTTTTTCTCGAAAAAATTAGGATTACCATAGCTCACACTACTATAGTATAGTATATGTGTGAGCTAAAATTGGTCAAAATACAAAATGACGGCGAAATATTTAGCGTCATAACTCAAAAACCATTCGTTGGGCAAAAAAACCTGAAAAAGCGTTTTTGTAGGACATTTTATTGCCTTCAACTGTTTTTTTCTTAAACATACAGTAACCTAGTAATTTAAAAAAAATCAGTTTGTGCACACTAAATCCAACAAGGCGCGGGGAGCCGGCCTCTCCCAAGGTCAAATTTATTTTTAGGACTGCAATGTCAACAACACATGTCAAAATGGCGACTACACCACCTTTTGCAAGCTAAAATTCTGTAATGACTAGACTATTCGTTTTTTATTATTTTTTGCCGTCCAAACCTATGAACACATTCGTGCACATTGTCTCCGTCTCTGGGTAAGAACCAATAAGCGATGCGAATGGCTAGGATTCACCGAATCGTTCGCGAGCATGCTGAAATCCCCGTCCAAACGAATGTTCTGTCAGGTGGCCCTTGACAATGGTACTGTCAAATTAAGTGACCAAGGCTTAAAAGTTGCAAGCTACCGATTTGGGTAACAACTTAGGCTAATTATAAGAGTATTAAAAGTTATTAAATTTATTATTTTATATATACATATATATATATATATATATATATATATATATATATATATATATATTTATCGGTTTCACAACGTTCAACATCTTCCGATACCCAATCTCCACTCGTTTCTGTTTGCCCATAATTCATCATCTAGGCCTCTTATTCTTATTTCACTGTCTATTCCTTATCTCCAGCTTCTCCTTGGCCGTCCTCGTTTTTTTGGCCAGTTGGTTTCCATTTTAGTATTTGTTTAGGTATCCTTGCATCATTCATTCTTTGTACATGTCCGTACCACACCAGTTGTTTTGTTCTTATATCATCCACTAAAGTACGTTCACCCACTGTCATAATTTCTCTTATTCTTTGATTTGTAGCTCTTTCTCTTTTTGATTTCCCTGCTGCTCTTCTCCAATAGTCCATCTCCGTAGCGGAAAGCATTTTTTCTGTTCTATCCTTGATTGGCCATACTTCTGAGCCGTATGTAATAATACTTTTTACAATGGTGTTATAGCTAGTTAAGCTTTTTGTTATGTTTTGATATACTTTGGTCCCAAATTATTCAATTTAATAAAGTTATTGCTTTTCTTCCTTGTACGTTTCGATCTTTTATAGCTTTGTCTAGTGTTCCGTCAGCTGTAATTTTTAGACCTAAGTATTTATACTGATCACAGGACTGAATTCGCTGCCCGGTATTTAAGATTAGATCCTGTTTCATTCCACCGATACATATATACTCTGTCTTATTGAGATTAACCTCTAGTCCCCACTTATTGTACTCTTCTATTAGTTTTTGTGTCATATATTCGAGGTCGTCATAATCCTGAGCCACTACTATCTGATCATCGGCGAAACATAAAGTATACAAGGTGGTTTCGTCCAACGGAATTCCCATGTTTTTGCATTTTCTCTTCCATACTTTAAGGACTTGTTCCAAGTATATCTTGAAGAGCGTAGCGAGATACAGCAACCTTGTTTAAGACCTTTATTTACTTGAAAGCCTTTGGTTACTTTTCCTTTTATTTTAACTTTTGCCTTACTATTGCGCAGTGGCGTATATAGAGAAAAGTTTCGGGGGGGGGGGCCCGAGACAGTTTAGACAGTTTCGGGGGGGGGCCAAGACCTCATGAAGCCGTATTTTATGCTATTTTATGTTTGTATTCATGAACTATGTGGAAAATATCTAAAAAAGTCTTAGCTTGGGGGGGGGCGCCCCCCCTTATATAGGCCACTGCTATTGCGGTATAACTCTCCAGCCATCAAGGCTTTAATTAGTTGTACGCTTATGTTTGTGTTTTCCAACGCTTTCCAAAGTAGATTTAGGGGTATACTATCATATGCCTTCTGCAAATCGACGTAAAGCAGATGCAGATCTTGCCCGTATGCCATTTTCTTTTCAATAACTTGGATTATACAAAAGAGATGATCAGAAGTCGATCTACCCGCCCTGAAACCGGCTTGTTCTTCTGCCTCCATGTCTTTATATTCGCTTTCCACTTTATTTCTTATTATTTTACCGTATATTCTGCTTAGCGTACTAGTCACAGATATACCGCTATAATTGTCACATATATCTTTCCGTCCATTTTTGTGTATTGTGGATATATATGACATTTTCATTATTTTATACAATCTCGAAAGGGAATTTGGCGGTTCTTGGAGGAAGTATATACTATAAGCATGTTTCTCAATTATGTAAATAATGTAGGAAAATCATACATACCTGTTCTATTTTCTTTTTAAAACTTAACATTTTCACTTTTTTATAAATATTTGATTTAAATGGTATAACTGTATTCTAATACTTACACTCGCTAAAACTTTTAAGTTTTTGTATGTTTGTTGTAAATGTATTTATTTAGCAACATTTTAAACGTTGATTGAATAAAGTTATTCAATCAACTGTTTAATTTATTTAGGTTTAGTATTTTATATTAATTGAAAATACCAATTTTAGGGCAACGAAAGGTTTGTATTTGATATTAAAAAACCAGAAAAAAAATAGCAATAATAAAAAGGTTTAAAATTAAAATAAACTCTGATAGTAAAGATGAAATTAGTCATAAATATCAGATAATAGTTTTATACAAAGTTAAAATAATTGACAGATTTACTATTTCCCCAGTTGAAAAAAATTAACCCCCCCTTAAACCAAGCGAAGTGAAACCAAGGAAAACCAACCAGAAAATGCTCCGTAACGATTTTCTTGTCTTAGCGAAAACAACCCTGCTTTAGGTTGTCATATGTTGCCGTTGATTCGCCCAAACTCTAATGCTGAAGCACTCGACAAAGAAAGACTGTGCTTTAAACGCTTTAGACAAAGAGAAAACACACCAGCGTAAAGCAGAGATGCGTCGACTTTTAAAAGCCCTTACAAATCAATACTACATCGTGTATTTTTTTTAAAATTGAAAATAGTTTGTTAAATTTGTTTCCAGTTACAAAATATGAATTATTTTGATGTTAGTGGCTCAAAGGACAGATTAGCTGAATACAACTTTTATTAAAATATAGCGATCCTGAAAATCAATACCTAAAAACAAGTCATATATTTTACTTGTTCTTAAACTAGAATTGCATGTAATTAATGCTTGCTTATGCCGAAAACAATATTTAATTAAAAATATTTAAGCAGTTCTGTTCGTCGCTTGGCTCGTTGCGGCTTTAAAGATGGCCTCGGCCTTCTCCCAAACGCATCACGTGATGGGACATATATTTCCACCTGTTTTAAATGCAGCGTCACCTGATGCATTTTTTGAATCAGGATGGGCACGCATAGGTGGAAACCGAGTATAAGACATCTTCCTGGGTGCTCCACAATCTTTAGGATAAATTTTTCTGTTGGCTAATAGAATCCGTGTACTTTTAGTGTATGGAACAGGCTTGGTACCTTTCAGTGGATACTCAGTTATATATGATTTCTCCTGTGGTGTTAATAAACCTGTATAAGCATCCCAAGACTACAAGTTTTATTTGTACGTTGCTTTGTATTTTGTCAGTGGTTTATGTTTTTGTGATTACCAATAAGTATCAATATGGACATAGTGTTTTTGAGTAAGTATGAATAATGGCACCGGTTCAAAAGAGCGATATTTAAAACGGCGACATTTAAAACAGCGACATTCAAAAAAGCGACATATCAAAACGGCGACATTCAAAAGGGCGACATATCAAAACAGCGATATTCAAAATAGCGAATTCTAATAAAACCAGCGACATATCAAAACAGCGACATATCAAAAGAGCGACATTCAAAACAGCGACATTCAAAAGAGCGACATATCAAAACAGCGACATTTAAAATATCGACAATTCAAAAATCAATATTAAGCAACAGTTATGACCATTGAGTTGTATAAAGCCCTGAAAGGGCTTTAGAGACGGAAAGACAAGGCTTTTTTTATTGACCCTATCCAATTTGGATTCTAAGGGCGGGTAATTCTTTTACAAAAAAACCAGAGATAGACATTATTGAAAATGTGAAACGGACAAACATAGGCTGATTTTGCATGCTAATAATACCCTAGATAATATATGAGTACGTTTATCTCTTTCACACTGACGGCATAAGTGCGACAGAAAAGCAGCTGGCTACTTTTAAACCACCCGTCGTATTTTAAGTGATTCTACCTGCTAGTCGGTTTATACAGGGAAAACTGATAGACAATGTTGTCTAAGTACGGAGATGAATTTTTTTGAATTTCGTGCGGGAATATTACAAAATAGATAGTTTTTGCTAAAACACGAGAAAGTTAAGTAGCGTCACGATAGATAGTTTTTTCTGCGACCGTGCGATTTTACCCTCACACATTTTGATTCCGAAAGTGTCACTTCCGCGCACTTATAAGATTATTTTTTAATAATAATTTGTCCTGAAATGTGTTGCAGTCTAGGACAACTAGACTTACTTTACTTTAATAAGCATCGCTATTTTAAACTATTTAATTAATAATTATCATGGTAGCAAGCAAGTTATAATTAAATAATTTATAATTAAATAATTTCTGGGCAATTCGAGACGTTCTGACTAGAAGATGAGAATAAACGGGTCACGGGACTTCTAAGTTTTATTTATAATGGTTGGAAATATGTGTCACAATGTGATATTTTACTATATCTGTAATTGGCCTGATATTTGAGAAATAAATAAATAAAAATAAAATAAATAAACAACTGGGCGCCGCTAACTCGGCGCCACCAACTGGGTGGCAGGCCAACTGGGCACCGGGCCACCTGGACTAAAATATTTTTTCTTGATAAAATGTGCAGACGAAAAACAAAATAGGTAGATTATTATTTATGCAAAAACATCTTTAAAAAATCTTTTATGTAATATTCTTCAAATTTGGTTTTGTTAGAGTTAAATCCATCGAGTGTTGAAATTTTGGCAGGTCTAGAGTTCTGGTAACCTGATAACATAAAATTTACGTTTTTGATTACAAGAATGGCGAATCCAAAATGGCGGATTTCTTTATTTTTAAACCGATTTGTCTCAAACTTGAAAGTTTGAAGTGTTTGTGATCACTTAATACAGTTTTACCCTAAAACTTTAAAAAAATTAAAATGGCGGATTTTGTTATTTATGCACCGATATGTATCAAATATAGAACTTTTGACTCAAACTCATAAAAAATTCAAAATGGCGGATCCAAAATGGCGGGTTTCTTTATTTTTCAACGATTTTGTCTCAAATGTCTCAAACTTGAAAGTTTGCAGTGCTTAAGGTCACTTAATACAATTTGTGACTCACACTTGCAAATGGCAGACTTTTATAGCTTAATACAAAATATGACTCAAGTTTAAAGAAAGAAATGTAATATTTTAAGCTTAAGACAAATCGGTTAGTAAATAAAAAAGTCTGTCATGTTGGATTCGCCATTTTGATTTTTTTATGAGTTTAAGTAAAAAATGATAATCAGCAAAGTCCACCATTTGGGATCCGCCATTTTAAATTATTTATGAGTTTAATATTTGATACATATCGGTGCATAAATAAAAAAATCCGCCATTTCCCATCCGTCATTTGAAATTAAGTGCTTTCAAGCACTGCAAACTTTCACGTTTAAGACAAATCGGTTTAAAAATAAAGAAATCCGCCATTTTGAGTTTGAGTCAAAAATTATATTCAGCGATTTGAAACACTGCCAAGTTCTATATTTGATGAATATTGGTACATAAATAAGAAAATCTGCCATTTTGGATCCGCATTTTAATTTTTCTTTGTTTGTTTTAAAACTGTATTAAGTGATCTCAAACACTGCAAACTTTCAAGTTTGAGACAAATCGGTTTAAAAATAAAGAAATCCACCATTTTGGATCCGCCATTCTTGAAATAAAAAACGTAAATGGTATTTTTACCAGGTTGCCAGAACACTACACCTACCAAATTTCAATACTCGACTTAATAGATGTTGAAATTTTTGTATAAATAACATATTTATTTTGTTAGTTCGGCGCTGAGTTGGCCCGGCGCCCACTAGGCCCGGCGTGGCGCCCTGTTGGCGGCGCCGAGTTGTCCCGACGCCCAGTTGTCCCATTCGGAATTGAAATTTTTAGTTCCGAAATTTCATCTGACTCGAGCTTAACTTGTAGTCCACCCAAAAAGAGAAGAGTTGAAGAAGACCCTTGTTCAAAGAAAGAAAATATTTTACCTGGAAGGTACAACATTTGTAAAGTTCTAAGATGAAAACAATAATTTTAATACATCCACTGCACTTAGCATGCTAACAAATTCTTTTTGCTCTTTTTTTTACTGAAGAGAATTTTGTAAACACAGTATACACAAGTAAGTATTCATGAATTATTTATTATTCAAACAGAAAATTGTTGATAAACAAATGCTAGTGGAATTCAAAATTTTTAATTTGCGCCGCCACTGCCCTTTTTTATCCAAGACAAGCAAATAGAATATTTTTGCGATGTTGCATGTATTCGGACTTACCAAACCGAAATTCTATTTTCATCCTTGTCTTGCTCATTAAATTCTTACTTGTATTTAGTCAATTGCGATAAAAGCTTGATATAATGGCAATTAAGGCCCATGCCGGGTCTACCAGTAGGGTATAGAAGTCAATGGTTATGACTGACCACACTCGGTATTTCAGTAAACCTTATAGTAACAACGAGGGTCCATCTCACCGACTTTTTTTTCGTTACTTAACTTAAAGCGTTTCTTAATATAATCATAATATGACGTAATAAGGAACACCTAAGGCTAAGTAAGGAAAAAAAAAGTTGGTGCGATGGGCTATAAGACACCAAAAATCGTCAAATTAAGCCACTGCCAGTCACTTTTCATCAACGTAAAATGGTAAGTTCTTCGCAAAAGGACAAACCGATTCTATACCATGAGAGCTATCTGTTCGGTTCGGTTCAAATCGGTTCGGTTTGATTAGGTTCGGTTCGGTTCGATTAGGTTCGGTTCGGTTCGGTTCAACACCCTCTAAGATCCCGGGAAAGAAGTCAGTAAAGTTATTTTTTGAAAAAATATGTTAGAAAAGATACTCCTTTGACGAACTGTTGCTAGTTTTTAAGACGCTTTTTTAATGTCCTTGTTTTAATTATTAGATGTCGCTCTTTTCAATATCGCTGTTTTGATATGTCGCTGTTTTAAATGTCGCTTTTTTAAATATCGCTGTTTTAATATGTCGCTCTTTTAATCTGTCGCCGTTTTGATATGTCGCTGTTTTAACATGTCGTTGTTTTAAATGTCGCTGTTTTAATATGTCGCTCTTTTAAATGTCGCTCAAATGAGACCGCTGTTTTGAATGTCGCCGTTTTAAATATCGCTCTTTTAAACCGGAGCGCGGAGCCATGAATAATACCAATCGACATGAACCTCGCGAAGGCGGAAAAAAAATATGCATTGACCCGACCTGAGGGACAAATTATGTCACGGTCATTAGTACTGTTTTTCGTTTCATCTGCCTCCTTTTATTTTTACTCTGGTAGTTTCTTTTGTATTTGTAGATGTCGCCACTTATGGCAAAGCAAACGGTATCGCAGGCATTATTAATTTATTTCTCTTACCAACATCGTAAGATGAGATTCATATACCGTAACTGTAGCTTTACAAAAGTGTCACATTGACCATGCACAGGACTAAACAGTTAACTGTCAACACTTGATAGATGTTCATTAGATCTTGGACCTCCGCCCCGTGGGTGTACTGCTTTCGAGCTGTGCACGGAAAAATACCAGAGAAACAAAATTAAAATGCATCAATTTTTTATTAGGAGTAGCCATGACTACCACGACTATGTATACCAGCCCACTTATACTAGAATGCCTGCTTGGTTCATAGGAGTGTTTTTGGGATATTTATTTTACTATTACAAAAATGTCAGCATACCAAAGGTGAGATTAATTATTAGGAACCTTTTGCACGCCCTAGCTAGCTAACTTTATCCTTTATAAATGCGACATTATAGTCCGGAGCCACTTTTGTCTGCATTTTTGCGTACCATAATGAAACTTGGCACGATTAAAATACAACAGTATGGTATTATTTTACGAAGTGGTGCTCATCCCGAACTCAATGCAGAGCAAAGATACAGCGTGTTTTATTTTTAATTGCTTCTATCTCATTAAAATTCTGTATAAAATTCAAATGTAAAGCTAAAGCAATCAAACTTGGCACCGATTATAAGGACATATATGTTTTTATTTTAAGCGATAAAAAAATTATGTTGCTATATTTTCTTCCCATAAATTTTTAAAAAAGGTATTTTTTTAAAATTTATTGCGTAAGTGTTGTGTAGAAAAAAATTCCAGGCGGTTAGTTATGCAATATAACTTGCTAAAATTTACTGCGGGTATTAATAAGTTGTTTCTCTTTAAAACAAGTATTGTTGAACTGGTGTGACATATACAGGGTGGAAGTACAGGGGGGTTTTAATTAATAATTATAAATTAAAAAAATCTAAAAAGATGGAAAGGTATGTGGATTTCTTAGACGTAACAATATTTTCAAAAAATATATACCAAATAAAAATACCTAGCTTTTATTTGTATTTTATGAAAAGAAAATAAAAATTAAGTTGAAGTGTTAAAAGTACAGGGTGTTTTTAAAAATAAGTAACATTTTTCTGATCAGTTTAAATTTTTTTTTAAAGATACACATGTTATACAGTACTAGCAACCGATTTTTTTTATATATAAATTAAAGCTTCTTATATATTATGACTTTTTTTTAAGTAAAAAGCTATTAATGCAAAATACAGTAATTTTAATTTTATAAAAAATATTTTTTACTTGGTTTCACCTATTTTTTCATTCTTTTTGATTCAACTATTACATTGCACTACATAATTTGACAGTTAAATGCAAGGACTATCAAGTTATTTAGGAACACAAACTTAAACCTATTTTTTAGGGGTTAAACGTCTTTATCTGGATAGTTACTGCCGCATTAATGATGTCACTAATTTTTGTCCACACTGTTCTGGCCAAAAATGGATACAACAAGTTCTACGCTGCCTTATACAATTCTCTTGTCAGACCATTATGGGCTCTAGGAACGAGTGTCATAATATTTTTATGTAGCACGGGACATGCAGGTATTATATTCTGCCGACCATTTGAAGGTTTTCCTTCAATATGAAGGGTTTTGAACAAAAGTTTTTACTAGTGAAGGTTTGAAGGTTGTTATCACAATTTGAAGAATTTTGACTATTTTGAGGTAAAGTTATATATTTAGCAAATATTCCAATAATTTTATCAAACTTAACTTATGTGGGTAAATTTAAATACGTTACTTTTAATTTTGGTTTTTATAATTTATGATTTAAGTTATAAATCTTTTATTTGCTTGGTATATTCTTCCATTTTTACCCAACTGCAGCTCGGCGAAGGAAGGGTAATATTTTTCGATTGTTGTATGTATGTTTGTGTCAAGCTAGAGGCAAAACGGCTGAACCGATTTTGACGAAAAAGGTGTCGTTAAATTGCTACTGATCCCGAAGGTTCAATGGCGTTCTTCAGACGCCATTTTGTCACATGATGTAGGCTTTAAGGCATACATATTATCTAAATTTCAGACGATTTTATTAAAATTCCTTTGATTACCCATTGCAAAGTAGTCCCTGCTCTCATCCATCTGCCCTTTTGTCATTCCCTCACCCTATTTAAAAACCATATTCGCATAATTTTATCAAATATAGGGCGAGTTTAAAAATTCTTTTTGCATAGGCTTTTGGATATTTTTCCAACACCATGTTACTAGTCCCCCCCCCCACTTCTTCCTGTCTCCTCGTCGCCATCCTTATTAGTAATAGTTATAGCTATAACTTTCACACATATAAAGTGATTTCAAAAGTTCTTTCTGCACTCGTTTGAAGACTTTTTTCCAACATCATTTTACTAGTTTCCCCTTCCCTCTCTTCTCCCCTCCGTCCTTATTAGTACTAGTTGTAGCTATACCTTTCACAAATATAGAGCGATTTCAAAAATTCTTTCGGCACACGCTTTAAGATTTTTTTCGACACTATTTTACTAATTCCCTTCTCCCTCTCTCCTCCCCCACCATCACTCAAGGTAACACTGTTCGCGTCCGTAGAAAATCTACACGTACATTTTGGGTAAAGCTAAATGAATTGTAAATGCATAGTGCTTTTTATAAGGCTGAATAAAACCTAAAAGTTTGAAATAAAAAAAAAATTTAATAAAAAAAACACCCAACTGCTAAATTTACTTATAACTATTAGTCGCAGTTTTGTACAAAATTACCCAATAACCTGATTCATGAAAATGCAAAACTGTATAATTTCGTAAGTGCGCTTTGGGCATCAATACTAAAAGTTTACGTACATTATAGGTATACCTATCAATTTTGTACTCAACTGTGACTAGTACTTAGAAGTAAATTTAGCAGTGTGTTTTTTATTAAAAAATTTTTTTATTATTTAAAAAATTTGTTCATGGTATAAAGTTTTTTTTGGTTTGGTATCGAAAAACCACCCATTTTTTTCGCGGAATTGTCTATTTTTAACCAACTGCAGCATGGCGTATGTATGTATGTATATATGTATGTTTCTGTCGCACGGCTAAACGACTGAACCGATTTTGACAAAAAAGCTGTCAGACGCCAGTTTGTCACATGATGTAGGCTTTAAGGCATACAAATTATATAAATGAAATTTATTCAGGCAATTTTATTGAAATTCCATTGATCACTCATTGCAAATGTCCCCTCCTGTCTTTACCCCCCCCCTTCCCTGTCCAAAAACCTAATTCGCATAATTTTATCAAATATAGATTTCAAAAATTATTTCTGCACACGCTTTAGGATTTTTTTCCAACACCATTTTACTAGTTCTTCCCTCCCTCTCTCTCACTCCTCCCCGACCTCCGTTTTAGTGATAATTGTAGCTATAACTTTCACAAATATAGAGCGATTTCAAAAATTATTTCTTTCCTAGATCCTCTTTCTTAATGTCAATCCATCTTGGAAATAAATAATAAAAATAATAATAAAAAAAAATCAAAAAAAGAAGAAAAAAAAGCAAAAGGGAAACAAAAAAAAACAAAAAAAAATGGAAGGTACACAATGTGCCTGAACGAAGTATAGGTTACATAAAAATGGTTTTTTTTTTGACAAAACAAACAAAACAGTTGAAGCATGTCAAAAATTATAGGTACCTATCAATTTTGTAACCAACTGCACAGTATAAAAAATCGGCTTTCCCGCCAAATATTTTTAGCGCTACACCCGGTACTTCTAGTTCAGGACAACAGCTCCGCGATGTCGCTATCTCAGCAGAAAATGCTAGGGTCACTGCATCCTGAAAGCCTGGCGGGGTAGCGACACGAGTGTCAAAACCGTACTCAAAATTCCATAGACGTTCGTGAAAAATACTCATTTTTATACAGTCTGAAAAAAAAAATGTTTTAATAAATTTAAAAAGAACTCGTTTTTATACAGCTTAGGAAATAAAAAAATATGTTCCTTGAGTTTTTGGGTTATGAATATTTATTGTAGGTATATTTATTGTTAAAAATCATTTTCTTTTAAACATTATTTGTGTTTTTTGAATAAAAATAATACGTAATAAATAAATAAACAGGACAGAAATACATTTGTATGTCAAATGTTTATTAATACAATATAATATATCAAAGGACAAAATGAAACTTCAATAACAACGTTTATACGCTATTTTTTGCATTGTTTAGTTTATTTTTCAAGTTTTTTTTCTATTTTTTTAGTCACTTTTTATCCCGATTTTTACATTTTATCAAAAGACAAAAAAAAGCCCAAAAACAGTTCGAGTTTTAGTAACGCTAGGCTTTAATTACTTATAACTTTATAGTACATTTCATATAAATAACTTAATATTATTGTTCGAAAGCATAAACTTCGAAAATCATTTTCTTCAAACCGAAAATTGTTCGAAAACATTTTCTTCGAACAAAAGATTATTCGAAAACGTTTTCTCCGAAAGAAAAATTGTTCGAAAAAGTTTTCTTCAAACAGAAATTTTTCGAAATCATTTTCTTTGAACGAAAATTTGTTCGAAAATATTATTTTAAAATAGAAATTTGTTCAGAAACATTTCTTTAAAAACAAATTTTTCGAAAAAAAAATTTTAGACCTGGCTTGCCAAACTTAACACAACTTATATAGTTTGACTAATGAGACCTTTTTCTAACAACCGAACCAACCGAAACCTATTTTCGAAAAATGATTTGCCTAAATTAGCTTTCCGGTCCTCATTTTGTAATGTTGAAATCGGTGTTACCTTTCTCAATGGAGCACATCAGGGGGTATCTGGACCGGTTCGGATACATTTGCGATCAATTGACAAAGTTTAGGGAAATACCAATTTCGACCTTCCAAAAGGAGGAAAGTAGACAAATTTTCAGACAGTTTACGATCCCGGGAAAGACGTCAGGGTTTTTTTGAAAAAATATGTTGAAAAAACCTTGCCTTAGTAAAACTATATGAATTGTGTTAGGTTTGGAAATCCAGGTCTAGAGCGTCTTTTTTCGAAAAACTTGCTTTCGAAGAAAATGTTTTCTATTCGAAGAAAATGATTTTGAACAACTATTGCTTACGAACAAATTTCCGTTCGAAAACAAATTTCCGTTCAAAGAAATGGTGTTCGAACAAATTTCCGTTTGAAAAAAATGTTTTCGAACAAATTTCCGTTTGAAAAAAATGTTTTCGAACAAATTTCCGTTTGAAAAAAATGTTTTCGAACAAATTTCCGTTTGAAAAAAATGTTTTCGAACAAATTTTCGAAGGAAGAAAATTTTTTCGATCAATTTTCCGTTCGAAAAAATGGTTTTCGAACAAATTTCCGTTAAAAAAATGCTTTTGAACAGATTTCCATTAGAAGAAATTGTTTTCATAAAAATTTCCGTTCAAAGAAAATGTTTTCGAACAAAGTTCTGCGACCCGTCGTGTTGCTACCCAAAAAAATACCTATAGATGGTAAATAAAAATTCTTAGACCTTGAGTTTTTATTGGATGTTAATTTTTTAAAAACTTTTCTATGAGTGTGTGTGTGTACCTGTATGTCTCTTACTTCTACTTTGTTTTGCAATCATTACAGTGTAGCTACTTTCGATCTTTGTTTGGACCTTTTGTTTTTCAATCTTTTGTATTTTCGACCTTTTGTACTTTTGAACTTTTGTATTTTCGACTTTTTGTACTTTCGACCTTTTCTTCGCCCCCCGCGTTTTTTTGAACACTAATAAAAATAATAGTAGGTATATTATAAACCTGTACAGTGTTTACTTTTAATCGTACGGCGGGAATTTTTATCCCCGACCGCAAGGAGGGCTATAATTTTCTAAGTTACTAAAAGGGACTTTAATGCCAAAGTTTATTTTTATATACTATAAAAATAATAATCATAAATTAAATAAATAGGTATTAAACCACTTACCGTACTGTAGTTTTAGCATTTCAACCCCCCCGTATACAATAAAACAGTGGGCAGATCATATTATAATCTATAATCTTTGAGTCAGATGCTAACAAACAATGTACAAAAAATAATATTTTTTTCATAACAAACTAAATAAGTTTAGTTGAGAAAAAGTTCGAATTACATTTCTCGAAGATGGAACAAACAAGGGACCAAAGAATAAAGCAAATTCTTACTTTGAGATGGGCATGGAAAAGGCCACCGAAGAAAGCAGCTTTCAGTACCGAAAATGATGCAATAAACAGAATTTCGAAAATTTCACCGTTTCCTGATTTACATTCTGGAGAAGTCTAGAAAGTTAAATGCTTCGTTTATATGGAAGCAATATTTTATGCCGAAGGACACAATAACAATCGAAACGAACCAAGTCATCAGCAGAGTACAGTAAGCTTACGGCAAGCTGGAAGCAACAAAATAATCGTTATTGTGTATATATCTTGATTCCTTTTTGTTTTTTGTATTATGATAAAATAAAATAATCCAAAAACCTATATTTCGCCTATATGGTTTTTAAGAAATTACTTTTAATCACTGGGGATAAGAAATACTACCTTAGCCCATGAAATAATTTATTTAGAATATATATAAAACATGCAAACTATATTTTTGGTTTCTTGCGCTGTGTGGGTCCTAACACAGGGTCCTAATAAATATTGAAATCAAAAAAACTCAGGTTTTTAGGTTTGTTTATTTGGACAGTCAAATTTATATACCGGGTGTGACGGACAGTTCTTTACGTAACATTTGTAAACCATTAAAATTTTTTGAACATTAAAAAAAGCTACGCTCCTAACAGTGTCAGATTTGCGTTTTTCGTAAATGAGGTTATGTTTGGTGTCGCTACCCCTGGAGACTAAGGTCACTCATCGTCAAGCAAGATTTACAGGTAGTGAAGCTCAACTCTGATTTTCTATTTTTTGGTTATAATCTTTGACATGTTTTCCTCGTTTTCGCATTGGCGGCTCGTTGTTATTTTAAAAATGTGGTTTTAACACAGTCTAAAGATCTATTTAATAATGATACAGTTTGCAGCATAACTTTTTAATTCTAATTACATAAATATATATAGTTTAGGTACCTTCATACTGTGTAAAACAACATCTTCAAAATAAAACAGAACCGCCAATGCGAAGCCGAGGAAAACATGTCAGAAATAATAACCAAAAAATAGAAAGCCTGACGTTAGCTTCGCTACCTGTAAAGCTTGCTTGACGATGAGTGACCCTACTGGAGACGCCAGGCTTCCAGGAAGCAGTGACCCTAAGAAAATGCACGGTTAAGCCCTGTATCCTGCGTGTCTTTAAATGTCTTTTGGAATTTGAATTTGTCAAGTGTCAAGCACTTGATGTGCACATCGATAAAACTTATAAAATCAAATTTGTTTTTCGCGAAGATTTTTTTTATGTTCGCAAAGAGAATTTTGTTCACATTTCTTTTAAGATAAAAATCCAAAAAAATCGGTGTGTTTGCGTTTTATCATGGGAAAGTGAAATCTTGCAGAGCAGAGCGATGATCTCTCTCAAAAAATGTTGAGAATGAGAGGTGCTTGTTGTGTTACGGTTCGGTTCGGTGTAAGTGTAATAGTTACTGATTTTAAATGTATTCATACTAATATAAATTATGATTAAAATAAATTGTTATTTTATTATGCAAAAAACCATTTTTTGGACATTATTTTTTTGACATAATTTTATTATCTTTCAAACTTTCAAAAAACAAAGAATGTCAACAAAAAATTCAAAATTAACTGACATGTATAATAACATACAAGGAGCAGAGCGCAAAAATTAGTTCAAACAAACAGCTATGGGATGGCGCTGTTTCATTAATTATATTAAGAGTTTAACAGGGGGGTGTCCAATCTATTTCTGTGGCTAGTAATCTGTGCCCAACTGCGACTAGTAGGTACAAGTGGATTTAGCAGTTGGGTGTTTTTTTTATAAAAAAATTTTTATTGAGCTAATTTTTTACAAGTCTCTGCTACTATTTTGCAATTATAAGTGAATCTTCTAGTTACTATATAATTTTTTTAGAAGCACTGAACCGATTTCTCTCACACAAAGTTTTTAAACTGGTAGCCAAGCTATCATATGATGTTTATTTGGTCCACATTGGATTTCAAGGTTACATCGCTAGCAGAACAAAGACGTTTAGTCACTTTAGCACTTTTAATATCGTAAGTAGCAATAGAATACTTTGTTTAAAACTCGTAGACAATGATTTAGTAGAAATAAAATTTTGAACTTCCATTGTATTTTATTTTATTTTATATTTTGGATGTTCTTCTCAAACGATTAGACAGAAACATTCAAACCACTGTATATAGGAAACCTACACACACGGGACAGTACCTAAATTTTAAGACTAATCATTCTGTTGCTACAAAACAAGGAGTTATAAGAAGTTTGTATTTAAGAGCCGTAAATATTTGTAGTAATAATGAAGAATTAAGCACAGAAAGTAACAACATTAAAAAGAACAACAACAGAATGGTTATTCCGAGAAATTAATAAATTCAACGATCTCTAAAATTAAAAACAAACCAAATGTAGCAATTTCTCAAAATAATAATCCATTGGGTGTTATTAACATTCCATATGCTCAAGGGATTGCAGAAAACATAAGATGAATAGCCAAGCACTATAATATAAAAACAGCATTTTCATCGGGAAATACGATTAGGAGTTTTGTAACTAAAACAAAACCTGAAAATCCCTCAAATAATAAGGAATGTATTTACTAAATCCCCCCTTTTCAGGTTGGAGTAAATAAACATCTAAAAAGTACACAATTAGGGGATATTGAAAAATCCGGTTTATGCATGGTCAAATGATCACAGGATTCAATGGTCAGAAGCTAAAGTTTTGCATAAGGAGTCGCATTGGCGAAAACGAAAGTTTAGTGATGCTGCGTTTATAATGCAGAATTAATAAGTTTTTAGTCAACCAAGCACGGACATACCAAACATATGGAAACCACTCCTTAAGGAAAACAGGCGTCCTAGGATTAAAAAGGGGGCGGACCGTCACACCTGACTGCACATACTAGTAGTATAAGTAGTAGCTTAGAGACTAGATTGTTTAGTTTGCACTTGAAAACGGTTAGAGATACTCACTAATCGAAACGTCGTGTTTAAAATAAATAAAGTCAATGGAAGTCCGAAATTTTATTTCTAGCAATAAAATAATAACAATCAAGAAACTACCAACTGCCAAAACTAGAGCAAGCAATCACCATTAAATTTAAGTATAGGGCTATTCTTTTTATTCCAGTTTAGGACGCCCTCTTTTTCTGCGCCCTATTCCAGGACCTGAATTAGTGATCTTTTGTCATTTATCCTTTGTACATGGCCGTACCATATCAGTTTTCTTTTAAAGATATCATCCGTTATGCTTCCCTCGATTCCCATTCTTTAGCAGGAATTCTTTTGAAAGTCGATTTCCAATTTTAGATTTTGACCCTTTGTATAGTTCTTTTTTCGCTTTTATGTATTTATGATTGATATTAGTCTGCTCTAACACTGTCCATAATTTTTTTACTGGAATGGTATTATATGCTTTTTGTAGGTCCACAAAGGTAGCATGAGTCTCTTTATTACTGGCACTCCTTTTCTTAATTACTTGTTTAAGACAAAAAACATTATCATTATAAGATCTGCCTGCACGAAACCCACTTTGCTCTTCTTCTTTTTGTTCATGGAAATCATTCTCTATCAGATCTCTAAAAATCCTACCGAACCGAACCCACTTTGCTCTTCTTCTTCTTCTTGTTCCTGGAAATCATTCTCTAATAGATCTCTAAAAATCCTACCGTACAATCTACTTACAGTACTAGTTACTGAAATTCCTCTGTAATTGTTGCGATCCAGCTTGTTATGTTTCCTTTTTTATGTGTGGAGAATGTGAATGCAATTTTTCAATCATTAGGCACTGGATGTACGTTAATATACCGCTTGAAACAATAATTACCTATTCTAATTTCAAGAGAGATAAATTTAAAGCAAATCTAAATATTATAAATTAAGAAGATTTATTATGAATTTAAGAGTTGTTAGTATTTAAGCAACACAGTGAAACCTCTCCTTGCGGACACCTCTATTAGGCGGACACTTCCTTTAGGCGGGCAAATTTGTTGGAACCAAGCTTATCCCTATTTCCTTACATGTAAAATTCACTCCTATAACCGGACACTCAAATAACCGGACGCGGACAATTTGTTTGGTTAAAAAATACTGAAAACTCCCTTAAACGGACGGATATTATGTAGTATGTTGGCAACAAAGCACTCTGCAGCCGGGCAATTACCTCTTTCCGTTTTAATGCGGGGAATAAATGCTTCTGACATCGAAAAAATACGTTATTTTTTCAATGCTTCTGTCGTATTTACAACATATTTTATTCCGCGGGACAGCTGTTTTTTATTTTTATTGTTTAGATGAGTACTAATAGATGTCTTTGAAATGGCGCCCAGTAAAAGAACTTCCTAGTTTTCGTGAAAAAAAGGGAAGTTGCTAACGTTTCGGAGAAGGCACATCTATTAGCACGAAAGATCGCTTAAAAATTTAACATCGGAAAAACTCAAGCCGCGGAAATTGTTAATAAATATATATTAAAATTTCGCAGTTCTCTCTCATAAGCGGACACTTCTAATAAGCGGACAAACTCGATGAAACCGTGAGTGTCCGCTTATAGGAGGTTTCACTGTATTAAGATTCTTCTTTATTTAGTAATTGAGGAATACATATTCTTGAATCAAGTGGTGTGATCTAAATATTAGAGGAGAATTTTTTCTGTGTATTTGGTCAAGACTGCAAGAAGGATATTTGGCTAATTAAAAAAAAAATATAATGTCAGTTTCCCGAAGTTTATAAGCTTATTTTTGTTTTTAGTTTCACCAATTCATGGCCGATTTATTTTTTATTTTGGGAGTAGCAATTTTATGGTGTCTTGCATTTGAAGCTCCTTTCATAAACATTGCGAGGATAATGCTGAAAAAAGGTAAAGAAAATAAGGGTTGTTTAATAATCCTGAAATTTGAACTCTTTTCTGTTTTAGAAAGGTGCACGTTTTTTTTGGAGAAAACTTAAATTTGATTGTCCCAGGCCAGAAAAAAAAATTATTGAAGGCTTACCCCAAATACTTTAGAGCATAAATATTGGGCATACCCATTCATTCTCAGACGCGATACTTGAAGCCAGGACCCTTATTTAATTCTTAATGTTCCTTTTTCAGGTAGACAGGATTTCGGTTACTGCACATGCGTTAGTTTTGATGGTTTTGGAACATACTCCGATACGTCACTAGATTATTCGACAATTGTCAAAAGTTTAGGGTTATGTCTATTATTTTTTTCTAAAAACTAGTTGATTGGGTGAAAATTTATCAATTTTGGATTAAAATTTAGTTTAGTAGACACCATGAAGAGTGTTTAATGGCATTTATAAACCACTCTTAACTTTATTAACAAATTATCAAGAAAAATAGAAGTACCTATGGAATGGCATTCCCTTACTTTTCCCGTACATTTTTCCACAAACCCCACATGTTTTTCGTGAACTGTTTCCCATTTTTCACAGGAAAAAACATAATTTTACACGACAAACGCAAAACACCGCAAAATGTAAATAAGAAACAAAGATGGCCTCCACCCACACGGCAGCTGTGTATCTACATGACAAGAGATACGCCTGCGCACTTGAAAATTCGCGTCCGTGAATTTAAATTTACCATTGTTTCCAAGCCAGCTATGAGGGCTTTACTTTACCAATACCTTTTTAATTTTATTATACAGGGTATTTCACGAACATCGAAATAGAGCCCTTTTTGGGTATTTAGAGTGTGATTTCAGGAAAATCTTGACGTTTCGGAAGAACGCGCCCCCTAAGCAGGATGAAAATAATCCCTTGAATTTTAATAGGGAAAGTGCGGCGAATGGCACCATTTTCTGAAGAAGTTTCAGTTACCTGCAGCCATGTAAAATTTGAAAAATCTATCTATTAGTTTTTCAGATATTCAATTTAAACCGTTTTTTTACGAATTATTCCAACAATTTAAAACAAACTCCGTGATTCTATTTTTCTTAGTAGTGCATTTTTATGATGCATTTATGTTTCCTAGATACACGCCCCTCGAGAGGTAAAACTTACCCCTAGAATTTGAATAAGGAAAGTGGGTAAAGTAATACCTCCTTTAAAAGGTCTTCGAATTGCCTTTACAGATGTAAAATATAACTATAGGGCCAGGGCCCCCTTCGCTCCCCTAACACGCCGCCGCTAATTTATAATGACATTTATATTCCAAAAGCAAGGCAGGTAATTAAGTAATATAGTCAGTTTTAAAAAACATTTGAAAATTTATAAAATAACTCCAATAACTTAAAAAAATATTATGACAATTTTTTTTTAGTTTTTTTCTTTTTCGGACATGTTTTTAAATGAAGGCTATTATTTTTTTTATTTCGCCAAAAAGTATACGATGATTTTCTGAAGGAGAAATTTCATTTAAAAAAAAAGTGTTTTTAAGCGAAAAAAACCAATATCTTAGAAATTTCTTAATTTTTTATTTGTAAAATATTGTAGACATTTAGCACCTAAAGAGTTCTACTTTTACCAAGTTTTGTAAAACTGACATTATTTTTGCAAAAACAAAAAATAAAATAAATACGGTTTTCGCCGGAAATCGCAATAATACGATTCCCTGCCTCTTTTTACCCCCCCCCCCCCCCCAAACCTAATCTGCAGCGCCCCTGCTCACGCATTTTTTTTTAACTTCGTTTTTCGCCGCTCTACAATTTGCAAGGCTCCAAGTCCTGTTAATAATTTTTTCTTTCTTAAAATATGGTAATTCGACTGGCCTAATAAATCTAAGTCGTTCTACAAAAACGATCAGATTTATTAGAAACCAAAATTAATAGATAAGCATAATTCGCGTTTTTATGTTACAGCAAAACGCACCTCACCGGGGGGCGTTGATTCATTTTTGACTGTGGTACAGTAAGCTCAGTACTGGACAGCAGTAAACAATTAATCTTTAGTTAAGTGGTTCCACAGCTACGATCTTTACTTTGATAAAATAAATTGAGTTATTGTAACGCGGTAAACAATGGAACTAGAGTTAAGCCTGTTTAATAACTCTATTTTTTGCTGCGGTGCAGTAAGAAGCCTACGTCTTGCCGTTTAATTTCTTGCACAGTTAGCAAAAACGATACTTTTAAAACAAAAAATATTTACATTTTTAAAAAATTTATAAAATCCTTTATGTACGATTTTTCCGTACAGTTATCAAAACTATAAAGTTAATTTAAAAATGTATATTATGTTTTCAGAATTACCAAAACGTCAAGGAGAATCTTCGAAGCAACCTTCAAAGCAACCTGCAAAGCAACAAAAAAACCAAAAGTTGAAAAAAGAAAAGCCAAACACGATAAAAGTATATGAATCCGTTGAGACAAAAAAAATAATATAACTATCCATGTTAACATGTTTATTCATATATTTTGTCAAACCAGTCACTTATTTTTAGCAATAAATCATATAAATTATTTCTTTTTTTTACCTTCCTAGCCCGCGCAGCAATGGCTAGATAAGGTATTATTTTCGACATAATTTTTGTTTTTTGAGATAATGCCGAAAATGTTTTATTTGGGTGTATTTTGACCTATCTTAGCAATATCATCGTCGTGATGTCTGTTTTTGCTGGCAGATAGCATATACGTAATATATTACGTATATGGCTGATAGATATAGCTTCACTTGAAGTGTGCTAATAGGCTAGCTAGAAAGGTATCAAATCCGCCATGGCAATGTCAGTATGGCTATATCTCTAATCTATGGCAATATCAGTCTAGTACCTTTAGCAATATCAGTCTAGTACCTTTAGCAATATCAGTCTAGTGCCTTTCAGCTACATATCAATATCTCTAAAACAGTTAAAGACAAGAATGTTAAGTAGAATCAAAAACTGATGAATCTTAATCGAAAAATGTCCACTTTGTTGGGACATTGTGGTAAAAGTGGCAACGTTTCAACCTCAACCAAAATATTGCAGTGGCGGATCCAGCAGAGAGTCTGTAACGACCAAGGCGCATAACTCAAGAACTACTTGCCCGATTGGAATGAAATTTGGAACCTAGGTTGGGCTTCGTCTACAGGGGGTTTAAGTAATAAATCCACCGGAAATAAGCCGAGAAAAAGGGTGGAAGTAGATTTAAAAGTTCTGGTAAAAATATACATTAATAGTGTGAGCTTAGGTGACCATAAATTGGCAGAGTATTTTATATCAAATTTAAGTTTTTTAAAATGATTACACATAAACTACTTTTATTTTCAAAAAAAATTTATTGCATGCAGTGTAAGTTTCTTTTTGGTTTAGGCCGTCTCTTTGGCCACTTCCCACCGGATATCTTGGACACGGTAAAAAATGTTGTCTGCAATGAAAACACGTACTTTTCTTGAATAAATTGTTTTACCTTAAAACAATTTGTTTTGAATTAAAATATTTCTTTTCAGGTCAACGCAGCATTTAGTCTTGAAATAAGACTTTATTTTTCTTCTTTAATTGTTTTGTTTCAGTATACTTCATTTTGTAACAAAGCAAATTGTCTTCATATAAGTAATATTTTGCTTCAAGATTAATTCTGTTCCAATTTATAATAAAAAAATTTCTGTTTCACATTAAAATAAGACATTTTTTGTGCTATATCAAGAAAATATTCTCTGGGTGAATAGAAAGGCACCAATTATTTTACTTTGATCTAAGACAATTTTTTTACCGTGGAGCCTTAGCCGAACAACTATGGAAAATTATAAGATTTAGAATTAAATGCTTATAGTTTGCCACTTATCTGAGGGCACGTCAGTGCCTCGCCAAGTTAGCGCGCCGTAACCATCTTTTCTTGAAACATTTCAGCCGATATTTGACCTACCTAAAACTCTACTTCAGAATGAGCTACGAATCTCAACCTTTGCACAGTCGTAGATCTCCATGGAGTTAACAACCCCTTAAAGTTTCATGGAATTCCATAAAACAGTAAAGTAGTTTTCAAAAAACGTCGAAATTGCCACTCACTCATTGACTCACTCACTCACTCATGTATAGATCATCAATATTCTACTGTACTTCCAGACATGCTACAAAGCTGAAATTTGGCAGACTGATAGAAATTATGACCAGACCCCTGGAAAAAATCAAAAAACCCCAAAATTTTAATTTACTCCCCTCCCCTATACATTTAAAGTTATGTAAAAGTAGCATCGCCCACTTCCAGAAATGCTAGAGAGTTGAGCTTTGGCAGACTGATAGGAACTATGATAAACCTATAGGAAAAAATCAAAAAACCCCAAAATTTTAATTTACTCCCCTCCCCTATACATTTAAAATTATGTAAAAGTAGCATTGTCCACTTCCAGAAATGCTAGAGAGTTGAGCTTTGGCAGACTGATAGGAACTATGATAAAACTATAGAAAAAAACACCCCAAAATTCTAATTTACTTCCCTCCCCTATAAATGTAAAGTTAAGTAAAAGTCACATTGCCTACTTCCAGACATGCTAGAGAGCTGAGCTTTGGAAGACCGATAGTAACTATGATAAAGTTATAGAAAAAATTAAAACACCCCAAAATTCTAATTTACTTCCTTCCCCTATAAATGTAAAGTTATGTAAACGTAACACTGCCCACTTCCAGAAACGCTAGAGAGCTGAACTTTTTAAGACTGAAAGACAATATGATAAAACTATATGAAAAAATTTAAAAACACCAACATTTTAATTTACTTCCCTCTGCTATAAATGTAAATTTATATAAAACTAACATTGCCCACTTCCAGAAACGCTAGAGAGCTGGGTATTGGAATGCTGATAGAAATTATGATAGAACCATCGGAAAAAAATTTTAAAGTTCAATATTTTCATTTACTCTCCTTCCCTATAAATGTAAAGTTATGTAAAAGTAACATTACCCACATCCAGAAACGCTAGAGAGCTGAGCATTGGAAGACTGATAGGAACTATGATAAAACTATAGGACAAAATTTAAAAACACGACAATTTTAATTTATTTCCCTCCCCTATACATGTAAAGTTATGTAAAAGTAACATTATGCACTTTCAGAAACGCTCGAGAGCTGAGCTTTGGAAGGCTGATAGGAACTACGATAAAACCATGGAAAAAAATTAAAAAACCTCAAAAATTTAAGTAAGACATTGCAAAAGTTTTGAACAATATTCCGCATATTTTACTACTTTAAAAATGAAGTATTATCCAATTCCTTTAAAAAAGAAGTGAAATCATAACAAAAACATTTCATGTAAAAAAAAGCCAAGTACGCGAAAATGGCATTCCGTAAAAAGAATTGAGATAAAAGTAAAGCCAAGTTCTCCAATACAAATTTCAAAATAAAAGGTTCTTACTAGTTTAGAAACAGTGCTAAATTGAACATAAAGACGTTTGGCTGTAATAGCAAAGTTTAAAAAAACATTTCCAAACTAGTAAGAACCTTTCATTTTGAAATTTGTATTGGAGAACTTGGCTTTACTTTTATCTCAATTCTTTTTACGGAATGCCATTTTCGCGTACTTGGCTTTTTTTTACATGAAATGTTTTTGTTATGATTACTTTTTTTTGTCTAAGCAAACGCTAAAGACGTTTCACTGCAAAAAATTTAAATTATTTTATACTGATAGTGGAAACATTTAGTAGGGGAAAGCGGGTACCCCTGCCTGTTTCAGCAAATCGAGCTCTTGTCAAAAAACTTTTATTGTGCATAAACGGTTTTAGTTTTTAGCAGAATAATTAACCAATATCTAAAAGCGTTCAAATGTTTAGGATCTCGTTCATTTATTTTAGTCTATAGTTATCATAACAAAAACATTTTATGTAAAAAAAACCCAAGTACGCGAAAATGGTATTCCGTAATAAGAATTAAGATGTAAAAATATTTTTTTAAACTTTGCTATTAAGAGTCATTTGCAGCTGTAATAGCCAAGTTTAGAAAAACATTTTCAAACAAGTAACGTTGTTTGATGGTACTCTCCATCAAACAACGCTAGTAAGAACCTTTCATTTTGAAATTTGTATTAGAGAACTTGGCTTTACTTTTATCTCAATTCTTTTTATGGAATACCATTTTGTGTACTTAACTTTTTTTTACATGAAATGTTTTGTTATGATTTCACTCCTTTTTAAAGGATAAAATTTAAGTTTTAAAGTAGTAAAATGTGCGTAATATTCTTCAAAACTTTACTTTATTTTAAGGTTTTTAAATTTTTTCCTGTTACTTTTACATAACTTTATATTTATGGGGGAGGGCTGTAAACTAAAATGTTGGTGTTTGTAAATTTTTTCCTATAGTTTTATTGTAATTCCTATCAGTCTTCCAAAGCTCAGCGTTTCTGAAAGTGGGCAATGTTACTTTTATGTCACTTTATATCTATAGGGGAGGGAAGCAAATAAAAGTTTTGAGGTTTTTAATTTTTTCCTGTAGTTTTATTATATTTCCTATCAGTCCGCCAAAGCTTAGCTCTCTAGCGCTTCTGGAAGTGGGCAATGTTACTTTTAAATAACTTTACATGTATAGGCGAGGGGAGTAAATTAGAATTATGGATTTTTTGATTTTTTCCAAGCGTTTGGTCATAATTTCTATCAGTCTACAATTTCAGCTTCGTAGCATGTCTGAAAGTACAGTAGAATTTTAATGATCTATGCATGAGTGAGTGAGTGAGGGAGTGGCAATTTCGATGTTTTTTGAAATTTGGTAACTACTTTTTGACTACAACTGTGAAAAGTTTGAGTTATGTAGCTCATTCCTAAGTAGAGTTTTAGATAGGCCAAATATGGGCTGAAATGTTTCAAACAAAGATGGTACAGCAGTTTTCGCCGCGAACTTGGCCAGGCACTGCCGCACAGTGCGGACTCCTGTGGGCAATATTCGAAAAACTGAGGTTACATTCTAAAAGTTTTAATATTGCAAAAGTATAAATAAATGTCCAGTTTATCTGTAATCATAACCTAGTTTTTAGTCAAACTTGCGAAAGTGAACAAAATAAATAGTTAAAGTCGTTATTTTAAAACAGGTACAAAAAAATCGTCTAAAATACCTGTCAGAAAATTAATTTTACTGGTTCTGCATTTAAATATAAAAAAATTTGTCTTTAAGTATTACAGTGATATATATTTACGCTATTTGTTTAAATAAAATTTTGTCAAATTGACGTCTCGCTTTTAAAATAATTTAATTAAAACTGTTGTGCGTACAAAAAAAAATATTTTTTAAATTTTATTAAGGTTATAAAAAATTGCAAAGATTTGCAAGGTCTGGCATATATCCTAAATATTAGTCCAATGAATTAGTAAAAAGGTAGCATAAATATTTTTTGCTACTGGCTGCTACTAAGGGTGCTGTATTTTTTTAAATAATATATTTCAATCCTAATAATTTATAACATATTGGTTACCACCCCGGTTGAGAGGCCTCACATCATCTCCTGTTTAGGTATACCCTTAAAACTAGTCTTGCCGCCATTTGGACAAATATAAAATTGTGACAGCTCTCATCAACGTCAAAAATGGCGGCAGCAAGGTGTCAAAAATGGCACTAAATCTGGAGAAGATATGAGGCTTATTATTCGGATAATAAATTTTAAAAAAAATCCCAAAATATTCATGGTACTAAGTCACCTTATACTACTGTTAGCAAAATGGAAAATTAAATATTTTAGAATCGCATATCGTATTGGCCGTTTTTTGTCAATGGGAACGCACAAAAACAATAATTTGAGGTGGTCAAAAAAATTATAAAAATACTTAAAATATATTCTGGTGTTTGTGTGGGTGAATATTTAAAAAAATATAGTTTTTTTTCACTTTGGAGATCAAAAGTGCGCTTTTTATCACAAATTTTAGGGATAAAGTATCACTTTTTATCCACGGGATAAAAAGTGATACTTTAAAGATAAAACGTAAAAATGGGAAGTATGTTTTTCTTGCAAAATAATTTTAATAAAAACGGGGCCCAAATATGACTAAAGTATCTTTTGAGCACTCGGCGAACTGTAGCTACATACAATTTGTTCTTCTCGGGATAAAAGTGCCACCTAAGTCCCTAAGAAGATAATATACTATTTCATCACTTTTTTTTAAACTTAGAATGCATAAGCATAAAACATTTAGTGTTAAATATTTTCAAAAAAATTCAACCCTTGTTGGGTTTAGAAGAATGTTCTGACAAAAATAACCAAATTCTAAATAAGGCATCATTAAATTTTTGCAAAAGTCTCAGTCTCAAATGGAAGCTATCGGGACGAAACAAAATTTATTTTTAAAACCATTATTTCGAATGGTTAAATAACGATATTATATCTGAGAAATTTTGTTATAAAACGGATTCAGAAAAGTAAAAAAATACAGATTCGGAAAGGCCGTACCCGGACCGAGTCGTGGACGGCCTAAAACGGCTTTCTTAGAATCATCTATAAGAACAAAGAAACTGAGGGTGCAATATGTGTGTGTATGGTAAAAATAATTATTTTGGGGTTGCTAATTTAATTAAGGGACCTAGCCCCCCAAAGCCTTCCTAACTACGCCCATGAATCCGAATCAAAAAAATAATTTTAGTTTAATTTCTAACACAAAAGTAAATTGATTTTTATTTTTAACGTAACTGTAGATTAAACTGAATGTACTTTAATTTATTTTTTTTAATATTTTAAATAAAATGACATATATATATATATTAAAAAGTTTTACTTATTTTAACCTTTAGACTACACTTTATCACATACCCTATAAAAAACTTTTTTGAAAAACAACAAAGATATTGATTATTGTCCAAAAACCCTATTTTTGTCCGCACTGTGTGCCGTGCCCTCAGATAAATTCCATAATATGTAATACGTATATGATAAATTCCAATAAAACACGCTCATTTTTCGATTTGTTCAACTGCGCACACATTTTAAGCCCAGTCACAAAAGTAGCCAATAAAAAAGGATAAAAATACATCCTTCTCTCTCTTATCAAGTCAACAAGTCAACGGCTGACATAACCACAATTTTTAATGATCTAAAAAACATATTTAAATTCCCACAGTAGAATGGATTTTTCTGAGTTCCGTAAATTTGCGTGATTCATTTTAATTAAGGTTAGACTGCCGCAACTAAGTTATTTTTAGATGATCACAAAATATTTCTTTAGTATGTTTGTTTGCGTCACTAGTTTAGATGTTTTCTGTGTTGTTGTAGTGATGTCTACAAACAAGTAGGTTTCACAAATAATAATCATAAGATTAAGAATTTAGTAGTAAATATATTTTATATATATTTATATACCATATATATATATATATATATATATATATATATATATATATATATAAACTATAAAAATTATATAAGTAGTTAATTAAAGAATTTGTACTCATTTGTTATACTTACCTATTTGTTTTCATTAGCCTATGCATGAATAGGATTAATATCATTGCTAAATTAAAAAAAAACCCTTCTAGTATTTAAAATTAGATATATATACTAATAATGAAAATATGGGATAAATAAATTAAAATACACATCTAACATTGTCCACTTGCATCTTGATTATGATATTGGCAGTAACGGATCCAGGATTTTCGGGGGGGGGGGGGTTCATTTCTGTGGTTTTTAATAAAAATTGAGGTTTGAAATTCAGTAGCTAAAGGAGATTAATAGCGCCGCAGGCGAAATTAATGTAGAATGTGTGACAAATTTTAAATAAGTGATGCGAAGCTAAAAAATAAGTTATATGTTCGAGAGGGGGGGGGGGCGGTCCCCTGTGCCCCCCCCTGGATCCGCCACTGGATATTGGTTAAATCGTTATAATATAGATTTAAAATAAATAATTGGAAACTAATATGAATATCTTCATGTTTCAGCAAACAATTGATAAGATAACACATGATTTCCCTACAGATGCTAAATGAACAGACCACTAAAATATTAAAAAACAACCTAGAATCACACTAATGCAAGTAAATTAGATAATTTGCCTAATAATATAATGATTTGCAATTAAATATTGGTCAAAAGTAACCATAATCACAAAATTTTACCTGATTTTAACCACCAAGAAATAACAAAAGAATTCAATGAGAAAGCAAATGCCTCTTTAGGTTTAGAAGCAAACTAAAAGATCCCAAGAAAGGCTGATGGTTACATCGTTGAACTGTTGGGAATTTAAGTTGTGTTGTTAAAAATGTCTGAGCAAATAAATGAAAGTTATATCAGAACACAAAGTGTTGGTTCAGATGGTGATTTTGATGATGAACTGGGAATTCCAGAGAGTGTTAAAATTATAGATGTTGGAGATGGTCCAGTGGCCATAGAAAACAGTGATGATGAATTGGAAGGTATTATTTTGTAATTACTTATAAGAAAAAAATTAGAAATAGGTGGATTTTATCTAAAGATTAGTTCTAGATGTGTGTGTGTGTGTGAGCAAAAAAATTCATACTACATATTAAAATATTATTTTTTTACCTTCCCCGCCTGCAGAGCAATGGCTAGAGGTATTATTTTCGAAGATTTTTTTTTGAGATATTGCCGAAAATGTGTTATTCGGGTGTATTTTAACGTCGTGATGTCTGTCTGTATGTGTGTCCGTCCGTAACACGATAGCTCCTAAACCGCTAAACCGATTTTTATAAAAATTTTAGGTAAAATAGTGTGCGACACTCTCACAGGCTGGTTAGATTTTGGTCGACATCCATTAATGCTAGTGGCAGTTTTTTGACAATTAAAATTTTTTAAAATACTATAACTGAGAAATGTATATAAAAATATTTTCTAAAGTATTCAAATACATGTATTTATGCATAATTTAAAGTTATTTAAATATTTAAAAATAAAACCTTATTAGATATATAATTTAATATTATTATATACCTGCAATACCATTTCAAACTGACATCACTTAAGAATCCTAATCAAGATTTTTCAAAGTTTTTTGATATTGTAATGAAAAAAATATGTTTTTCTAGATTTAAGTCAAGATGGAGGTCGCCCTTTTAATAAAATACATGATTGCGTAAAATTTAAGTCACTGCAAAGAAACATTTATATTCCCGGTGAAGATACAACCATTACTCTGGTCGATTATGAGAGAAATTTGACTTCCCACATGATAAATCCAAATTTGTAAGTTTGTGATTTTAAGAAAAAGAAATGAATGCACATAATACATCAATAGAGAATTATTGAAATAAAGCCAGGCTATAATAGTGCCAGGCACAATTTTGACACCTTCACATTGTAATATCAGCTGTGATCTTTCAACACACGGGCTTTGTTTACTATATGAACCGGAATAAATAGTGCCTTCTTTTATTAATTGAAAATAAACGACGAAAGTTTTAAATTCGACTTTGGTATGTCAATTTTGAATGATTAACTGTCAGTTTTCAATGTGAATGTGTCAAAATAGTGCCTGGCACAACTATAGCCTTGCTGTATTTCAATAATTCTCTAATATCTTCTTTTCAGATATACAATATCAATAATGCATGGAGGTTACAACTGGCAAATAAAAAAACGTTACAAAGACGTACAAAAACTACACCAAGAACTAATACTCTTTAAGGCTAGTCTGAATATCCCATTGCCTAGCAAAACTCATAAGAATAAAAGAAGAATCTATGGAGAAACCGTACCGAGGAATCAAAAAGGAAAAAGGAAAGGAGCACTACCCAGGTAAGCAAGCACTCTGTCGTAATTAGTGTCAGAAGTTAACAATAGATAGAATAACAAGTAAAAAATAGACAACAAATAGTTCGGTTTATACAGGCAGAATCAATTCTAGAACAACAAAGTTCTAAACCAAGAATATAAGTAAAGACCAGAAGAACGTACTAAAATAAACAAAGAGAAATAATACAAGAAAATAACTGCTGCATATTCAACATGGTAGTGCCACAATGTTGATAGCCACTCAATAAAAATTCGGGGTGCTGCTGCGTCAAATTTGTGCCCAAAATTCGTTAAAAAACACCTCGATCAATTTTTTTTAGTGGCGCAAAACCAAGAGCGCATAGTTTTGTATGATATGTTTACTACTTTTAGGGTTTCTAACCCTAGTTTTTTTAACGAAACTAACCCAGACGTACCCAAATTATATCATGAAATGACTCAAAATTATCAAAAATTCTGCTGAAATAATTTACTCTTAGTTTAGAGTCTCTAGGTATAGGTATTTACAAAAAAGGTACAAAAATAAACATTATTTTTATCACAATAGTTTTATGAAATTTACGACAACGCTGTCCACTTCCACGTTTGTTTTTCAATTATTAAATCAGGTAGTGAACGGCCTAATTCTTTTATTTTTAGTTTTTCATCTAGCGAAAAACCACTAAAAGAGTTTTTTTAAGACGCTTATTTTATTCATTTTTATTTAAAAAATAGAACAATATGCAGAATATACGGATATCTTTTTTATTGCGTAATTTAGAGAGCGTAAATTAAAGCATACATGCCCACGAACAAGAAAAAGACGACTAACTGCGTAGATAAAGGATTTGCGGCGCGGTTCAGTGAGCTTTTATTAGATAGGCAACTCCGTCTGTTTGACAGATCGTTAACTCTGTGGCGCCCACTACTGAGCTTAGTGACGAACTAAAAGTTGAGGCGGGAAATTTGAATCGCCTTATATAATAAATTTTCTTTAATTTTAAAGTTTTTTTTGAAATTTTTAATCAGTCAATATTTTATAAAGACATACACTGTCTTTATAAGATATAAACAGATTGAAAATGATATATAAAGTGCAATAAATAAAACATTTTTTAAATGAGTTTTTATTATTATAAAAAAAGCTACAAATTAACGACTAACTATTGATGAAATAATAAATAGTCTAATTGATTGGTAAAATAAAATATAATGAAAAACCAAACACGATCTAGTATATTTAAGTTTGCTTTTAACATTTCTGGTGAGTGATGACTGAATAAATAATGAAACAGTTGTTCGTAAAGAGAATCATTCTTAAATGTCTACTTTTTAACAGCTTGACGAAAATCTGACATGATTTAAAAGTGCCTTGGTTGTAAGTTGTGTAGGGTATGTTTCAAAGCAGTATATACATAGCTTATCAGTGGTCGCACATATCATCCAAAAGCTAAAAACAATAAAAAAAAATTAACTTATAACCATAGATTATGGTAAGATAAATATTTAAAATTAAGGAATACATTTATTCATTACGCTGCTGGGTAATACCTCGTTTACCGATCAATTAAGCACAAATTTAGTGTTAATTTTGTATGTGTCTCCCTTTTACTTAATATCAAAAGAAAGGGATAGACATAAAATTAACACTAAATTTGTGCTTAATTGATGAGCAAATAAGGCACCTACCAGGCATTGGAAACCTGTATTCAGAGTTCCGTAAAGTAAGCGATAAGAAGTTAAAAAGACACTACCAATACAAATTTTATCAAATGCCAATCTAACCTCAAAGAAATAAAGAAAACTTACCTTAAAATGTCTCGGAAAACTATGCATTTTTTACTCGTCTGAACTTTACACACTTTAACCCAGAAAAGCAACTAGAAATTCTTATTCTTTTATATTTAAAAATTGCAAAAGTTACAAATTTAACAAAATTTAATTTTAATGCGTCACAGCAACAAAGATTACCTACATAAGCCAAAAAGATAGATTTAAAATGAACCCGAAATAAAACGCGGTGGAAGAGGTTTTTCTACCTGAAAAAAAGGGGGACGGAAAATCCAAACCACAGATAATTCTCAAAAAAAAATAGAATAAGGAACAAACGCGCGACCGCAGCGCCTGTTTTGAGCTTAGTGAGAACTTTAACCTAACGACCTGTCAAATTGCATTGAGTTTCCTAGGCATGACTAACTGCACACGAACTGGCTCGTGGCCTGGCACAAATTTAAGTTGATTATTTTCATTATACAATGTAAAAATTGTCCAAGTCTGTCGCTCATATAGGCCACTAATAAAAATGTCTCTCTCTGCGACGACGCCAGCAGACACGCGGAACATATTCCACCCCCACTTACTCTGCGTTTCAACGCCAGGCAGCGGGCCAGCTAGGCGTCGCGCATTATCGATTAGTGCATGCATAAAATAACAAACATATTAAGATTTCTTAAAAATAACAAAAGGGTTTTTATAGAAAATAAGGTAGTGCAATGGCTCCGTGGCACTGAAATGAATATTTGAAATGAAGATAGGGGCTAAATACCACGAATCGAAAGCTGTCGAAAATGATTTTTATGTAATGAACGATTTAGTGATTTTTGTTGATTTTAGGTTTCCCAAAAAACCAGAAATATTGGTTCCGCATGAAAAAATTCCAGAGAGAATGAAACAAATTGAAAATTATTTGAATAACTTACTGTCAATTACCATTTACAGAAATCATCCTGCCACTGTAAGTTGTACCAAAGAAAAACAAGAGAATTTGTAGATAGAAACACGGAAGTATTGACAGGTTGACAGTAAATCAGAAATTAGTAACTATCATAATATGAGCATAAACTAGTATAATATATTATTAGTTTTTGGAAATTTTATTTGTTTTAGTTTGAATTTCTAGAAATATCCCATCTGTCCTTTATCAATGGACTGGGTATTAAAGGTAAAGAAGGCATCATAAAAAAGAAAACCGGAAGTACTCATCCTGGAAGATCTGGATGTAACTTTTTTGGGTGCTATGGTTGCTTCTGTTGTGTAAGGTATGTTATTTTTATACTCCTTTAGTTCTAAAATATTTTAAATTATAAATTATTTTTCAAAGCTTGATTTAAAGTTCCCAGCTTAAAATATATCCGTGATACCCCACTACCAACATAGAAAAAGCCATGTCAAGTTGTGTCGTTTAACGCTATATATTTTTTCAGGTATCGTCACTTCTGCAACGACTTCGTGTGTTCGAGGTGGGTTAGGCGATGGATTTTTTTGAAAGATACATTTTTTGGGTATATAAACCCAGATACTGGCCAAGTGAAGTGTGTTGTGCTTTTTGACCAGGGTTTCGAGGTATGTATAATTTGCTTTTGGTGACCATATCTGCAATTTTGTTGGTTCTTTTTTTAATTTTTTTTACGGGTATGCGCAGCCGCAAGGAGATCCCTATCACGCTCGAGAAGCGGCAAGTTCGGGGAAATGTTGGTGTGTGTTGGTTTTGAAACGGTTCAGGTTATAACCTACAGGGAAAACTGTCGCAGGGAGTTGATTCCACAGTGATGCTGTTCTCCAGAGATATGAATTCTGATATAATGAGGTTCTTGGTGCCTCTATTTTGACAATAAATTGATGGTTACCGTCTGCTTGACCTGTTCACCTAGTAGGTGCTACTCCCGGGGGATCATACGCGCCAACTCTTCAGAGCATTTTCCGTGATAATACCTGTAGAAGAGAGATAGATCGCCCACAGTTCTTCGATGTTCGAGACTATCCAAGCTACGGGTAAGTGCGGGGTCATTGATCAGCTTGATAGCTCGTTTTTGCACGGTGTTCAAAAGCATTAAGGTATGTTTGGGTGCCGCACTCCATATATGTGAGCAGTACTCCATAGTTGGTCGAATCTGGGCTTTGTAGAGTGTCAGCAGTTGGCTTGGTGTATACAGATGTCTTGTACGAAATAGCACCCCAAGCTTTTGGGACGCCCTTTTAGGTGTATCTGCCACGTGACTGTGCCAAGACATGTTGGTCTCTGCAGTGACTCCTAAGATGTTCAACTGGCTCTGCAATGTGACAGCACTTCCAGATAGCATGATGTTTGGCTCACCGGTGCTGGTCTTTTTTGAAAACAGGGCTGCTTGGGTTTTCTGTGCGTTGAACTGTACAAGATTTTTGTTGCCCCAGTCCTCTATTATCTCCAAGTCGTTATTTATCTGCGATATTTCAGTTAGTCTAAGGTAATGGAATTCACGTGCGGAGAGACATGTGGGTGGTATGACTGAGGAGACTACATTGCCATGTATACTGTTCTATCTATGAGGTCATTTATGTAAATCAGAAAAAGTGTTGGCGAAAGGATTGCTCCCTGTGACACACCAGCATTTATTTGGTAAGAGTTGGAGTTCCGGCCATCCAGTGCGACATAAATGGATCTATCCTTAAGGTGACTTTCAAACCAAGTGCAAAGTTTCGGCGACAATCCCGTTGCTTTGAGCTGGTTGAGCAGATTTTCATGCCAGACTTTATCAAATGCTTTAGATATATCTAAGGCCATTGTTCTTGTTTCACCTCGCAACTCAATCGCTTTTTGCCATAAGTGAGTGACGTATGTAAGTATATCGCCAGTTGACCTATATTTTCGAAACCAGTATTGCTTGTCGTTGATAATTTTGTACTTTTCCAAGTACTTGGTTAGGTGATTGTTCACGACTCTTTCCATTACTTTTGATATCACCGGAAGTAGAGCAATTGGTCTATAGTTTAAAGGATCTGTCTTTTTTCCTTTCTTTGGAATGGGTTGTACTGCGGCAGACTTCCATGATGATGGATATACTCCTTGCCTATAAGATAAATTGAGTAATTTTGCGAAAGTTGGGGTGAGTTCGTTAGCACAATTTTTGAGTACTATCGCGGGAATGCCATCTGGACCCATTGCTTTGTTTGTATCCAACTTTTTAAGGGATTTTCGTATTTCTCTGTGACAAAAGGGTACCTCTGGCATACTGTGGGAGACCCTTTCAATGAACGGTGGAGTTTTTTTCATTTGGCACCATTAGGTTCGAGTTGGAGGAAAAGATTTTGGCCAGCATATTGGCTTTTTCCTCTAATGTTGCGGCCAAATGAGTATTTTTATCTGTAAGTGGTGGTATGGATGACTTGGTGAAGTTTGATCCAACAGCTTTTGCAAGAGACCAAAAGGACCTAGAACTACTTGGACAATGCAGCAACCTGTTTTTTATTCTTTGATTGTATGTTTCTTTGGCGGCGTCAATAGTAATTTTGCAACTATTTCTGGCTTCCATAAATTCTGTGTGGTTTTGAGCGTTTAGTTGTCGTTTCCAAAGGTTATATGCTCTGTGTTTTTTCTGTACAGCCGTTTGACACTGGCTGTTAAACCAAGGTTTTGCATTAGCTCTGCGTTTTATTGTATGTGGGATATATGCATCCATTCCAGATAAGATTACTTTTGTTATTTCGTTACAGCAAATAGTGGGATCAGCTGTTTTAAAGCAAACCTCTTACCATAGAAAATCCAAGTAAAACTGTTTAAGGTCATTCCATTTTGCCGATTTATAGTGCCACATTTTACGAGGAAGTGATTGTTGGCTTGGTGGTATGAGCATTTCGCACTTTGTTACTTGAGTTGTGTATGAGTCAGGATTTGTAGTTAGGAACAAGTCTAAAAGCGCTGAAAATTCACCCCTTTCTGAGATACGGGTAGGTTCATCGACAAGCTGCGTTAGACCACAACTTATGGCAAAAGCTTCTGCTTCCCTATCTTCATTATCTGTTTTGTTGTGGTGTTTTAGCCAGGGTATATTGTGGACGTTGAAATCGCCTAAAAAAACAATTTCCGCATGTGGATAGTTAGACTGTATAATATCACAGTTTTCGGATAATGTCGCAAAAAAGTTTTGGTACTCGGTGTTACTTGGCGGTCGGTAGAGGCAGCAGATGAACTTGGTCGATGACTTTGAGGTGAATTTTAGCCATATGATATCGAGATTCGCTGGTTCTAGCTTCTCCTTTTTAATGTACACACAGATCCCAAAATTATGTCGAAATCGGTGGTGTAGGTCATAGCCGGGATAAAGATAGTTCCCAATGGGTGTTGCCGAACTGATTTTAGTTTCAATGAGAACCAGGATGTCAGGTCTTTGTTCTTCAAGATGTTGGTGAACTGAATTCATGTTGGTACTTAATCCTCTTATATTGCTAAAATCAATTCTGAGTTGAGTTTTTGGTCTTCTTTTAATATCTTTGCATGAAGGACCCCCATGATCACCCGACGCCCGGAGATCCGAGTGGTCCTCCGGAATATTTTGATCCTGGAGGCGCCATCATGCTATCTGTTACTCATTGTTGGAACCGGACTGCCAGCGCAGTAGCGGAACGTGGTGATACCACTTACCGCTACTTAGTTCTGGCATGGTGGTATCTCACCGGCCGACGCCCAATGAGTAAAAAGCGTCTACCACCTACCGTTCTAGTCACTATTGTTTATGTTAAGTTAGGTAAGGGGGCAGACCACTAACTGGCAACATCATAGTCAGCTGATCGCACGTAGACCTTCCTCAAGGTCTGTAGAGGACAGGTTGCCTGGTAACTCTAAGAAGCGGCGTGAGCGGTGACAGCGCGTCACTTGGAGTGTCAAGATTTGATTAGAGAGCTATGTTTGGCTATGTTTATGTGTTTTTTTTTATTTTTTATTTAGTCGGTTTAGAACGTTTTTCTACGTTGTCCGACGCCTATTCTCTACCTCCTTCGATCCTGACAATCATCTTCTGTCAGATTTTTTTGACTCATTGATCTTTTGATTGACTGTTGCCATTCAACCGAACGCCCTCTTTTTCTGCGCCCTATTGGTTGCCATTCTAGGACCTGCTTTGGTAATCTTTCGTCGTTCATCCGTTGGACATGGCCGTACCATATCAGTTGTCTTTTAGTGATGCATCCGTTATGCTCCCTTCGATTCCCATTCTTTCTTTTATGATCGCATTTCTTATGTGATCTGTTCTAGATATTCTCTTTGATCTTCTTATTGCATCCATTTCGACACTTTCCATTTTTGTTTTGTATTTTTCTGTTACGCGACAAGTCTCTATTCCATACAACAGCGTGCTTTTCACCATTGTTTCATATATGTTAAATTTTACATTCTTTTTTGTCTCTCTGCTCCATAAAATACTGTTAAGACATCCAATAACCTTTTTTGTTTTTACTATTCTTTTTTCCAGTTCTTTACAGTCTGTTCCTGTCTTATCAAATGTGACACCTAAGTATACATACTCATTGCATGGAGATAGTACTGTGTCTTGTCCACGTTCACTGTTAATCCCCACTTTTGGTATTCTTCCATTAACTTTCTCATCATATACTCCATGTCTTCTTTATCATTAGCTACAATTACTTGGTCGTCAGCAAACTGTAGTGTGTATATGGTAAATCGGTCGTTAAGTTGTATTCCCATGCCGTGCACTTTCCGTTTCCAGTTTTTTAGAGCTACTGCGATATATATTTTAAAAAGAGTTGGAGAAATACAACATCCCGGTCTTAAGCCTTTTGTTACCAGGAATTATTTTGAAAGTCGATTTCCAATTTTAATTTTAGATTTTGACCCTTTTTATAGTTCTTTTATCGCTTTTATGTATGTATGATTGATATTAGTCTGCTCTAGCACTGTCCATAGTTTTTCTACTGGAACGGTATCATATGCTTTTTGTAGGTCCACAAAGGTAACATGAGTCTCTATATTTCTGGCGTTCCTTTTCTCAATTACTTGTTTAAGACAAAAAACATTATCACTACAAGATCTGCCTGCACGAAATCCACTTTGCTTTTCTTCTTCTTGTTCATGAAAATTCTTCTCTATTAGATCTCTAAGAATCCTACCGTACAATCTACTGATAGTACTAGTTACTGAAATTCCTCTTAAATTGTTGCAATCCAGCTTGTTTCCTTTTTTATGTATTGAGGATATGAATGCAATTTTCCAATCATCAGGTACTGGATGTCCGTTTATGCATTGATTGATAATATATGGGAGATTTTCGATTAGTTTCTCTGATCCATATTTGAGCATTTCAGCATATATTCCTCCAGGTCCGGTAGCTTTTCCGGATTTAAGCTTTTTAATACTATTTTTTATCATTTCTTTTTCGATGATTACTTCCTCTCCGTGTACTTCTATGTCTCTCCTCGGAGAGGCTGCCAGATATTCGGGTCTCGTTTCCTGCAGCAGTCCCTTGTAGTGTTCTGTCCATTGTTCTGGTTTGATGATCTGGATGTTTACTTTTTCTTTTGTTGGGTTTTTTACTGTAGAAATGAATTTCCATACTTCAGAACTCTGCCTACCTCCTACGTGTGTATTGATATCGTGGCATTTGCGCTCGAACAGTTCATTTTTTTCTGTGCGTATCAAACTTCTTAGCTGTCTTCTGGTTTCCCTGTATATTTCTAGGTCTCTATGCTCTTTAGTACTGAGCCATTTCAAGTATGTGCGTTTTTTCTCTTTGACCATTTCCTGTATTTTCTCCGTCCATCACATCTCCCTGTTATTTCTATTATCTTGGTATCCAACAGCTTCGTTGCTTGCTTCCTTCAAACTTTTTATTATGTTTGTATATATCTCTTCAAATGAGTGATTTGTGTTTATTAGTTTTTGATCTAATCGGTTCTGATACAATCTTTGAGTACTTTCGATTTCTAGACTTCTAAAGTTGTATTTTTGATTGTCTTCGATGCACTCTAGGTTTTCATTTTCTCTAATACTTTCGTCCTTATTTGTTTTTCTTAAAGGGAATAATATTTTTGCTTTTACCAGATGGTGGTCAGATCTACAGGTAACACCACGAAGTGCTCGCACATCATACCACTTTGCAATTGCGAGTGTTGTCCACCTATAGCATAATCAGTGATTGATTTAAGATTTCTTGTTGGCTGAATCCAGGTATATCGATGAATATCCTTATGTTTAAAAAAACCATTATTTATTTTTAGGTTGTGGGTTTCACACAATTGCATCAGTCTTAAGTCATTATCATTTGTTACTTCCTCTCCAAATGGTCCTATCACTTTGCTCTGGGTTTGTCTACTAGTATTTCTCTGGTATTACCGATTTTGGTGATAGCCTCATCCAGTTGGTCAAAGAACATTTGTTTTGTAGCTACTCTTTCGTCATCTGATGGTGCGTAGACTGCTATTATGCTTATATTATGTCCAAGCATCTTCATGTTCACTCGAAGTATGTTTTCACTAATGCAATCGTAGTCTGTAATTTTATTCTTTAGATTTTTCTTTATTAACAAGGATACCCCTCTGGCTGCTCTGCTTCCTTTTGGGACTCCAGTGAATATATGGACAAAATTGGCGACACTCTTCGTACCTGTTTCTTTCTTTTTTGTCTCTGTGAGTGCAATAATATCGATCTTACAATTCTGCACTTCATTCGCATAACTTTATCAAATTATTAATTAAAAATTCTTTGTGCACACGCTTTAAGACTGTTTTCAACAATATTATACTAGTTGCCTCCTTCACCTTCCTCTCCTCCCCACCTTTAGTAATATCTAGTTGTTCTATAACTTTCACAAATCTAGAGCGATTTGAAAAATTATTTCTGCAAACGCTTTAAGATTTTTTTTCAACACTATTTTACTAGTTCCCTCCTCTCTCTATCTTCCCCCACCGTCACTCAATCGACGGTAACACTGTTCGCGACCGTAGAATGTTGGAAATAAAGAAATTTTAAATAAAAAAACACCTAACTGTTAAATCTACTTGTAACTACCAGTCACAGTTGGGTATAAAATTACCCAATAACTTGATTCATGAAAATACAAAACTATATAATTTCGTAAGTGCGCTTTGGGGATCAAAACTAAAAGTTGAAGCATGTCGTACATTATAGGTATACCTATAAATTTTGTATAGTTTTTGCAAAGTCTGTTGAACAAAGATAAAAGCCGACCATCGGCATATCCTTTACAGAAAGTGACATGGGCGGCGTAGATATACTCATGAAAATTATTTCATTTAATTATGGCGTAAACCAAAGAAATTAAATTAGATAATAAAACTTTCTATTCCTACACCTACAGGAACGACACTGATTTATTTTCGAACTCTGCATACTGCCGACTAAAGGGGTCCCGAAAAGCACACCCGAAAGCAATTAAAAGCAGATCTCAAAAAAATCTGCCAATCAGGTGCCGTCTATTCACCTGTGCTCGGTCGGTCCGAAAACAAATACTTTGTGGTCGGACCGCAAAGAGTCGCGCCTCCTCTCTGTCGGTAGGGTTGAAATTATACCAGGAAGAAGATATATGAATTTGGATAACTTTTGAAGGGCAGAATGAAGCAAAATTTCATGAAATCGATAGAACCCCGAATTAGGAGTTATTCAAGTGACTTTCCAAAAACTATAGCCAACTGCGACTAGTAGGTACAAGTAGATTTAGCAGTTGGGTGTTTTTTTCATGAAATTTTTTTTATTCATTTTAATTAATTAATCCTATGTCGAAATACCCCATATATTCAATGATATTTTGATTTTGTTAAAGGTGGCTTCTGGAATGTACTCAATGTCTTTAAGTACTGGATTTCATGTCCAGAATATGAGCAGATCGTTAACTTTCAAGAATTGGACGCGAAGAAAAAATAAAGAATGGATTGACGCCTTGAAGGAAACTACTGCTACAACAGGTAGAGACCCATTAATAGGGTATTTGACAAATTTTAGAAAAGAGTTTAGAATGATACATAGATCCTTAGAGTAATAAAAATATATTTTATTACTCTGAGCATAGATCCCTAATTTGCTACGCAAAATTATTAAAATAGTATATTTTATCATGACTACATTTAAAATCAAGTTTTCTAATTTCCGATTTGAATTTGCCGCTAAAACGCTCATTTCTAGCATGGCGTTGCAATGCCGTCACAGTGCAGTAAACTCGCGGACAGATACACGACATTCAATTGTTTATTTGTTTTTGGTCTGTGTTTTTACTGTTTTTTATGTAAAAAAATGTCCTATAAGTGGTGTGTAGTACCCCAGTGTTCGAATACTAGCATAAAAACACCTGAAAAACTATTTATTCATGTGCCTACAGCAGTAAAAGAACGGAAAAAGTGGCTAGAACTTGCTCGAAGAGACCCAAGGGCCCTATCTAATACATATTTACTTTACATTTGTGAAGATCACTTTGATGTGAATATAACTAAATTGTTTCTATTAATTTTTCTCACGTTGTACATAATATATATAACTATTTCGTAAATGACAATAAAATTTTTGACGTTATGTTTATTACAAGGGTTGAACAACTATAATCGGCAGAAAGGTGTACAAATTTTTAGGCGATCCTAGGCAGTTATTAGGCAGGGCTAGGGAGTACTTCTAAATGCAGGATTAGGCAGCGCACATGCACTGCCTAATTGTAGGACTGAGCAGTGCATAGACAAGACTAGGCAGTGCATAGGCAGGAAGAGGCAGTACCTACGCAGGACTACACAGTGTAACCTATACAGTAAATCAAGTATTGCTGGTCGTTGTATACTTTTTGCCTACCTGTCCCCCCCTCGGTTTATTACATGATTTTTATTTTTGTTTTTTTTTCTGTGAATTAATTGAATCTATTGTAAGTGGCATATTAAACAAAAAAACAAAACATATTGCCTAACCTCAAAATCTAAATAAGTAAAAGTAGGCGAAGAATATCATAAAAAAACTTTCAGTTAGAATATTTACATCAACATTTTAACATTTCTAAATTCTGCAGAACAAAAATCTTTGTTGTTGGCAAAGAAGCCTGCCACCATAAAGGAATTCAGCATTGACAAGTTGGAGCTATCGGCTTTGGAGAATCCGTTTTCCATTTAAAATGTTTTTTACAAGCAAAACACAAAATAAAATCTAATTTGGGACGATAATTCGCACTTTAAACCAAAGCAAACATTACCATCCATAACAAAATAACACAGAAAATAGGTTCGTTCGAGGCGTTTACTGTTTTGTGACGTCACTCGCAGCTGATTGGTAGACCGCCTGTTTTAAATTACTTGGCTAATTGTTCTAATTCAGTGAATTTATTTAATTAAAAGAACTATGAATTTGAGAAAAAATTAAACAAAAAAGTTTGTTTTTAGCATTCCCAAGACCTAAAGAGTTATCTAAAAATAAATATATATTTATTTTTTACTACTGTCAAACACCCTATTCCACAAGTTGGGTAGGAGGGCCTGTGCGTCGTTATAAATCCCAGGTGGCGGCTTTGTTCATATTTTTTTCACAAACTGGCTTATAATTTTTGTTAAATTAGTTTTACAGAAAAATTGTAAGTATCTTGTCTGTTGGTAAAAGAACACCAATTTAAAAAGTAAGGAAGTTAGCTTTATATTTTAAAACTAACAAAATATTAATGGTTTTTAAAATAATAAAAAATAGAAACGTACAAAAAAAAATTGCGGAAGGAAGTTTTAGAATGCTCTAGATCGTTGGAATATGGATCACTCAATTTTAAATCGCCTGGTGTTTATCTCTAATTTTAGTAAGAGCGCTTGAGTGACGTTATAAATCCCAGTTTGATGTGTCAAAAATTAAAAGAAAAAGTTTGTGAAAAAACATGGAAAAAATCGCAATGCGTGTTATTATTTTGGGTTTGATGTTTTAAAAGAGAATCATCCAAAGTACTCTAAAATGATTATTCACGATACTGCGGGTTCGAAAGATCTTATCGCATCTATCGAAATCAAAAGCAATTTCTTACTCTCAATGATTACAAAAGATCTAGAAGGCCGAGAAAAAATTTGTTAACTTCGTTCGATTCACCGTAGTTGCTAATACAAAATTACCAAGTTTTATAAAATTTGTTTACAAGATGGTGGAGATGTTTCAATTTTTCAACACACTTAATCGTGAAATTTAGTACCGGTTAATTTAAAAAATCAAACAAGTTTCATGGCTTACCGGGTAAAAAGGAGTTTTTGTTTCTCTGATCTTTTTCCGTGGGTAGCTTGAAAGCTTAACCTCACGGGGATCCAAGATCTAATGGACACCTAATAAGTGTTGACAGTTAACTGTTTCGTGCTTATGGGACCTCTTGGAACACTGCTTGGACAATGTGACACTCTTGCGAAGTTAATTAGACGGTTTTGTCTCTAATCCTATGTAAATAGTGAGAAAACTCTCGGAAGGCGACTCTTGCCTACCAAGATACGAAGGAAACAAGAAAAAGAGCAGGCGAAAATAAACTGCTATACATATGGATCAATGAATAGACCGATTACAAATAAAAAGAAACAAACTAATCCGTGACCTACGACAGCTCTTCTGCCTTTCAGGCCAGATCAACGCTTATTGCATTTTTACCCGTCATCATGCAGACACGTGAGCGTCAGTCAACGGAATTTTTAAGCCAAATAATACTAACAAACGTGATATCTGGTTACCCGTTAATTTAAAAAATCAAACAAGTCTTGTAGCTAATCAGGTAAAAAGTAGTTTTTGTTTCTCTCATATTTTTTCGTGGGTAGCTTGAAAGCTTAACCTCACGGGGGTCCAAGATCTAATGAACACCTATTAAGTGTTGACAGTTTACTGTTTCGTCCTTATGGGACTCCTCACCTCAAGCTACCCACGGAAAAATATGAGAGAAACAAAAACTCCTTTTTACCCGATTAGCCACGAAACTTGTTTGATGAAAAAACACAATGTTTTGTTGAATTTAAATATAGCAACTTTTTTCGTATATACCCAAAATTGTATTACTTACCGTTTTCGAAATCCCCATGTATTTACTTTTATCTGGGACACCCTGTATAAGAAAATGTATTTTTTTTCTTTTTCAGCTAGAGATTTCTGCCAACCGAATCCCCATCATTCTTATGCGCCAATCAGAAACAATATTACAGCGTCGTGGTTCGTAGATGGGTCGACTTATATGTCAGCCGTGGCCGATGCCATTGAAAATGCCAAAGAAGGTAAGATTGATAATGTTAGAGAAGAAAAAACTTTGAAGTGTTTAGATATGCCTGTTCAGTTTTGAAATATTTTTTATGGTTCTGACGAACTTTAACTCATCTTAAAAATTACAGTTAAAATACAATTTTAATTGGAATAATTTGTAAAAAGAATACTTTAATTCTGTTTATTTTTCTATTCTTTTTCATAAATTATTTCACGCTTGTATTTTCGATCAAACCAATGAGTATATGACCCGTATAGAGTGGCAACCGGCGAGCTTTGCAACATTGAGGGGCTGATGGCGCTGATATAAATTCGTCTAGTACGCAATATTCAGGGACTACTAGTACGATTTACTTGCATGTGCGAGTTCCGGGGTTCATGTCTATCATATACATTAAGTTGGGTCGAAAAAGGCCTAAAAATTTTTTTTTTAGAAAATTGATTTGTCATAGTTAAAAACGCTAACGTATATTTTTAAAAATTTTTTAAAGTGTTTCTAGCCGCTCCCCTGGGGGGTAAAATGGGCAGTTTTTTAAAGTTTTTAATTAATAGCTGAATCGATCACAGATACACAGATTTAATAGCTAATATATATATATAGCGAAGCAACAATATCAATCAAAATCCACGAAGGAACCAAGCCAATCCACATAAGAAGAGGTAGAGGTGTCAGACAGGGGGACTAAAACTTATGTATCTTTTAAATAATAAGGAATTAAACCGGATATTGAATATTTGTGTCATTATTTTAATTTTTTAATGCGCCATGCAGATTGTTTTAAGTTTGAGTCAAAATATGTATTGATTGACCTTGAGCAACGCATAGTTTTAAGTTCGGTTCAAAAATTGAATTTTTTTTTTTTAATTTAAGTCAGAGATCATAATCAGCGACCTTAAACACCCACACTTCCGAGTTTTATGCATATTCGATCATAAATAAGCAAATCCGCCATTTTGGATTCGCCATTTTCGGGTTTTTAAATTTGAGTCAAAAATTTATGGAGTTACCTTTTTACCCAAGTTTGAGGCAAATCGGTTTATAAGTAAATAAGATAATGCGACATTTTGGAACCGCCATTTTGATTTTTTTCTCAACGTTCCGAATTTGATGCATATTGGTTTATAAATGATGAAACACCCGAAAGTTCCGATTTTGATGCATATTGGTTCATAAATGGGAAAGTCCGCCATTTTGGGTCCGCCATTTTGATTTTTATAAACTTAAGTTAAAAGTAATAATCAGCGACCTGAAAGATCTTAAAGTTCCGAGATGCAAATCGGTTCATAAATGGAAAAATCCGCCTTTTGGATCCACCATTTTATTTCTTTTTTTAATAATTTTTTTTTATTGTATACTAATCACCAAATACCTAGTTGGAAAAGTTTGAAGAAAGTTATTACCAAACTAATAAACAAATATATTATATGAAGTCAACCTAAATAAAAATGTTTAAACAATTGCCAATGGTATTATCATAAAACGAAAAATCTCGCAGCGAATTGTCCCCACGGCGAATAGGCCGGAGGCGAATTGTCCCGCGGCAAATCAAATCAGTCGCGGCGAATTGTCCCATCCCCTTGCTTCCTATGAAGAAATGAACCTTCATAAACCTAGCAAGCCCACCTCAATAAAAATGTAAAAAATGTATTCCAGAATTATGTGCTTTTTATGTGCTAATTTCGTCCACTTTTTAAAATTTTTGTGCTCCTTTGGTTTCCACGGAAATTTAAAAAAATGATTGGCGTGCTAGCTTTATATAAAGCTAGCAAGCCCATACAGAAATAATCAATATTTTTATAATATTTATATGCGAAAATTAAGTGCTTTTTATGTGCTCCCGTTTGATTAAAACAAAATTCCATTTATCAAGTTTTTAACCTTTTTTTTTAAAGAAAATGTGTGGGCTGGCTAGATTTATATAAACCTAGTAAGCCCACCTCAATAAAAATAAATAAAATACATTCCAGAATTATGTGCTCTTTATGTGCTAATTTCGTCCACTTTTAAAAATTTTTGTGCTCCTTTGGTTTCCACGGAAATTTAAAAACATGATTGGCGTGCTAGCTTTATATAAAGCTAGCAAGCCCATACAGAAATAATCAATATTTTTATAATATTTGTATGCGAAAATTAAGTGCTTTTTATGTGCTCCCGTTTGCTAAAAACAAAATTCCATTTATCAAGTTTTTAAGCTTTTTTTTTAAAAAAATGTGTGGGCTGGCTAGGTTTATATAAACCTAGCAAGACCGCCTCAATAAAAATAAATAAAATACATTCCAGAATTATGTGCTCTTTATGTGCTAATTTCGTTCACTTTTTAAAATTTTTGTGCTCCTTTGGTTTCCACGGAAATTTAAAAAAATGATTGTCGTGCTAGCTTTATATAAAGCTAGCAAGCCAATACAATAATAATAAATATTTTTATGCCCACCTCAATAAAAATTCAAAAAAATTTATTCCAGAATTATGTGCTTTTTATGTGCGACCACAGTTTAAAATTTTTGTGGTTCTTTGGTTTCCACGGAAATTTAAAAAAATGATTGGCGTGCTAGATTTATATAAAGCTGGCAAGCCCATATAGAAATAATAAATATTTTTCTAATATTTATATGCGAAAATTAAGTGCTTTTTATGTGCTTCCGTTTGCTAAAAACAAAATTTAGCTTAATTTAAGTTTTTAGGCTTTTTAAAAAAAATGTGTGGGCTGGCTAAGTTTATATAAACCAAGCAAGCCCACCTCAATAAAAATAAATAAAATAAATTCCAGAATTATGTGTTCTTTATGTGCTAATTTCGTCCACTTTTTAAAATTTTTGTGCTCCTTTGGTTTCCACGAAAATTTAAAAAAATGATTGACGTGCTAACTTTATATAAAGCTAGCAAGCCAATACAGAAATAATAAATATTTTTATGCCCACCTTTATAAAAATTTAAAACATTTATTCCAGAATTATGTGCTTTTAATGTGCTAATTTCGTCCACTTTTTAAAATTTTTGTGCTCCTTTGGTTTCCACGGAAATTTAAAAAAATGATTGGCGTGCTAGCTTTATATAAAGCTAGCAAGCCCATACAGAAATAATAAATATTTTTATCTGAAACTCGTAGACAATGATTGTGTAGAAATAAAATTTCGGACTTCCATTGTCTTTATTTATTTTAAAACACGACGTTTCGGTTAGTAAGTATCTCTAACCGTTATCAAGTGTGAACTGATCACACACTTGATAACGGTTAGAGATACTTACTAACCAAAACGTCGTGTTTTAAAATAAATAAAGACAATGGAAGTCCGAAATTTTATTTCTATAAATATTTTTATAATATTTATATGCGAAAATTAAGTACTTTTTATGTGTGGGCTGGCTAGGTTTATATAAACCTAGCAAGCCCACCTCAATAAACATAAATAAATTACATTCCAGAATTATGTGCTCTTTATGTGCTAATTTCGTCCACTTTTTAAAATTTTTGTGCTCCTTTGGTTTCCACGAAAATTAAAAAAAATGATTGACGTGCTAGCTTTATATAAAGCTAGCAAGCCCATACAGAAATAATAAATATTTTTATAATATTTATATGCGAAAATTAAGTGCTTTTTATGTGCTCCCGTTTCCTAAAAAGAAAATTTAATTTACCAAGTTTTTAAGATTCTTTTTAAAAAATGTGTGGGCTGGCTAGGTTTATGTAAACCTAGCAAGCCCACCTCAATAAAAATAAATAAAATATATTCCAAAATTAGGCGATCTTTATGTGCTAATTTCGTCCATTTTTTAAAATTTTTGTGCTCCTTTGGTTTTCACGGAAATTTTAAACAATTATTGACGTGCTAGCTTTACATAAAGCTAGCAAGCCAATACAATATTTTTATGCCCACCTCAATAAAAATTAAAAAAATTTATTCCAGAATTATGTGCTTTTTATGTGCTAATTTGGTCCACTTTTTAAAATTTTTGTGCTCCTTTGGTTTCCACGGAAATTTAAAAAAATGATTGGCGTGCTAGGTTTATATAAAGCTAGCAAGCCCATACAGAAATAATCAATAAAGCTAGAACGTCAATCATTTTTTTAAATTTCCGTGGAAACCAAAAGAGCACAAAACTTTTAAAAAGTAGACGAAATTAGCACATAAAGAGCACATAATTCTGGAATGTATTTTATTTGTTATTATTGAGGTGGGCTTGCTAGGTTTATATATATATATATATATATATATATATATATATATATATATATATATATATATATATAAATAAAATACATTCCAGAATTATGTGCTCTTTATGTGCTAATTTCGTCCACTTTTTAAAATTTTTGTGTTCCTTTGGTGTTCACGGAAATTTAAAAAAAATGATTGACGTGCTAGCTTTATACATAAAGCTAGCAAGCCAATACAGAAATAACAAATATTTTTATGCCCACCTCAATAAAAATTTAAAATATTTATTCCAGAATTATGTGCTTTTAATGTGCTAATTTCGTCCACTTTTTAAAATTTTTGTGCTCCTTTGGTTTCCACGGAAATTTAAAAACATGATTGGCGTGCTAGCTTTATATAAAGCTAGCAAGCCCATACAGAAATAATCAATATTTTTATAATATTTGTATGCGAAAATTAAGTGCTTTTTATGTGCTCCCGTTTGCTAAAAACAAAATTCCATTTATCAAGTTTTTAAGCTTTTTTTTTAAAAAAATGTGTGGGCTGGCTAGGTTTATATAAACCTAGCAAGACCGCCTCAATAAAAATAAATAAAATACATTCCAGAATTATGTGCTCTTTATGTGCTAATTTCGTTCACTTTTTAAAATTTTTGTGCTCCTTTGGTTTCCACGGAAATTTAAAAAAATGATTGTCGTGCTAGCTTTATATAAAGCTAGCAAGCCAATACAATAATAATAAATATTTTTATGCCCACCTCAATAAAAATTCAAAAAAATTTATTCCAGAATTATGTGCTTTTTATGTGCGACCACAGTTTAAAATTTTTGTGGTTCTTTGGTTTCCACGGAAATTTAAAAAAATGATTGGCGTGCTAGATTTATATAAAGCTGGCAAGCCCATATAGAAATAATAAATATTTTTCTAATATTTATATGCGAAAATTAAGTGCTTTTTATGTGCTTCCGTTTGCTAAAAACAAAATTTAGCTTAATTTAAGTTTTTAGGCTTTTTAAAAAAAATGTGTGGGCTGGCTAAGTTTATATAAACCAAGCAAGCCCACCTCAATAAAAATAAATAAAATAAATTCCAGAATTATGTGTTCTTTATGTGCTAATTTCGTCCACTTTTTAAAATTTTTGTGCTCCTTTGGTTTCCACGAAAATTTAAAAAAATGATTGACGTGCTAACTTTATATAAAGCTAGCAAGCCAATACAGAAATAATAAATATTTTTATGCCCACCTTTATAAAAATTTAAAACATTTATTCCAGAATTATGTGCTTTTAATGTGCTAATTTCGTCCACTTTTTAAAATTTTTGTGCTCCTTTGGTTTCCACGGAAATTTAAAAAAATGATTGGCGTGCTAGCTTTATATAAAGCTAGCAAGCCCATACAGAAATAATAAATATTTTTATCTGAAACTCGTAGACAATGATTGTGTAGAAATAAAATTTCGGACTTCCATTGTCTTTATTTATTTTAAAACACGACGTTTCGGTTAGTAAGTATCTCTAACCGTTATCAAGTGTGAACTGATCACACACTTGATAACGGTTAGAGATACTTACTAACCAAAACGTCGTGTTTTAAAATAAATAAAGACAATGGAAGTCCGAAATTTTATTTCTATAAATATTTTTATAATATTTATATGCGAAAATTAAGTACTTTTTATGTGTGGGCTGGCTAGGTTTATATAAACCTAGCAAGCCCACCTCAATAAACATAAATAAATTACATTCCAGAATTATGTGCTCTTTATGTGCTAATTTCGTCCACTTTTTAAAATTTTTGTGCTCCTTTGGTTTCCACGAAAATTAAAAAAAATGATTGACGTGCTAGCTTTATATAAAGCTAGCAAGCCCATACAGAAATAATAAATATTTTTATAATATTTATATGCGAAAATTAAGTGCTTTTTATGTGCTCCCGTTTCCTAAAAAGAAAATTTAATTTACCAAGTTTTTAAGATTCTTTTTAAAAAATGTGTGGGCTGGCTAGGTTTATGTAAACCTAGCAAGCCCACCTCAATAAAAATAAATAAAATATATTCCAAAATTAGGCGATCTTTATGTGCTAATTTCGTCCATTTTTTAAAATTTTTGTGCTCCTTTGGTTTTCACGGAAATTTTAAACAATTATTGACGTGCTAGCTTTACATAAAGCTAGCAAGCCAATACAATATTTTTATGCCCACCTCAATAAAAATTAAAAAAATTTATTCCAGAATTATGTGCTTTTTATGTGCTAATTTGGTCCACTTTTTAAAATTTTTGTGCTCCTTTGGTTTCCACGGAAATTTAAAAAAATGATTGGCGTGCTAGGTTTATATAAAGCTAGCAAGCCCATACAGAAATAATCAATAAAGCTAGAACGTCAATCATTTTTTTAAATTTCCGTGGAAACCAAAAGAGCACAAAACTTTTAAAAAGTAGACGAAATTAGCACATAAAGAGCACATAATTCTGGAATGTATTTTATTTGTTATTATTGAGGTGGGCTTGCTAGGTTTATATATATATATATATATATATATATATATATAAATAAAATACATTCCAGAATTATGTGCTCTTTATGTGCTAATTTCGTCCACTTTTTAAAATTTTTGTGTTCCTTTGGTGTTCACGGAAATTTAAAAAAAATGATTGACGTGCTAGCTTTATACATAAAGCTAGCAAGCCAATACAGAAATAACAAATATTTTTATGCCCACCTCAATAAAAATTTAAAATATTTATTCCAGAATTATGTGCTTTTAATGTGCTAATTTCGTCCACTTTTAAAAATTTTTGTGCTCCTTTGGTTTCCACGGAAATTTAAAAACATGATTGGCGTGCTAGCTTTATATAAAGCTAGCAAGCCCATACAGAAATAATCAATATTTTTATAATATTTGTATGCGAAAATTAAGTGCTTTTTATGTGCTCCCGTTTGCTAAAAACAAAATTCCATTTATCAAGTTTTTAAGCTTTTTTTTTAAAAAAATGTGTGGGCTGGCTAGGTTTATATAAACCTAGCAAGACCGCCTCAATAAAAATAAATAAAATACATTCCAGAATTATGTGCTCTTTATGTGCTAATTTCGTTCACTTTTTAAAATTTTTGTGCTCCTTTGGTTTCCACGGAAATTTAAAAAAATGATTGTCGTGCTAGCTTTATATAAAGCTAGCAAGCCAATACAATAATAATAAATATTTTTATGCCCACCTCAATAAAAATTCAAAAAAATTTATTCCAGAATTATGTGCTTTTTATGTGCGACCACAGTTTAAAATTTTTGTGGTTCTTTGGTTTCCACGGAAATTTAAAAAAATGATTGGCGTGCTAGATTTATATAAAGCTGGCAAGCCCATATAGAAATAATAAATATTTTTCTAATATTTATATGCGAAAATTAAGTGCTTTTTATGTGCTTCCGTTTGCTAAAAACAAAATTTAGCTTAATTTAAGTTTTTAGGCTTTTTAAAAAAAATGTGTGGGCTGGCTAAGTTTATATAAACCAAGCAAGCCCACCTCAATAAAAATAAATAAAATAAATTCCAGAATTATGTGTTCTTTATGTGCTAATTTCGTCCACTTTTTAAAATTTTTGTGCTCCTTTGGTTTCCACGAAAATTTAAAAAAATGATTGACGTGCTAACTTTATATAAAGCTAGCAAGCCAATACAGAAATAATAAATATTTTTATGCCCACCTTTATAAAAATTTAAAACATTTATTCCAGAATTATGTGCTTTTAATGTGCTAATTTCGTCCACTTTTTAAAATTTTTGTGCTCCTTTGGTTTCCACGGAAATTTAAAAAAATGATTGGCGTGCTAGCTTTATATAAAGCTAGCAAGCCCATACAGAAATAATAAATATTTTTATCTGAAACTCGTAGACAATGATTGTGTAGAAATAAAATTTCGGACTTCCATTGTCTTTATTTATTTTAAAACACGACGTTTCGGTTAGTAAGTATCTCTAACCGTTATCAAGTGTGAACTGATCACACACTTGATAACGGTTAGAGATACTTACTAACCAAAACGTCGTGTTTTAAAATAAATAAAGACAATGGAAGTCCGAAATTTTATTTCTATAAATATTTTTATAATATTTATATGCGAAAATTAAGTACTTTTTATGTGTGGGCTGGCTAGGTTTATATAAACCTAGCAAGCCCACCTCAATAAACATAAATAAATTACATTCCAGAATTATGTGCTCTTTATGTGCTAATTTCGTCCACTTTTTAAAATTTTTGTGCTCCTTTGGTTTCCACGAAAATTAAAAAAAATGATTGACGTGCTAGCTTTATATAAAGCTAGCAAGCCCATACAGAAATAATAAATATTTTTATAATATTTATATGCGAAAATTAAGTGCTTTTTATGTGCTCCCGTTTCCTAAAAAGAAAATTTAATTTACCAAGTTTTTAAGATTCTTTTTAAAAAATGTGTGGGCTGGCTAGGTTTATGTAAACCTAGCAAGCCCACCTCAATAAAAATAAATAAAATATATTCCAAAATTAGGCGATCTTTATGTGCTAATTTCGTCCATTTTTTAAAATTTTTGTGCTCCTTTGGTTTTCACGGAAATTTTAAACAATTATTGACGTGCTAGCTTTACATAAAGCTAGCAAGCCAATACAATATTTTTATGCCCACCTCAATAAAAATTAAAAAAATTTATTCCAGAATTATGTGCTTTTTATGTGCTAATTTGGTCCACTTTTTAAAATTTTTGTGCTCCTTTGGTTTCCACGGAAATTTAAAAAAATGATTGGCGTGCTAGGTTTATATAAAGCTAGCAAGCCCATACAGAAATAATCAATAAAGCTAGAACGTCAATCATTTTTTTAAATTTCCGTGGAAACCAAAAGAGCACAAAACTTTTAAAAAGTAGACGAAATTAGCACATAAAGAGCACATAATTCTGGAATGTATTTTATTTGTTATTATTGAGGTGGGCTTGCTAGGTTTATATATATATATATATATATATATATATATATATATATAAATAAAATACATTCCAGAATTATGTGCTCTTTATGTGCTAATTTCGTCCACTTTTTAAAATTTTTGTGTTCCTTTGGTGTTCACGGAAATTTAAAAAAAATGATTGACGTGCTAGCTTTATACATAAAGCTAGCAAGCCAATACAGAAATAACAAATATTTTTATGCCCACCTCAATAAAAATTTAAAATATTTATTCCAGAATTATGTGCTTTTAATGTGCTAATTTCGTCCACTTTTAAAAATTTTTGTGCTCCTTTGGTTTCCACGGAAATTTAAAAACATGATTGGCGTGCTAGCTTTATATAAAGCTAGCAAGCCCATACAGAAATAATCAATATTTTTATAATATTTGTATGCGAAAATTAAGTGCTTTTTATGTGCTCCCGTTTGCTAAAAACAAAATTCCATTTATCAAGTTTTTAAGCTTTTTTTTTAAAAAAATGTGTGGGCTGGCTAGGTTTATATAAACCTAGCAAGACCGCCTCAATAAAAATAAATAAAATACATTCCAGAATTATGTGCTCTTTATGTGCTAATTTCGTTCACTTTTTAAAATTTTTGTGCTCCTTTGGTTTCCACGGAAATTTAAAAAAATGATTGTCGTGCTAGCTTTATATAAAGCTAGCAAGCCAATACAATAATAATAAATATTTTTATGCCCACCTCAATAAAAATTCAAAAAAATTTATTCCAGAATTATGTGCTTTTTATGTGCGACCACAGTTTAAAATTTTTGTGGTTCTTTGGTTTCCACGGAAATTTAAAAAAATGATTGGCGTGCTAGATTTATATAAAGCTGGCAAGCCCATATAGAAATAATAAATATTTTTCTAATATTTATATGCGAAAATTAAGTGCTTTTTATGTGCTTCCGTTTGCTAAAAACAAAATTTAGCTTAATTTAAGTTTTTAGGCTTTTTAAAAAAAATGTGTGGGCTGGCTAAGTTTATATAAACCAAGCAAGCCCACCTCAATAAAAATAAATAAAATAAATTCCAGAATTATGTGTTCTTTATGTGCTAATTTCGTCCACTTTTTAAAATTTTTGTGCTCCTTTGGTTTCCACGAAAATTTAAAAAAATGATTGACGTGCTAACTTTATATAAAGCTAGCAAGCCAATACAGAAATAATAAATATTTTTATGCCCACCTTTATAAAAATTTAAAACATTTATTCCAGAATTATGTGCTTTTAATGTGCTAATTTCGTCCACTTTTTAAAATTTTTGTGCTCCTTTGGTTTCCACGGAAATTTAAAAAAATGATTGGCGTGCTAGCTTTATATAAAGCTAGCAAGCCCATACAGAAATAATAAATATTTTTATCTGAAACTCGTAGACAATGATTGTGTAGAAATAAAATTTCGGACTTCCATTGTCTTTATTTATTTTAAAACACGACGTTTCGGTTAGTAAGTATCTCTAACCGTTATCAAGTGTGAACTGATCACACACTTGATAACGGTTAGAGATACTTACTAACCAAAACGTCGTGTTTTAAAATAAATAAAGACAATGGAAGTCCGAAATTTTATTTCTATAAATATTTTTATAATATTTATATGCGAAAATTAAGTACTTTTTATGTGTGGGCTGGCTAGGTTTATATAAACCTAGCAAGCCCACCTCAATAAACATAAATAAATTACATTCCAGAATTATGTGCTCTTTATGTGCTAATTTCGTCCACTTTTTAAAATTTTTGTGCTCCTTTGGTTTCCACGAAAATTAAAAAAAATGATTGACGTGCTAGCTTTATATAAAGCTAGCAAGCCCATACAGAAATAATAAATATTTTTATAATATTTATATGCGAAAATTAAGTGCTTTTTATGTGCTCCCGTTTCCTAAAAAGAAAATTTAATTTACCAAGTTTTTAAGATTCTTTTTAAAAAATGTGTGGGCTGGCTAGGTTTATGTAAACCTAGCAAGCCCACCTCAATAAAAATAAATAAAATATATTCCAAAATTAGGCGATCTTTATGTGCTAATTTCGTCCATTTTTTAAAATTTTTGTGCTCCTTTGGTTTTCACGGAAATTTTAAACAATTATTGACGTGCTAGCTTTACATAAAGCTAGCAAGCCAATACAATATTTTTATGCCCACCTCAATAAAAATTAAAAAAATTTATTCCAGAATTATGTGCTTTTTATGTGCTAATTTGGTCCACTTTTTAAAATTTTTGTGCTCCTTTGGTTTCCACGGAAATTTAAAAAAATGATTGGCGTGCTAGGTTTATATAAAGCTAGCAAGCCCATACAGAAATAATCAATAAAGCTAGAACGTCAATCATTTTTTTAAATTTCCGTGGAAACCAAAAGAGCACAAAACTTTTAAAAAGTAGACGAAATTAGCACATAAAGAGCACATAATTCTGGAATGTATTTTATTTGTTATTATTGAGGTGGGCTTGCTAGGTTTATATATATATATATATATATATATATATATATATATATAAATAAAATACATTCCAGAATTATGTGCTCTTTATGTGCTAATTTCGTCCACTTTTTAAAATTTTTGTGTTCCTTTGGTGTTCACGGAAATTTAAAAAAAATGATTGACGTGCTAGCTTTATACATAAAGCTAGCAAGCCAATACAGAAATAACAAATATTTTTATGCCCACCTCAATAAAAATTTAAAATATTTATTCCAGAATTATGTGCTTTTAATGTGCTAATTTCGTCCACTTTTTAAAATTTTTGTGCTCCTTTGGTGTTCACGGAAATTTAAAAAAATGATTGACGTGCTAGCTTTATATAAAGCTTTATATAAAGCTAGCAAGCCCATACAGAAATAATAAATATTTTTATAATATTTATATGCGAAAATTAAGTGCTTTTTATGTGCTCCCGTTTCCTAAAAAGAAAATTTAATTTACCAAGTTTTTAAGATTTTTTTAAAAAAATGTGTGGGCTGGCTAGGTTTATGTAAACCTAGCAAGCCCACCTCAATAAAAATAAATAAAATATATTCCAGAATTATGCGATCTTTATGTGCTAATTTCGTCCATTTTTTAAAATTTTTGTGCTCCTTTGGTTTTCACGGAAATTTTAAAAAATTATTGACGTGCTAGCTTTACACAAAGCTAGAAAGCCAATACAATATTTTTATGCCCACCTCAATAAAAATTAAAAAAAATTATTCCAGAATTATGTGCTTTTTATGTGCTAATTTGGTCCACTTTTTAAAATTTTTGTGCTCCTTTGGTTTCCACGGAAATTTAAAAAAATGATTGGCGTGCTAGGTTTATATAAAGCTAGCAAGCCCATACAGAAATAATCAATAAAGCTAGAACGTCAATCATTTTTTTAAATTTCCGTGGAAACCAAAAGAGCACAAAAATTTTAAAAAGTGGACGAAATTAGCACATAAAGAGCACATAATTCTGGAATGTATTTTATTTATTATTATTGAGGTGGGCTTGCTAGGTTTATATATATATATATATATATATATATATATATATATATATATATATATATATATATATATCTATATATATATATATATATATATATATATATATATATATATATATAATATATATAAATAAATAAAATACATTCCAGAATTATGTGCTTTTATGTGCTAATTTCGTCCACTTTTTAGAATTTTTTTGCTCCTTTGGTTTCCACGGAAATTTAAAAAAATGATTGACGTGCTAGCTTTATATAAAGCTAGCAAACCCATACAGAAATAATAAATATTTTTATAATATTTATATTCGAAAATTAAGTGCTTTTTATGTGCTTCCGTTTGCTCAAAACCAAATTCCATTTACCAATTTTTTTAAGCTTTTTTTTTAAATGTGTGGGCTGGCTAGGTTTATATAAACCTAGCAAGCCCACGTCAATAAAAATAAATAAAATACATTCCAGAATTATGTGCTTTTTATGTGCTAATTTCGTCCACTTTTTAAAATTTTTGTGCTTCTTTGGTTTCCACGGAAATTTAAAAAAGTTATTGACGTGCTGGCTTTATATAAACCTAGCAAGCTAATACAGAAATAATAAATATTTTTATGCCACCTCCATAAAAATTTAAAAAATTTATTCCAGAATTATGTGCTTTTTATGTGCTAATTTGGTCCACTTTTTAAAATTTTTGTGCTTCTTTGGTTTCCACGAAAATTTAAATACTCTGCCAATCTATGGGCACCTATGGGTTTATATAAACCTAGCCAGGCCACAAATTTCCGTGAAAACCAAAGGAACACAAAAATTTTAAAAAGTGGACGAAATTAGCACATAAAGAGCACATAATTCTGGAATGTATTTTATTTATTTTATTTGAGGTGGGCTTGCTAGGTTTATATGAACCTAGCCAGCCCACACATTTGTTTTTTAAAAAGCTTAAAAACTTGATAAATGGAATTTTGTTTTTAGCAAACGGAAGCACATAAAAAGCACTTAATTTTCGCATATAAATATTATACAAATATTGATTATTTCTGTTTGGGCTTGCTAGCTTTATATAAAGCTAGCACGCCAATAATTTTTTTAAATTTCCGTGGAAACCAAAGGAGCACAAAAATTTTAAAAAGTGGACGTAATTAGCACATAAAGACACATAATTCTGGAATGTATTTTATTTATTTTTATTCAGGTGGACTTGCTAAGTTCATATAAACCTAGCCAGCCCACACATTTTTTTTTAAAAAAGCTTAAAAACTTGATAGATGAAATTTTGTTTTTAGCAAACGGGAGCACATAAAAAGCACTTAATTTTCGCATATACATATTATAAAAATATTGATTATTTCTGTATGGGCTTGCTAGCTTTATATAAAGCTAGCACGCCAACCATTTTTTTAAATTTCTGTGGAAACCAAAGGAGCAAAAAAATTTTTAAAAGTGGACGAAATTAGCACATAAAGAGCACATAATTCTGGAATGTATTTTATTTATTTTTATTGATGTGGGCTTGCTAGGTTTATATGAACCTAGCCAGCCCACACATTTGTTTTTTAAAAAGCTTAAAAACTTGATAAATGGAATTTTGTTTTTAGCAAACGGAAGCACATAAAAAGCACTTAATTTTCGCATATAAATATTATAAAAATATTGATTATTTCTGTATGGGCTTGCTAGCTTTATATAAAGCTAGCACGCCAATAATTTTTTTAAATTTCCGTGGAAACCAAACGAGCACAAAAATTTTAAAAAGTGGACGAAATTAGCACATAAAAAGCACATAATTCTGAAATACATTTTTTAAATTTTTATTGAGGTGGGCTTGCTAGGTTTATGAAGGTGTATTTTTGACTTTCTCTTGAATCCTTTCATTACAGGGTCGCTTAGTTCCAATCAGTGGTAAAAAATGGTGGTCTATGCATATGTTATTTTTTATTGTAAGGTGCTTCCATGCTTATTTTTTATTTTTATTTCAGAGATTTTTATAACGGATTGGTGGTTGAGCCCAGAAATATATTTAAAAAGACCAGCCATCGTTGGTGACTATTGGAGGTTGGACACATTGTTGCAAAGAAAAGCGGTAAGTAAGTTTTATACTTATTTACCTAACAAATGTGGAAAGTGATACTTTACCGCACGTGACGGCAGTTGGCCGAACGACGCGGAGCGGAGTTCGGTCAAGCCGTCAAGGGCGGTAAAGACACTTTCCGCATGTGCTAGGTACAATATTTTACCTATGAGTACCTTTTTTTTTTCAAAAATGTAATTTATAAATGTCAAATTAGACGAAGTTGAAATGTAAACAAATATTGAAGCTGCCTTATTGACGCGTTACTAAGGTTTTTTAGTTGTGCGCATGCGGTAACGCGAATAGGTAATAGTTATTTACCTAACAAGTGCGGAAAGTGGTACTTTTCCGCAAGCGACGGCAGTTGCCACGGGTGGAAAAGATAGTTTTCGCAATAGTTATGTACAATGTTTTTGTCCATCTTCTTTATCAAAGAAACATGTTTTAATTCTCAAATATTTTATAATAATGCTAGAAAAATATACATAAGATAGAATAGTTACATAAATCATTTAATTAGTCCTAAATATCTTCATTTGTAACGAAACAAAAATTGTGCGGAAAAGTAACTTTTTAGCACTAGTACGATTTTTTAACTTTTCCACACGATTTTTTTATCCACGTAAAAATAATGAAACAGGATTTTTTCATCATGATATATTGATAAGAAACTTTATGTAAATAACATTTAATTAACAATAACGAAAAAGTTAACGATGGTAAATATTGAAATTGAAAGTGCACTTTGTGTTAGTTGCATGCTGCAATATAGCAGATGCCGCAACATCTTGAAGAACGTCGTTCCTTATTTGAATTTGATTGGTTGGTATTTGGCCCACTACCGAAATGCCTTGATCAGTTTGCTGCTAAGAATTACTAGTGTAGTGAATGGAGGAAGGTATATTGGTTTGTACAGGCTCTAGCACATTACAGGATTCTTATTGAAAATGAAACTTGTGTGTAGGAGGACGGGTTTTCATTTGGAAACGATTGTGAACAGGAGGATTCTTGCAATTTGGACGAGCGGATTGGTTTCATGCTATTATTATCTTAAAATGATAAAGCTTTAATATTTTTTTGATTTAAGGTTAATAAAACTATTTATTATTAAAAAAATAAATTATAGTCCAAATCTGAAGATTTCCAACGTAATTATAAATTAAAAATTGAAAGACACACTAGTTGAACGATTTTTAGTTTATCTGTTTTGAAAAGTTAATTAAAAGATTTATAAATAAAGTAAAAAACGTCAAAAAGTTACAAAATTAATATCATAGTAATTATTTGATGGTAGCACAGCAGGTCATGAAATTTACAAAACAAAAGCGTGAAATTGACATTGTCATTTTACTTATCATTTTTGTGAATGGCTTAAAATTATTCTAAAATGGCTAGAAATCCATATCCAGATTTTGGTGATATCTTTGACTGCTTTATGCAAGCAACAAAATCCCAATATTTAAACGGCAGAAATATTTTTATGCAAAATGCGTTAAGAAAAATTACTCAAAAATGCCAAAAATGTCTTACACATAATGGCAATCAGTTTGAACATTTATATCATTAAAGAAAAATTAGTTATTTTTTTGTATTTTTCCTAGACTTTGTTTCAAATAAATTTGGAAATTAAAAATCGTTTAACTTGCAATTTTTTATTTATATTTATTTCGGAAATATCCAGGTTCGGATTAATTTTTATTTTTACCTTAAAACAATATTTTTAAAAATTTTTATTATTTTGTGATAATACTAGCATGAAACCAATCAAAATGATAATAAAAAAAAATCCAGGTCCGTATTTAATTTTTTTATGATAAATACCATATCTCAAAAACTAAACAATATTTTCAGAAATTGACAACGTCATTATTTTCTTCTAACAAGTTGCCATAAAAAGGTTTTTAGAGAATAAAAATATCTCGCAAAATAAGCGATATATAAGGGATTAAGAAAAATACAATTTTTTCAAAAACTCCCTGTATTAGCGAAACTACGGGGTATAGCAAAATTCTGATTACACCATTTTTAAGGGCTCAAAAAAAGAGCACGGTAAGGTGGAATCAGAAAATCAATATCTTTAATAATAACCGAGTTTCCCATTTAATCCATCGAGGTAGAATATAAGGGAGCCGCTCCAACCATTTGTATAAGGCAACAGAAAGTGGCACCCCTAGGCAGGGCTTAGAGTCACACCAATATGGCTGCTTAACGGGACCGCACTCAATAGATTTGTTTATATTTCTTTTTAATACAAGTTGACAGCTTCTTGTCTTTAAGGGATATGGAGAAGGGTAATATTTAAGTTTGTGAAAAATTGTATTGGTTTAGTGATGAAAATTTTGAATTAATAAAAAATTATGTCTATAAAAATACCAATATATTTTGAAAAAGCATAGAAAAATGAAAGTTGCATCTCCACTGCACTATTGATTGGCCTATAAAATGTGACAACCAATAAAGTACCATTCATTCTCTGACGTTAAGTCAGTTGATATTTCTTAGATAGCCTTGGATAATACTTGGTTGTCAGGGTGTTGTCAAGGTACCATAAAATAACTGTTAAAATACAAACAACGCCGTGGAGATTTCTGCGATTTGCTAGTGCGTTCCCAAAAGTAAAAAAAATGGATATTGATATTGATACAGCTGCCGCAGAGGCAGTGAAGGCACTGCTGCCCGCTAAATCGGAGAAAATATATGAAAAACAATACAAACATTTCCTGGATTGGTGTCAAGCTAAGGATGTTGCTGATGTTACACAGGAGAAGGTACTTCTTGCATATTTCTTCCATCATGCGAAAAATTTGAAGGCTTCAACGGTTTGGTCACATTATTTAATGATTAAATCAAAGCTGATCGTTGAAAAAAGTTTGGACATTGGAAAATATTCAAAATTGAAGGCATTTTTGAAAAGAAATGGGGATGGCTACCGCCCAAAGTCTCGAATACTAGACATGGATCATATCCAGCAGTTCCTCCAGGAAGCACCAAATCAAGAATATTTGATGATCAAGGTAAAGTGAACTGTTTTTACATTATTTTGAACCATGTTAACGTCACTGATTCGAAATATCATTTGTTGCTATCAGGTTACGTAGTTTGTACAAAAAATTGTATTGCTACTTAGTAACTGAAAAATCTTTTTTTTCCAGGCGGCGTTGATAATGGGAGTTGCCGGTGCATGCAGGGGTGTTGAACTGTGCCAGCTACAGAATGAAGATGTTCAAGTCCAAGATTTTCATCTTGTTGTCACAGTTCGAAACACGAAAAATCAAACTGACCGATGCTTCATAGTGAAGAACTCCAAAGAAAGCAACGCTACAGACGTAGTGAAAATCTGTAAATCCTACATGGCTCTGAGACCAACAAATTTGACAATATCGAGATATTTCATTGGCTATAAAGACGGCAAATGTTTATCACAACCTGTTGGAAAGAATACTTTTGGGCTTTTCCCGCGAAAAATAGCTGCCTTCCTGAACCTGCCAGAGGCCGTTTCATACACAGGACACTGCTTCAGGCGTACCTCTGCTTCCCTTTTAGCAGATTCTGGAGCGAATATTGACCAGCTCAAAAGACACGGTGGTTGGAAAAGTTCTACCGTTGCTGAAGGGTATGTTGAGCAATCAATCGAAAACAAAAAAAATGTGGCGGGAAAATATTCAGTCAAAACTTGAGGACAGATGTCAAGAGTCATAAAAGCCAAGGCCAATCACGTACCGTAACAGTATGCAATTTTCCAGAACCCACAATCAACGAAGACAGCAGCACTGATCACACCGAACCAGCAATTTTCGGATCTCCACTGCAAAACATCAACCTCAACCAACAGCGAAGCGAAATCGATTCAGATCCACGATCATTGATTCATTTAGTTGGCTGTAGCGGCGCTATTTTGAATATCAATATAACAAACAATAATAATGTCAAATAACGTAGGAATGTATTGATTAGGCTAGGTAGTTTATTTTGATAGTGTATAGGCCTATTTTTAGATGCTCCCAAATACAAAAATACAAAATTTGAAAAAACCATGAATTCGGGTCCAGGGACTAAAATATTTTAGTCCCCGGGAGTAAAATATTTTAGTCCCCGGGATAAAAAGTACTATTTTAGTCCCTAAAATGAGGGACTAAAATGCGTTTTTAGTTCCTGAATTGCAAAAAATAAATTTTTCTTGATTGTATGAGATCAAAATGCCTAGACCTGTAAAAGTGCTATTTTCGATAGTTGTTGAATAAAACTCTTATTATACAGGTAACATAAAATTTTTGACGGCAATCAAAATGAGAGGGTTATTAAAAAAAATTAATTTATACAACCTTTTTATTTATTGTCCTTTAAAAAGTACAATCTTGTTACTGAAATGTCTTATACTAATTTGTTTTTTTGGATTACGTTTACTTAAATAATTTATTCTAATATTTATCTTGTGATGAGGAAATAGTAATCATAACAAAAACATTTCATGCAAAAAAAGCCAAGTGCGCAAAAATGATATTCTGTAAAAACAATTAAGATAAAGTAAAGATAAGTTCTGCAATACAAATTTTAAAATGAAAGGCTCTTACTAGTTTAGAAATGTTTTTTAAACTTTGCTATTACAGCCAAACTTCTTTATGTTCAATTTACCACTGTTCCTAAACTAGAAAGAACCTTTCATTTAAAACTTTGTATTGGAGAACTTGGCTTTACTTTTATCTCAATTGTTTTTACGAAATAACATTTTCGCGTGCTTGGCTTTTTTTTACATAAAATGTTTTTGTTATGATTTCACTCCTTTTTTAAAGGGTTTGGATAATATTTTTAAGTTTTAAAGTAGTAAAATATGCGAAATACTCTTTAAAACTTTTGCAATGCCTTATTAAAAATTTTGAGGTTTTTTTCCTTTGATCATAGTTCCTATCAGCATTCTACAGCTCAGCTCTCTAGCGTTTCTGGAAGTGGGCAATGTTAATTTTACATAACTTACATACATTAATAGGGGAGAAAAGTAAATTAAAATGTTAGTGTTTTAAAATTTTTTTCTTTGGTTTTATCATAGTTCCTATTAGTCTTCCAAAACTCAGCTCTCTAGCGTTTCTGAAAGTGGGCAATGTTAATTTTTACATAATTTTACATTTATAGGGGAGGGAATTTAATTAAAATTTTAGGGTTTTTTTATTTTTTTCTATAGTTTTATCATAGCTCCGATCGGTCTTCCAAAGCTCAGCTCTTTAGCGTTTCTGGAAGTGGGCAATGTTACTTTTACATAACTTTAGATTTATAGGGAAGAGAAGTAAATTAAAATTTTGGGGTTTTTAAACTTTTCCTATACTTTATCATAGTTTCTATCAGTTTGCCAAAGCTCAGCTCTCTAGCGTTTCTGGAAGTGGGCAAATACTTTTACATAACTTTACATGTTATAGGACAGGAGAGTAAATTAGAATTTTAGTGTTTTTTCAAGGGTTTGGTCATAATTTCTATTTAGTCTACAAATTTCAGCTTTGTTTCATGTCTTAAAGTACAATAGAATTTTGATGATCTATACATGAGTGAGTGATTTCGACGTTTTTTATTTGATTTCGACGTTTTTTGATATTTTGTAACTGCTTCACTACTTTATGGAAGTCCATGAAAATTGGTGGGGTTGTCAACTCTATAAAGATCTACTGTGCAAAGTTTGAGTTTCGTAGCTCATTCCGAAGTAGAGTTTTAGATAGGTCAAATCTGCCGTGGTAAGCAAGAAGGTCGTATCTGCATATTTTGTTTATCTGAGAAAAACAGGTTTAAAAAAAAATAGAGTTTTTTCTGTAAAACTGCACTTAGCATCATGTGTGTATAACATGACGAAAATAGTTTGAAATTCTTTTTTTTTTAGGTGTTTGAGTATTTTCAAGGTCACAGAGCAAGCCGAATGCAGATACGACATTTCTCTTTAGTTTTATTTATTCTTATGCTAATAAAAATCGTCATATCTGTCAAAGTAATGTATTTTACTCTCAAAATATAATGCAAATTAAACATGGTTAGTGAGGTAAAAATAAACTTAACTTGAAATTTTGTTATTCACTTAATTCTAATTATTCTAAATCAACTTCATGCTCGGTTTGTGAGTGAGATACGACAAATTGTATTGGAATCAGACACAACTTTTTCAGTGATCACATTAAAAGAATTACTCGTATCTGTCATATACGACACTTTTTCTTAGCATATGATACATACAACATATTTCATTGGGACCAGTGGCAATTTTGCAGATATGACATATTTTATAAGCTCATGTATAAACCTAATCTTCATCTTACGACCTTTATTTTTAGTACGATAGGTGTAAGATGACGCAGAAATACTTAAACTGGAAAAAAATAATTTTGGCCAAAATTGTCAGATACGACCTTCTTGCTTAGCAGAGATAAAATATAGGCTAAAATGTTTCAAGAAAAGATGGTAGAGCAGTCGCGCGAACTTGGCCGGGAACTGCCGTGCCTTTGATACAGGCTGTATAACTTTAAGGGATACTTACTGGGGAAGGCAATAATAGTAGATAAAAAGTTTATGTAAAATTTGTATCCAAGTAAAGTTATATCATTTGTCAAGTTTGAAGCGTGGGGAATTCCATAAAATTATAGGTTAAGGAGATACAGTGTGGTCAAATAACTTTTGCAATAGGTAATAAATTTGTAAACTTTTTAAAACTTAATTTTTATGAGCTGGTTAAATTTAAAAAAATCTAGATTTTGGATAATCATTTAGGGGTGTTTTTATTACCTTCCTAGCCGGCGCAGCAATGACTAGGGAAGGTATTATTTTCGACGACATGTGTGCAAAAGTACTTTCAACTAGAGCAGTTTGGTTCCCAAATTGTGAGACGCCGCCCAATATTGGGGGAGGGGGGGGGGCGCATAAGTCCTGATAATTTGTTTTTTTTTTAATAAAATATGTTTTATTGTAGTAAAAATACAGTTTGTGTTTCTATATTTGGGGGAAGGATTCATTCATCAATTCATTAATTCAAAAGGGGGGCGCCATCGCCAAAGAAAATACTCTGCCAATCTATGGGCACCTAAGCTCACACTAAGCACTGTAGTTATAGTGTACGTGTGAGCTAATATAACTAAAAACTGAATTATATTTTATTCAACTCCAGACTCAATTACCTTTCGTTTGATACCACACAAGCCATGCTTTGCCTTAAACTCTAATTTTTAAAATCTACCCCCACCCTTTTTTTAAAAACTAAAATGTATTTTGTTTAACTCCAGACTCATTTACCTTTTGTTTGATATCATACACGCCATATTTTCACTTAACCTCTAATTTTTGACATCTACCCCACCTTTTTTTTAAAATAACTAAAAATTCATTTTGTTTAACTCCAGACTTAATTACCTTTCGTTTGATATCACACACGCCATATTTTCACATAAACTCTCATTTTTGAAATCTACCCCCACTCTTTTATGTGACTTGCGTTCGGTGGATTTCGTTCATTTTTTAATGGGACCACCACGGCCCAAGACTCAGCCTAGATACCAAATTTCATTTAAATCGGACAAGCGGTTTTTGAGTTATGCGGGTTGGTCGTTACAGACAGACATACAGACAGACAGACAGACAGACAGCAAGACAAAAAAGTTCTTTCTGAAACGCAAAGATCTATAAAAATTTTTGAAATCGGAGCAACTTTTTTTTTCTCGAAAAAATTACGATCACCATAGCTCACACTACTATAGTATAGTAGTAGTATGAGCTAAAAGTTTGGTTGTAGAGTAGTGAAGAACGTGTAGAGGCTGAAAGCTTAAGCTAGCAGGAGTTTACGAATTATTTTTTATAATTTCTGTGGCATAAAAAACATTAAGTACGGTTCATTCTTGTTTGTACTCACCGATGAAACGTTATTCCTTTGTAGAGCACAAGACACCATACTCGTTCTAATAAAAACTAGCAAAAATGTCGCCCGAAACTTTAAAAAAACACAATTTAAACGAAAATAAGGCTCGATCAATCAAATCGATCGCGATGACAGACTATAGGCAGAAGGGTCTAAACAATATGGCCGAAGGGGGTACAGGTAAGACTCGTGATCAGCGGCGTAGCGTGGGGGGGGGGGGGGCGTGGGGGGTTCGGTTTAACCGAAATTTCGATTATCCGAAATCACTTTGGTCCACATTATTTCGGATAATCGGGACTGGACTGTATTTTATATAACAAAAAATAGATTTTTTCCAAAGTTACAAGGTGCAGCTCTCCTGGAGAGCTACAAATTTAAACTAGAAAGCTGAGTTAAAATCGGTTTCAAACCTTACCACCAGTATTTACTAAGACCTTAAGTCGCTGCCTTAAGACTAAGCATTGTAGACCGGGATTAAGTATCAAGTCTATAGACTTGATACCGACCGGTTTACCTGTAATTTTTAATACTTACAGGTCAAACAACTGCAAATACTTGGTTCACCCTAATGTGCAATATGATATTAAGCATTTTTCAGTAAGTTTCATCTTATATAAATTCAAATTAACTTTAGAAACAAAGAAAAACTGCATAAAAATTTTGTAACGAAATATAATTTTTTGGAAATTTAGTCCGTGCAGTCGTAGGATTCCCCTTAAAAATAGTCTTAAATTGTAGTACCACCCCTGAGAGGTGGTTTAAAATTCAAAAAAGAATAGATATAATCCATAATAGAAATACTCTGCCAATCTATGGGCACCTAAGCTCACACTAGGTACTATAGTTATAGTGTACGTGTGAGCTAATATAACTAAAAACTGAAATATATTTTATTGAACTCCAGACTCAATTACCTTTCGTTTGATACCACACAAGCCATGTTTTGACTTAAACTTTAATTTTTCAAATCTACCCCCTTTTTTTTAAAACGAAAATGTATTTTGTTTAACTCCAGACTCAATTACCTTTCGTTTGATATCACACACGCCATATTTCCACATAAACACAAATTTTTTAAATTTACCCCCACCCTTTTTTTAAAGTAAAATGTATTTTATTTAACTCCAGACGCAATTACCTTTCGTTTGATATCACACACGCCATATTTTTACATAAACTCTAATTTTTAAAATATACCCCCACCCTTTTATTTGGCTTGTGTTTGGTGGATTTTGTTCATTTTTAAGCTCGACCCAAAACCCAGCGTAGGTACCAAATTTCATTAAAATCGGGCAAGCGGTTTTTGAGTTATGCGCGTTGGTCGTTACAGACAGACATACAGACAGACAGACAGAGACACAGACAGACAGACGGCGCAACAAAAAAGTTTCAAAATCATCTGAAACGCAAAGATATATAAAAAATTTTGAAATCGGAGCAACTTTTTTTTTCTCGAAAAAATTAGGATCACTATAGCTCACACTACTATAGTATAGTAGTAGTGTGAGAGTGTGAGCTAAAAATATTCAAAGTTAAATAATACATAAATAACTTAGAACTATATCGATGGCCTAACTGCAATATCCCGTATCTGAAAAAATGCAACATTACAGGGGATGCGAAAAACAGTTTAGGTAACACATATAGGGTCATTGGACATAAAAAAATACTCTGCCAATCTATGAGCACCTAAGCTCACACTGGATACTATAGTTATAGTGTATCTACGTGAAAGCTAATATAACTAAAAACTGAAGTATATTTTATTGAACTCCAGACTCAATTACCTTTCGTTTGATACCACACAAGCCATGTTTTGACTTAAACTCTAATTTTTCAAATCTTCCCCCACCCTTTTTTTAAAAACTAAAATTTATTTTGTTTAACTCCAGACTCAATTACCTTTCGTTTGATATTACACACACCATATTTCCACTTAAACACTAATTTACCCCCACCCTTTTTTTAAAATAAACTAAAATGTATTTTGTTTAACTCCACACTCAATTACCTTTCGTTTGATATCACACACGCTATATTTTTACATAAACTCTAATTTTTAAAATTTACCCCCACCCTTTTATTTGGCTTGTGTTCGGTGGATTTTGTTCATTTTTAAATGGGACCATCTCGACCCAAAACCCAGCCTGGGTACCGAATTTCATTAAAATCGGGCAAGCCGTTTTTGAGTTATGCGCGTTGGTCGTTACAGACAGACATACAGACACACAGACAGACAGACAGACAGACATACAGACAGACAGACAGACAGACGGCGCAACAAAAAAGTTTCAAAATCATCTGAAACGCAAAGATATATAAAAAATTTTGAAATCGGAGCAACTTTTTTTTTTCTCGAAAAAATTAGGATCACTATAGCTCACACTACTATAGTATAGTAGTAGTGTGAGCTAATATATTTGCTATATTTGTGATTTCCCACGCATATATGTCTTATATCATTATACACCATGAAAGTAGCCAGCTCATTTTGCTTAAATCACAAATAATCTAAAAATCATCAAAATGTTAGATACAGGGTATTGCAGTTAGGCCATCGATATCTGTAGATGCATTACCGTATTAAATACGTATCAATATTTGAATACTGTAAGAAGCACAAGATATATTAGAATCCCTTTTCAATTACACATTCACCAAAACAATCGACCATCGGTTGAATCGTCGCTAACTTGTCTAAAAAATTATCATGTAAAATATAGCGGACAGCTGACACTGACTGACACCGTTTTTATTCGACATTTCCTAGTGACGTCTGGAGGTTTAAATATGGCTACCATTTTTAAACCAAAACATTTTATTCTTTTTATTTATTTATAACTTTTGTATGGAAATAATGTCTTTGTTACATTGAAAAAAGATGACTCATATCACAAGGTATTTATGAACAATTTATATAAATATTGAAAACTATTGCATTTACGGGAAAAATAAGTTATACCTTCACCCAAAATGTAGACTTTTAAACCTAGGATTGTAAAGTCTAAATTATACGCATTTGTAATGACGTTACCAGGTGAGAAAAAAACGTATGGCGTAAATTCTTTTTTATATTTACTATCGTTGTTACTATAAACAACAAGTGAAATTAAAGAAAGAAAAATAAGAAAAAAGTTTTCTTTCTTTAATTTCACTTGTTGTTTACCAATTACCTACCTATTTAAAAAATGAATTAATCATAGTATAATCATCATCATATCATAATAATAATTAATACTTTTTTTTTTTAAGTTTATTGTCACCGCTGTTTATAATATACTAAACAAAGATAAACAAAAATGACGTCATTACAAATGCGTATAATTTGGACTATATCACTTAGCACTGTAGACCCTTTAGTAAATAGTGGTGTACAAGATTGTTCTTAACAAGGTTTTTAAAGAAACTTGTGGTTTTAGAGCAAAAAAGGTTTAAATCAAAAAATCACTTTATATTGAAGTACCGCGTGGTTGTTACTGCCTTATATCACAAAAACTAACAAAGATCCTATTTCTTTTTAAATCAATCAGTCATGAATTTTTAGAATTTCTTTATTATTTAAAAAAATAACAATATATTTTCTGTAAACTTGATGTGGCAAAAGTTAAAAGCCAAAGTTTGTGGAAAAACATCGAAAAAATCGCAATCTTGGATTTATAACGTCACAGAGGCGCTCTTACTTACATTTGAGGCAAACACCCGGCCACTTAAAATTCAGTGATCAATAACCAGTCGATTTAAGGTAGTCTAAAAACTTCAATTATTTTTAGAGGAAAAATTAAGTTAATATTTTTTAGTAATTTTTCATAAATGAATATCTTTGCTACTTTTTGAGATATAACGCTAATTTGGTAACTATATTAATTAGTGTTCTCTTGCAAACAAAAAACGTATTAATAGTTTTTCTGAAAAACCAATGTAGCAAAAGTTATTAGCCAATGTTTGTGAAAAAGCATGGAAAAAGCCAATATCTTGGATTTAAGACGTCACACAACTCCTCCTAGTCGAATTGAAGGCAAACACCCGGTGACTTAAAATTGTGTAATCTATTACCAATCGGTCTAGAGTAATTTGAAAAAACCTTCCACAACTATTGCTCCGATTACACAAACTTTTATATATGGGCATTTTAGCTCACACATATACTATACTATAGTAGTGTGAGCTATAGTGATCCTAATTTTTTCGAGAAAGAAAAAGTTGCTCCGATTTCAAAATTTTTTATATATCTTTGTGTTTCAGATGATTTTGAAACTTTTTTGTTGTGTTGTCTGTCTGTCTGTCTGTCTGTCTGTCTGTATGTCTGTCTGTAACGACCAACGCGCATAACTCAAAAACCGCTAGCCCGATTTTAATGAAATTTGGTACCTAAGCTGGGTTTTGGCTCGAGATGGTCCCATTTAAAAATAAACAAAATCCACCAAACACAAGCCAAATAAAAGGGTGGGGGTAGATTTCAAAAATTAAGTTTATGTAAAAATATGGCGTGTGTGATATCAAACGAAAGGTAATTGAGTCTGGAGTTAAACAAAATACATTTTAGTTTATTTAACAAAAAAAAGGGTGGGGGTAAATTTCAAAAATTAGAATTTATGTGAAAATATGGCGTGTGTGATATCAAACGAAAGGTAATTGAGTCTGGAGTTAAACAAAATACATTTTAGTTTTTTTTTTAAAGTAGGGGGAGATTTCACAAATTTAAGTTTAAGTAATAACATGGCTTGTGTAGTATCAAACGACAGGTAATTGAGTCTAGAGTTGAATAAAATATATTTCAGTTTTTAGTTATATTAGCTCACACGTACACTATAAATATAGTATCTAGTGTGAGCTTAAGTGCCCATAAATTGGCAGAGTATTTTTTTAATTTTGAATTTCGGCGTTTTTGGGCAGAAAAAATAAATGATCTATAATAAACTTGCAAATAACCTTAAAAATACCACTTACAACTTTATATTTTTTAAAAAGTAGACTTTAAATCTATTTATTTAATAATTTATATTGGCAAAATGGTGGCAGACTAGGCAAGGTAATAATTTTGTAATATCGGTCCCCCTGCAATTTTGTTTAAATAAATAGTTACTTAATAAACGCAAAGTGCATATTGTAGTTTTACCAGCAAGATAGTAGTATTTCGATTTCCCCTATTATTTTTTTAAAAAATTAAACATATTGGAAAAGCAGGGCAGAAATACTTTTTAATGTATTATTTTTTAAAAATTTTAACCTGTTTTTCTTTTACACGTAGAATCGTTTTAATTTTTTTATAAACATTCACTTTAACAACAAGAAATATGCCGAAAGAAGCAGTTTTTAAATTTAAATTATATAAAATAATGTTTCTTTAAATGAATTTTTAACAAATGGGCAGGGGGGACAGAGAAGACAAAAAAGGGGAAGAAAAGACAATAAGATATAAAACACAGTATTTTTAGTTTTGTTAATAACATATTTGAAGAATAAAAAAAACAAACTTTAAAACTCTTCTTCTTAAGTAAGCATTAATAAAAAGGCAAGCCTTATCAAGGAGAAATATATTTTTAATTAACAACAAGCAAATTAGATCTACTTGTTGGTGGGCTATTATTTGCGATGAATTCTTCCATTCTTTCTGCATTATTTTTCTTTCCTCTTTCCACTTGTTTTGATTTATGCCATAATTTTAGTTTGCTTATTTGCACTTTAAAAGATCTTTGTCAGGTTAGGTAAATATTTTTCTCTCTTTCTTCCAGTTTTGTCTCATTATTCAGTCTAAGCTTTTCCCGGTACTTTCTTTTTTTCTCCCGGTCTCTTCTTCGAATTTCTTTAATGCCTAACGTTTTCTTATTATTTTCTTTGTCTGGGCTCTATTCTTCGAACTTTTAGGGAATTCATGATCATGGATGGAATTTTTTTAAAGAAAACTTTTCTCTTCAACATTAACGCTGTTATCAGTTTTAGATCTCTCCTCTTCCTCGTCCACGGTGTTTTTAACTTTAGATATCTCCTGTTCCTCATCAATGCTCTTTTCAGTTTTAGATCTCGCTTCTTCATCATTAACACTGTCATCAACTTTAGGATCAGAGCATTTTGACAACTTTCGCACCTTTCGTTTATTCTGATACCTTTGTCTTTCCCTACGTTTTTTTTCCTCGTACTTGAATTTTTGCTCGTCACCTTCTCTCCATGGATTTCTCTTTTGCAACTTTCCGTTTTCCCCCCAGAGCCTGGATGTTAATGCTGCCTGATCTCTTTACTGAAGAGAATCCATTTTTTGAAAAAAAAAATAGTAAAAAATATTTTGGGAAGAGAATTATTCAAAAACTTTATTATTAATTGATTTTATTAATTTATCATCAACACAACAACATTTTTATTGCAAATCACATACAAAATAACAAAAATTAGATCCAAAAATAACTTTAATAAATACTTGTCACATCTGTCCCTCTATGTCTACTCTGTCCCCTTAGAAAAAATTGGACAAAAAGGGACAGATCTGACGTGGACAGAGTTGACGCGTTTTTTATATCCCCTATTTACTTTAGAAATTAAGGTTATGTCTATGATTAATTTATCATTTATTTTACTTAACTTTAGTTAAAATTAATAACTAAAAACAAAATGCCAAAGGACAGAGAAGAAAAAATCTAAAAAAAACCTATCTTTTTAGCTTTTTGTGGCTTTTTAAAAAAAAAACTTGCCACCCTAAACAGTTTTACAGGTCTTTTGTAAACAGCGACTGACGAAATACCAATTTGACACTATCATAACCATTAGCGCCATTCGTCGTCCGGCTGTAGCATTACGAAGAAGGTGGACCGAGGCGACTGAAATCTCTGAGGAAAGCTTTCATTTAATTGAAATGTAATTAAATTTTTTCCTTTTTGTTAACAAAATGACAGTTTTAAAAACATAACACTTTAAGGAGCAGTAAAAAAAAGTTTTAGTGGTTAGTATTACCTTTTAACACATACTTGCCAATGTTGAAATGCAAAAAAAATCACTGGGGAAAGGGACAGATAGGACATTTTCGGCTTTTTCCAGCCATTCTCAATAAGAAATTCAAAGTATTGTTACAAATTTAAGTTATTTAAATTTTATAATTGGAATTTATTTAGGTTTAGTGTAGTATTAGGTCGATTTATCTTAAGGTTGTATTCTTAGTCTAGGTTTTAGTTGCGTTGTCTGTGGCTTGCGGTCGCGGTAGTGCGGGAACTTTCCGGACGTCGAAGGCTGCCGGAAAGTTCGAGAGAGATGGACGATCCTATATATAGGGCCGGGGTCGCGCACCAGGCAGTCAGTCACAGATAGCGTGCTGTAGTGGTCGTGAGATTAACACGAAGTTAATAGACCGATTTTAGTAGTGAATTATTAGCAAGTTATTACTAAGTTTAAGTGCGTGATTTGTCGAAATAAATTGACGTATCGTTTTCAACAATTGCGAGTTTTAATTTGTCGTTGTGAACCCGTAACAGTATTATGGTTTGATTTAAGTAGCACCTTAAAGCCCATAAAATTATTTAATAGAATTGTGACTTTTAAAATTAATAAGGTTAGTTTTTCAAAATGGAAAGCACTGGGGAAGCTATAATTTAAATAAATAAAAAAAATGCCCATATCTTTGCGTTTCAAATAATTTTAAAACTTTTTTATCGCGACGTCTGTCTGTCGGGATGTCTGTATATCTCTCTGTAAAGACCAACGCGCATAACTCAAAAACTGCTTGCCCGATTTTAATTAAATTTGATACCTAGGTTGGGTGTTGGCTCTAGATGGTCCTAATTAATAATTAATAATAAGAACATAGCAAAAAAAGGTGCTGGTTAATCCTGTAAGTTTATGTGCCCATAAATTGGTAGAGTATTTTTTAATAGCATTATTTTTTTTTCTAGGAAGGGGTAAATTAATAATTTCCTATGCATAATTTTTCTCTAGAGGGGGAGGGGGTAAATACCCCGTTACCACTCTCAAATCCGCGCTGGATAGTCAATTAAATTAATTGTTAAACATTTTAAAAATATATTAATACGTCTGCGGAAAATAAAAACCTGAACAAAAAAGTTATTTTTATTAAATTTCATACATTGACCACAAAATCTACGAAATTTCGGCGTTGGGATTTTTATTTCATAAATTTTAAAAATGACTCATTAATAAATCTTTTAAAAAAATTGAAATTAATTATTAGTTACCAGTATCAATGACGTACGCAGAAATAAATCCTGGGGGGGGGGCTTGCGCCCGAATCAATACGCAGAGATAGATCCTGGGGGGGGGGACTTGCGTAGATCGGTACATTTTAATCTTGATTTTTGGGGAAAATCATGTATTAGACTTCAGCCCCCAAGCCCGCCCCTGCGTACGCCACTGTCAGTATAGTTATTTGTTTTCTGTTAGTAAACATAATCGAGTGACGCCAGCAAAAAGTTTTTCAGACCAGAATTTTCTGAATGGGAGTCCCCTTCACTACTGGATTTCCCCTGATATGACGTCAGTAATGGCGTTGTTGCCAAACCAAAATCACTAAAGAGTTTATTAATTTAATCTTAATTTTACAGGGTGTTAAAACCATGGTGTGGAAGGTTAAAAAATCGAATACTTTTGGTAAAAAAAATATTTTTCAAATTTGAAGACTCGAGGACAACTGTGAATTTTTAACATAAAATATTTGTCAATGTAAAATGATTTTGCATATGTTTATGATTAAAAATAACGTAGATTTTTTTACAAAAAACTGGATTAAGAACACAATGGCTTACGCAGAAATAAGTCCTGGGGTGGAGGCTTGACCGCGGAGCGATTCGCAGAGATAGATCCTGGGAGGGGGGGGGGGGGTTGAGAAAAGATCGACACATTTTAATCTTGATTTTTGGGGTAAACATGTTTTAGGGGTCAATATTCAGTAACTCTTGGGGAGGGCTTCAGCCCCGACACCCCCCTGCGTACGTCACTGAAAAAAATACAGTGTGGCGAAATAACTATTGCTAGGCATCAATTTGTCAATTTTTCAGATTTTATTTTTTATATAAGCTACGAATTTAAAATAGAAAAAAATTTATAGGTTTTTTAAATATGCAAAAGCCCACTACTTAATAATGAATAATATTTTTACCCATCCAAAGGCTCTTCAAATGTACAAAAATAGTAATATTAGCATTACAACAATTAAATTTTTACCTTCCCAGCCCGCGCAGCAATGGCTAGAAAAACAAGGTATTATTTTCTGCACAAAAAAAATTTTTTTTAGATAACGCTGATATTATTTAGGTGTTTTTCGACCTATCTTAGCAATATCGTCATGATGTCTGTCTGTCTGTGTGTGAATGTATGTCTGTCCGTACACGATAGCTCCTAAACCGCTAAACCGATTTTCATAAAATTTTAAGGTGAGGACCTGTCCTTAAATTACGTAACGCTTTAGGGGGGAGAGGGATTTAGCCTTGCGTTACACTGAATGCTTTTTTAATGTTTTTTTTTTGAAAATGCGTTACGAGGGGGGTCAAAAATCCTAAATTTTTGCATTACGTTATTTCAGGACATTCCCTAAAATATTGTTCGACAATGTAACGAGCTGATTAGTTTTTGGTCAAAATCCATTAATGCTAATGACAGTTTTTTGACAATTAAAAATTTTTTAAAATGCTAACTTTTTAACGGAGCATTGCCTAAATATACGAATTCCGGAATACAGGAGGCCGCATTTTTCTCATTAATTTGTATTAAAACCAAAAACTTCATAGGAGCTTTCGTTTCTGAGATATTTACAAAAAACTGATGGTTGATATATCATGGAGTTCACTTGAAATGTGCAAACAGGCTAGCTAGGAACGTATCAGATCCGCCATCGATTTTCGACAAAAACATTAGATAGAGATAACGCCGGAAATGTGTTATTTGGGTGTATATTGACCTATCTTAGCAATATCGTGGTGATGTCTGTGTGTGTGTGAATATATTTTTTCTGTCCATAACACGATCGCTCCAAAGCCGCTGAACAGATTTTTCATAAAATTTTCAGGTAAAATAGTGTTCGACACTCTAACGAGCTGATTAGAATTTGGTCAAAATCCATTAATGCTATTGACAGTTTTTTGACAATTAAATAATTAAAACTAACTTTTTAACGGAGCATTCATATCAATATGCGGTTTCCGGAATATAGTAGACTACATTTTGCTCAATAATTTGTGCCATGAAAACAGTTTCTTGTAAATATCTCAGAAACCAAAGCTCCTACAACGTTTTTGGTTATAAGGCAAATTAATGAAAAAAATGCTGCCTGCTACCCACTAAACACAAAAACATTTTAATAACGTCAAAATAATTTAAAAACATAACGTTAGATTGGATGTTAGTTCTAACGTCATATTCATAGTGAAAAAGAAGCTTAGTAACCCGTTTCCTGACGTTAGAAAAATAATCTTATGTTCTTATAACGTTTTTTTTTAGTGTTTCGAGAACGTTAAAAAAATATTGATTTTTAACAGTGAAAAAGAAATGTTTTGCTAACATTGAAAAATAAATGTTTTTTAACAATGAAAAAATATATCTTTCTCAAATATCTCTAAAGATAAGTTAACATAAATAATGTAAATAAAATTCTTCTATTTTGGAAACGCAGGGCAGCAGTTGAGGTTTTCGTGAACTCGACACTCAGTAAAGGCAATTCGACTCGTAGCTCCTGAAAATAAAATAAAATTCTATGTAAACAATAATTTTGTAGTAAGTGCCTCGCTACGAGGCCAAACAATTCATTCTCAAGTGAATACCAGGCAAACAATTTTAAGGCACGTATTCACTTTAGCATGAAAGCAAACGAAGCATTCGTTTGGTCCCGCTGCGAGGCTTGCGAAGTAGCAGTTTGCTAAACCTCGCCTATATAACATTTATTTATCAATAAAGACGATTTATTATTATTATATAATTCTGCCTCAAATGAATACGCGGCTTAAGGTCCGGCGGCTAATCGTCCGCGGTGAATTGTCGCATTCCCTGTCTGATTACCTATAGGTAGGCGATATTTCATACAAAACCATTTTTTTTCTTTTGTTTACTTTTTCTTACCTGATTTTGTGGTGCTTCATTTAGATCACTGCACACATATTTATTGTTTTTTAACTATACCATCTTTCCCACACAACTGGAGTAATATTCCGATCCAAATATGTATTCACTATCAATATTAATTGTGCTTTAAATTTGCCATGTTTGTTTCTGCAAAATGCAAATATTTTAACCAAAATTACAAAAAGCGTCTTTGCTACCGACTCGTATCAACTCGCAGCGAAACGCAACTAATGGCGATGTTCAGGTAGTGGGACTGCTATACTATAGAGGGCGCTGCCATCGCGCCCTCTATAGTATATATCTTTTAATGTTTAAAAAACAAAACATTTATTAGCTTCTTAAATTCAACGTTAGAAGTGAGATCTAGGAAAAACATTATAAAAATACCCCTATATTGATGGTATTATTTTTAATGTCATCAGCTCGTCACAGTCTCGAACACTATTTTACCTGAAAATTTCATGAAAATCGGTTTAGCGGTTTAGGAGCTATCGTGTCACGGACAAACACACACACACAGACAGACGTCACGACGATATTGCTAAGATAGCTTTGGCGTTATCTCGAAAAAAATTTTTGCGTCGAAAATAATACCTTGTCTAGCCATTGCTATGCGGGCTAGGAAGGTAAAAATGTCAATTTTGTCACCCTGTATATTGAGATTTTTTATTACTTACTTTCGCACACTTAGACACGCATATTTAATGTGAAGTAAGATAAGTGGATTATATTTTTTATTTAATCAATTTAAGTTCTATCATAATTCTAAAGAATGTTCTGCACATTTTGACAACAATGCAAATGGATTATGTTCGTCTTGCTTTGAACCGATTTAATGTAATTACTCCCGTACGCTGAAGCCTTGAGTACGATCAAGAATTCGTCGCTTAGTAGCAAAACAAGTTTTTGCTAACTGTGCACTGTGCATTAGATGGTGAGCGACTTAGTAAACAAAAAAGTATCAGGGGAAATTTTGAACCTACCCGAAATAGGCCAGTAAATTAATACAGAGATAATTTGCAAACGCAAAAATTAGATACTTTGGTTTTAATAATTTAAAAATGTAGCCCCAGATCTTCAGAATCTAAAACCGAAGCTGTAAAAACAATATTTTAATATAATAATAATAAATAATAATATTAGGAATTTTTTTTAATCTTAGATAAATCAAATTAAGCGAAATAATTTAAACAATCGTGACATATTTTAAAGAAATAGAGATGCGACAAACCTATCAAAGTCAAATTTAATTAAGTCAAAATCAAAGGAGGGAAATATCGGGCCTCTATGTTCTAGCATGGTTTAGAGAGAGACCTTCCTACTTTAATAATTCATAAGCGTCGGGCAATAAATATAAACGTTTTTTGATAAAACATATACAGGGGATGACGGACAAACGTGTTTATTTACATGTTGCCTGATGATTCGTCACTCACCGCTGACAACTTAAATCATTTTAGTGAAACGACAATAAACTTGACAAAAAAATAACATAACCAAAAAACGTGAGTTTCTGTGACTTTAATGGGTTTGTTGCAACTCAGTTTCTTTAGAATATATCATACATACAGGATCTCTAACTGTTAAAAGTATGCTAAATAACTAACTTTTGAATTTCTTTAAGATCTACGAAGAGTTTTTAGTTTTATAATGCTAATAGAATCAAGGATAAATTAAATTTCGCATATTAATTTTAGCAACTCAGCTTGTTTCTGTAAATTACCATTGAATCAAATAAAATTGTCCAGTGATCTAAAAAATGTTATTATTTTTAAAGCTACATACTACTGCTGAACTGCAACATTTTCTTCAGTTCTACGAAGATTTTATAGTTTTACAAAGCTAAAATCAACGATAAATTAAATTTAACAAACATATTGTTACGGGTTCGCAACGACAAATTAAAACTCGCAATTGTTGAAAACGATACGTCAATTTATTTCGACAAATTATGTACAAAAACAGGCACCTAAACTGACTAATAACTTGCTAATAGTTCACTACTTTAATTTGCCTATTAACTTCGCGTTAACATCTAGCGATCACTACCATTGGTTATCTTTGACTGACTCCATACGCGGCGTCCGGCCCTATATATAGGGTCTGCCTACTATTCGAGAACCCTTCCATCCTTCTTCGATTCACGAGCATTCTCGTCTCTTCCAGAAGGTACGCGGCCGTGTATGAATTTGTCATAGATAACGCAACTAAAACCTAGACTAAGAATACAACCATAAGGTAAATCAACCTAAACTAAACTACTACACTAAACCTAAATAAATTCTAATTATAAAATTTAAATAACTTAAATTTGTAACAATATATTTTCTGTATATTACTGCTAAATTCGAACATATGTTCTACAGTTTTACGAAGATATTCTTGTTTAACAAGGCTAAAATCAACGATAAGTTAAAGCTCGCCAAAATTATTCGAACATTACCATAAAGAAAAGAAAATATGTGAGTAGTTAATATCTTTCTTTTTTGTTTTGCTTCCATAGTTATTTATATCTAAATTACATTATTTTGTGAATATTATATTTTATATTTGTTTGTAATACGTACCTTGGAATACTCAAAAATATTTGTGCAAAAAAATCTTGTATTTCAGAGCAGCATTTTTGGCGGGTATGTGCCTTGGTAAAACCGACGATCAAGTAAAATTCTACTATTTGAGAATAAGGGGGAGAAGGGCTCAAATTTCGATTCTTGAAAAAAGGTCAGGTTCGTTTCGGTTCAGTTAACACCGATTTCGACCTCTCAAAAGAAGGACAGGGGAGTTAATTAAAAGAAAAAACAGACATTTATATTTTTTATGTATTTTTGGGTCCAAAATATTATTTGTTCCCGATTTAAGTTGGCCGCCAAACTTCCATGAGACCGATTTGTATGAAAGGAAGCGAGACGGAACCAGTATACATGAAAAGAAGGAGGGAGTTGCTTATACTAGGCCCTGCCTTTTTTTATGATTTTGTCCTTTTTGATTTTGTCCGGTTTTAATAAAAGACTTTATACTAAACTCCTCCGATTTTGTTCTTTTCCTGTTTTGAAGAATGACGTTTTTGTATAATCTCCGGTTATTAAGAATTCCGTTTTTGCCGTTGGACTGTTATACCATTTTCATTTATTATCATGGACGATTTTCTTTTTGTCATTTAAGGCGATGGATAGGAATTCCCGGTAACCATAGCTTGAATTTTTTAGATTCATCGGCATTTTCTGAGCCTCATCATAAAACCTAATAGGTATGAAATTTTGTTTAAACAGTCTAAAATTCTTGCTTATATAATAGTTATTCTTCTGTCAAAAAATATCTAAAACCTAAAACAAATAAATAACACGCATTAGATTTTTTTTATATATGGTTTATTGATTGGCCTATCGCTCGTGCGCTCACTCGTTGGAATGTATTTTAACAGGAACTGAACCACGTAAGAGCCATAGAAAATTTCCTGTAATTCCGCGGAAGCAAGCCCGGAAGGTTGTGAATTTTTAGTCATAAAATTCATAGAACTTTAAAAAATCTCCACATTCTCGCTGATCAGCCAGGCCATGTCGGGTCAGTTGACATCAACTTCTACAAACACTAACTTTAATTTCAAAACTTATTTTTATTTGTGCGATTTGTGTGGCCGAAACGCATCCACTCGAACTACCCAGTTAAATTTAAAGGAACAAAGTTTAGTGAAGTTATTTGTGAAATTGTTTATTAAAAGAAAACCTGGAATCGAAATAAAAGAAGTAAGTACCACTACTTAATAGGGGGTTATTGCAATAAAGCCAAGCTGTAATAGTGCCAGGCAGTATTGTGACACTTTCACATTAAAAACCTACAGTACTTTAAAAAACATATATACCATACTCGAATTTAAAAATAATTCGTTTATTTTCGTTTAACAAAAGAAGGCAGTATTTATTCCGGTTCACATAGTCATTGAGTAAATTATTTACTCAATGACATAGTGAACAAAGGCCTTAATATATTGAAAGATCACAGCTGCTTACTATGTGAATCTGTCAAAATAATGCCTAGCACTATTACAGCCTGGCTTTATTGCAATAACTCCCTATTTCAATAAAGCCAGGCAGTAATTTTGTCAGGCAGTATTCTAACAGTTTTACATTAAAAACTCACTGTTGATCTTTCACATACACCACAGTCGTAGTTAAAAATAAGTCGTTTATTTTCCTTTAGTAAAGAATGGCAATCGGTTGCTATAGTAACAAATCCCACATAGCACAAAAATCACATCAACCTTAAATAACCGTGAACAAAAATAACAAAGTTATTTTTTACTAGAAAACAACCTCATACCATATAATATTTATTTTGTTAAATCTACATGCTTAAAGATAACTTAAAAACAAGGAGAAAAGTTATAAAAATGTACTTTTTGCTGAAGTTTCTGGTGATGTGGACATAACGTCTTTTTTACCCTCGTTATTTTCATGTGCCATATTCACACTTGAAAAGTCCTCCACAACATGTTGTAAAACGCCACTAACTTTCTGCGTCTTTTTTGTCACGTTTTTTTTAATAACATTTTTAGCTCACACTACTATTATACTATAGTAGTGTGAGCTATAGTGATCCTAATTTTTTCGAGAAAAAAAAAGTTGCTCCGATTTCAAAAATTTTTATATATCTTTGCATTTCAGATGATTTTGAAACTTTTTTGTTTCGCCGTCTGTCTGTCTGTCTGTCTGTCTGTCTGTCTGTCTGTCTGTCTGTCTGTCTGTCTGTCTGTCTGTCTGTCTGTCTGTCTGTCTGTCTGTCTGTCTGTCTGTCTGTCTGTCTGTCTGTCTGTCTGTCTGTATGTCTGTCTGTCTGTCTGTCTGTCTGTCTGTCTGTCTGTCTGTCTGTCTGTCTGTCTGTCTGTCTGTCTGTCTGTCTGTCTGTCTGTCTGTCTGTCTGTCTGTCTGTCTGTCTGTCTGTCTGTCTGTCTGTCTGTCTGTCTGTCTGTCTGTCTGTCTGTCTGTCTGTCTGTCTGTCTGTCTGTCTGTCTGTCTGTCTGTCTGTCTGTCTGTCTGTCTGTCTGTCTGTCTGTCTGTCTGTCTGTCTGTCTGTCTGTCTGTCTGTCTGTCTGTCTGTCTGTCTGTCTGTCTGTCTGTCTGTCTGTCTGTCTGTCTGTCTGTCTGTCTGTCTGTCTGTCTGTCTGTCTGTCTGTCTGTCTGTCTGTCTGTCTGTCTGTCTGTCTGTCTGTCTGTCTGTCTGTCTGTCTGTCTGTCTGTCTGTCTGTCTGTCTGTCTGTCTGTCTGTCTGTCTGTCTGTCTGTCTGTCTGTCTGTCTGTCTGTCTGTCTGTCTGTCTGTCTGTCTGTCTGTCTGTCTGTCTGTCTGTCTGTCTGTCTGTCTGTCTGTCTGTCTGTCTGTCTGTCTGTCTGTCTGTCTGTCTGTCTGTCTGTCTGTCTGTCTGTCTGTCTGTCTGTCTGTCTGTCTGTCTGTCTGTCTGTCTGTCTGTCTGTCTGTCTGTCTGTCTGTCTGTCTGTCTGTCTGTCTGTCTGTCTGTCTGTCTGTCTGTCTGTCTGTCTGTCTGTCTGTCTGTCTGTCTGTCTGTCTGTCTGTCTGTCTGTCTGTCTGTCTGTCTGTCTGTCTGTCTGTCTGTCTGTCTGTCTGTCTGTCTGTCTGTCTGTCTGTCTGTCTGTCTGTCTGTCTGTCTGTCTGTCTGTCTGTCTGTCTGTCTGTCTGTCTGTCTGTCTGTCTGTCTGTCTGTCTGTCTGTCTGTCTGTCTGTCTGTCTGTCTGTCTGTCTGTCTGTCTGTCTGTCTGTCTGTCTGTCTGTCTGTCTGTCTGTCTGTCTGTCTGTCTGTCTGTCTGTCTGTCTGTCTGTCTGTCTGTCTGTCTGTCTGTCTGTCTGTCTGTCTGTCTGTCTGTCTGTCTGTCTGTCTGTCTGTCTGTCTGTCTGTCTGTCTGTCTGTCTGTCTGTCTGTCTGTCTGTCTGTCTGTCTGTCTGTCTGTCTGTCTGTCTGTCTGTCTGTCTGTCTGTCTGTCTGTCTGTCTGTCTGTCTGTCTGTCTGTCTGTCTGTCTGTCTGTCTGTCTGTCTGTCTGTCTGTCTGTCTGTCTGTCTGTCTGTCTGTCTGTCTGTCTGTCTGTCTGTCTGTCTGTCTGTCTGTCTGTCTGTCTGTCTGTCTGTCTGTCTGTCTGTCTGTCTGTCTGTCTGTCTGTCTGTCTGTCTGTCTGTCTGTCTGTCTGTCTGTCTGTCTGTCTGTCTGTCTGTCTGTCTGTCTGTCTGTCTGTCTGTCTGTCTGTCTGTCTGTCTGTCTGTCTGTCTGTCTGTCTGTCTGTCTGTCTGTCTGTCTGTCTGTCTGTCTGTCTGTCTGTCTGTCTGTCTGTCTGTCTGTCTGTCTGTCTGTCTGTCTGTCTGTCTGTCTGTCTGTCTGTCTGTCTGTCTGTCTGTCTGTCTGTCTGTCTGTCTGTCTGTCTGTCTGTCTGTCTGTCTGTCTGTCTGTCTGTCTGTCTGTCTGTCTGTCTGTCTGTCTGTCTGTCTGTCTGTCTGTCTGTCTGTCTGTCTGTCTGTCTGTCTGTCTGTCTGTCTGTCTGTCTGTCTGTCTGTCTGTCTGTCTGTCTGTCTGTCTGTCTGTCTGTCTGTCTGTCTGTCTGTCTGTCTGTCTGTCTGTCTGTCTGTCTGTCTGTCTGTCTGTCTGTCTGTCTGTCTGTCTGTCTGTCTGTCTGTCTGTCTGTCTGTCTGTCTGTCTGTCTGTCTGTCTGTCTGTCTGTCTGTCTGTCTGTCTGTCTGTCTGTCTGTCTGTCTGTCTGTCTGTCTGTCTGTCTGTCTGTCTGTCTGTCTGTCTGTCTGTCTGTCTGTCTGTCTGTCTGTCTGTCTGTCTGTCTGTCTGTCTGTCTGTCTGTCTGTCTGTCTGTCTGTCTGTCTGTCTGTCTGTCTGTCTGTCTGTCTGTCTGTCTGTCTGTCTGTCTGTCTGTCTGTCTGTCTGTCTGTCTGTCTGTCTGTCTGTCTGTCTGTCTGTCTGTCTGTCTGTCTGTCTGTCTGTCTGTCTGTCTGTCTGTCTGTCTGTCTGTCTGTCTGTCTGTCTGTCTGTCTGTCTGTCTGTCTGTCTGTCTGTCTGTCTGTCTCAAAAACCGCTTGCCCGATTTTAATGAAATTTGGTACCTACGCTGGGTTTTGGGTCGAGATGGTCCCATTTAAAAATGAACAAAATCCACCAAACACAAGCCAAATAAAAGGGTGGGGGTATATTTCAAAGATTAGAGTTTATGTAAAAATATGGCGTGTGTGATATCAAACGAAAGGTAATTGCGTCTGGAGTTAAATAAAATACATTTTACTTTTAAAAAAAGGGTGGGGGTAAATTAAAAAAATTAGTGTTTATGTGGAAATATGGCGTGTGTGATATCAAACGAAAGGTAATTGAGTCTGGAGTTAAACAAAATACATTTTAGTTTAAAAAAAAAGGTGGGGGTAAATTTGAAAAATTAACATTTAAGTCAAAACATGGTTGTGTGGTATCAAACGAACGGTAATTGAGTCTGGAGTTCAATAAAATATATTTCAGTTTTTAGTTATATTAGCTTACACGTACACTACAACTATAGTACCTAGTGTGAGCTTAGGTGCCCATAGATTGGCAGAGTATTTTAATAAAATTTAAAAGTTCCGCGAAAGGAATTTATTAAAGTTTACTAGTTTAGGACTATAACACTTCAAGACAATTTTAAAGATGGCGCTCAAGGCAAGACAAAATATCCATATGTACCTACATTATTTTTTTTTTAAAGCTAAACAAGATTTTTTAACAGTAAACACTTTCACAGAATATTAATGTGTCTTTATCAGGTTACTGATGCTTCGTGATCGTAAAGGATCAGGGATTAGGTCCTTAACAGGTTTTTTAGAGTTTAGAGAAGAACTCCCTGATAGATTTTGTCAAAGTGAAAAATGCCGACAATAAGTGGCGCTGCTGCTAGTAAAATCTCAAAAATATTCGATAGAAAAGCCCAGTAGCGTGTCGTGGATAAAAGGGCGGGGGGGGGCACCATTTGTTTTTGCGTTAAATTTAGTTTTTCTATTTTTTTCTCAAAGGACGCCAGTGGCGCAGAGGGGCGGGGGGAAGGGCGTTCGCCCCCCCCTGGCCCCCTATACGACACGCCACTGGAAAAGCCATGCAAGTCGCGTTTTAAAAGTCGTGTAGAAAAGGCGTCAAACTAATTTGATTTTGACGTTGATAAAAATCACTTGAAAATAACGTACAAATATTGCTGTTTTAATTTTATGATGGCGTTGTTACAACGCAGTTTTTAGCAACGATATTTTTTATAACGTGATATTTTTTATAACGTTAATGAATGATCTATTAAGGGCCTATCCTTAAATTATGTAACGCTTAAGGGGGCGGGGGGGGGGTATGGCCTTGCGTTACGCTCAATGGTATTTTAATGTATTTTTCTTGAAAATGCGTTACGAGGGGGATGGGGGTCAAAAATCCTGAATTTTTGCGTTACGTAATTTAAGAACGATCCCTAAGCTTGTTTTCATATATGAAATAAAGTTTACAAAAATTCTAACGCGTTTTTTAGTTGTTAAACACGTGATTGTGCTATGTGGGAGGCCTTATGTTGAAAGATTACAGCTGATTTTACAATGTGAAACTGTCAAAATACTGCCTGGCACTATTACAGACTGGGTTTATTCACGGAACTTTGTTTAAGTTCAGTAGGTTTATTGCAATAAGTCCCTAATATATTTTTGCTGAAATGACTTGAAATATTTAATTGATTGATGAAGATGAAGATGACCTTTCTCACGAGTACGGTTGATTCGTAAAAAATTTTGCACAAAAAAGTTCAAAAACAAACTAATATAGAGAAATATAGAGTTGTCGAAATTGGCAAAGTTTGTCTGACGCCCATTTATAGAATTTTATAAATGATTTAAATTTTCAAACGGCAGATATTTTAAAATTTTTATTTTTGAAAAACGACTTTTTAAATATTTATTCCCAATACTATTTTACTATTATCCCTTTTAAAAACTCATTTTATTGTGGACAACTTTAATTGTATTTTCAACATTTTTTTTCAGATTTTGTTTCGGTGTCCACCACAACAAGTTTGTTCCGTTTGCTTTCAAAACCTTTATCTTCTCGAAAACAGACTGAAAACCGAAATATCCAATAGAAAACTACAACGTAAGTCTAATGAAAACCACACTTTGGTGAAAACAGAGATAAAAATTGAAAACATCGAAGAAAATATGCATAATCATTCCGGGGATTCACATGAACCGCACGCACCTTCCTGCAGATGTGATATGTGTTACGGGAACTTGGATTTGTTGACACAAGCTGCTGATACCTTAGATAACACCGATCGGAATGTAAATAATCAAAACCGAAATGCCCAAGTTCTTACTAATATTGAATTAAATCCGCAATATGTGCATGAAAATGTACCTGTATGTACAAATTCACAGTATTTTTATCAAAATTTTAATAATGAGAACTTTGAGAATAAAAATTATCAAGAAAATAAAACCTTAGGAAATAATTTCGATTTAACAACGCAGTATTCGTTTCTTAACACCCAAAATTCAAACCTACAAGGTGATCAAGCATATATTCAGAATTTTGATAATTCAAATATTCCAGATAGTTCTCACTATTCGGTTCAAAATATTAACATGTTTGGTAATGAAAATATGGAATCAACAAATTTCGGTCAAACTTGTAGTGTACAAAAGCTAGAACCAAATTCAGAAGATGCTTCTATAGAAAATGAAGATATCTGGTTTGATTTTGATTCTCCGGGGGCTATAAAAAACGAAGAAATTAGTATAAAACACGAAGATACAAATCTACCAACAGTTTTGGACACTGTGGATAGCTTAGACGAAGACTACCTCAACTCGCAACCCTCCACTTCAAGAAGTCCTGGAGACTCGAGCTCAAACAACGACATGATTTGTGAATATTGCCAAAAATTGTTTACACATAAAGGCGATTTCAACAAACACAAGAGGATACACACAAACGAAAAACCTTACCAGTGTAAACAGTGTGAGCAAAAGTTTAAGCATACCTCGAATTTGCACAGACATGTTGCCTCAAAGCATACTGACCAAAAGCGTTTTATGTGCCCAGATTGTGATAAGAAATTTGCACGAAGGGACAAGTTGAAATTACATAGAATGAGCAAATCTTGCAAGAGTAAAAGGGGCGACTAAGATTAAACTCATCAGAAATGTCAAGTATTTAAGAAAAATAATGTACAAGTAATAATACAAACAGAAGTTTGAGAATAAAAATTATCAAGAAATTAAAACCTCAGTAAATAATTCCGATTTAACTACAGAGTATTCGTTTCATAACACCCAAAATTTAAACTTACAAAGTGATCAAGAGCATATTCAGAATTTTGATAATTTAAATATTCCAGATAGTTCTTAGGATTCGGTTGAAAATATTCCCATGTTTGGTAACGAAAATATAGAAGCACCAAATTTTGATCAAACTTGTAATGTAAAAAAGCTCTATGGAATCAAATTCAGAAGATGCTTCTATGGATAATGAGGATATCTGGTTTGCTCTTGATTCTCCTGGGGCTATAAAAAACGAAGAAATTTGTATAAAACACGAAGATAGCAATCTAACAGTTTTGGACACTGTGGATACCTTAGACGAAGACTACCTCAACTCGCAACCCTCCACCTCAAGGAGTCCTGGAGACCTGAGCTTAAACAAAGACATGATTTGTGACCTGTTGCCTCAAAGCATACCGATCAGCAGCGTTTTATGTGCCCAGATTGTGACAAGAAATTTGCATGAAGGGACAAGTTGAAATTACATAGAATGAGCAAATCGTGTAAGAGTAAGGGGCGACTGAGATTAAATTCATCAGAAATGTCAAGTATTTGAGAAAAATAATGTGAAGTAATAATACAAACAGAACTTTGAGAATAAATATTATCAAGAAATTAAAACCTCAGTAAATAATTCCGATTTAACAACCTAGTAATTTGTTTAATAACAACCAAAATTTCAACCTATAAGGTGATCAAGAGCATTTTATAGAAAATGAGGATATCTGGTTTGCTTTTGATTCTCCTGGGGCTATAAAAAACGAAGAAATTAGTATAAAACACGAAGATACCAATCTACCAACCGTTTTGGACACTGTGGATAGCTTAGATGAAGACTACCTCAACTCGCAACCCTCAACTTCAAGGAGTCCTGGAGACTCGAGCTCAAACAACGACATGATTTGTGAATATTGCCAAAAATTGTTTACTCATAAAGGCGATTTTAACAAACATAAGAACGAAAAACCTTACCAGTGCAAACAGTGTGAGCAAAAGTTTAAACACACGTCCAATTTGCACAGACATGTTGCCTCAAGGCATACTGACCAAAAGCGTTTGAAGACTAAGATTAAATTCATGTGCAGTGTGCAGAAATGAAAATAAAGAAATGAATTAGCTGAGGGACACCAAACAAAATTTGTTACTTAAGATATTTTAGTTTTAATTTGTTTTTTTTAATTAAATTAATATTTTTGACATAACTTCTGTGTCTTTATTTTACTTTGTTAAGTATACTTAGTCATAAAATATAGACAGCGCGTAAAAGATTTAAATCGTCGAAAAGTTTTTAAAGAAATTAGAAACTATATACTTGGTAAAAATCAAAATGTTAAAAAACAAAAACCGTGGAAACCGAATATTTTTATTTGGGTGTTGACTTAAAACCTGAGGCCCCATGATGCTGTATTTTACGCTATTTTATTATTCTATACATGAAATATGTGGAAAATCTAAAAAATCTTAGCCTTGGGGGGCCCGGGCCTCGATGCCTTTCTGGGTGCGGCGAAGCAATTCTAACGTATCTTTACTTAACACTGCACTGTTCGCGCCCTATCTGAGAGATACATGACTCGATTATATTATATATATTTTACATATTACATTTTTGTTGGTTTTTTAGGATATAGTTTTTGTTCCGTTTTGTAAAATAAAGCTTTTTAAGAAAAAAATATTTACGTATCATTTCATTACAACCTACTTTAGTTAACTTCAGCAATTAAAAGATTAATTTTCTCAAAAATACTATTGTGTATCTGAGAAATACGTCGCGAGCAACAATGATTAATTTGAGCGCGAGCAGTGCAGTGTTAAATTAGCTCTCCCGTCCTCGGTCTTGAGGGTAAAAAATAAGGTTTAGAAAATTATTTCAGGGCAAAAGGTTGTCGAACATAATTAAAATAAAACATACAACCATTTTTCGGATGACATAATTATCACAAAAGCCGGAATATAATTTTAAAACATCTCTAATCAGTAGCGTACGCAGAAATGAATCCTGGGGGGGGGCTTTGGATTGATACATAGAGATGAATCCTGAGGGAGGGGGTTGAGCGCAGATCAAATTCGTCTTTTGGGTTCAATATTCAGCCCTTCCCCCTGCGTGCGCCACTGATATAATCACCTTTATTGTACGGCCACAGCTGTCGGTTAGGGGCGTCAATTGGAGGGGGGAAATAGTTCCCCCCCGAGAAAAAACATTTTAGAAACACCATTCAAATATATAAATTACGGATTATCGCAAATAGTTTGTGTTATTTTGCAAGTTTGTTTGGGTTTTTTTGTTATCAAAAAATACTTTTAAGGTGTACGATGACATCATAGAACATAGGTAAAGTGTCTTCATTTGAAAATGCAACGGCCCGGCTGGTGCCCTGATAGCAGAGACGCAACGTTGTCAACGTAGGTCTTTGGTAAAAGCGCGCTCTCTAGTTGCATTTTTAAATGGAGACGCTGTAACTATTATAATAGACCATTTGCTGGTAGATAGGGGAATGAGGACAATGGGTTGTCAGCAGGGTTGGATGGGCTCAAACCATCAAGATAGAATAAAGGGGAGCCGCTCCAGCCATTTGTATAATGCAACAGAAAGTGGTACCCCTAGGCGTGGCTTAGAGTCATATCAATATGTCTGCTTAACAGGGCCGCACTCAATAGATTTGTTTATATTTCTTTTTAATACAAGTTAACAGCTTCTCCCCTTGGAGAAAAGTAATACTTAAGTTTGTAAAAAATTGGCGTGTATTGTTTTAGGGATTAACATTATGAATTAATGAAAAGATTTTTTTTTACTTTAAATAAAAAATTATGTTTATAAAAATACCAATATATTTTGAAAAAGCATAGAAAAAGGAAAGTTGTTTTCTTATAACTACGTTTAAGCGTAAACTTATATAGTCACTTTTCTAAACAAAATGTGCTGTATAAAATTTTATTTTGTCACGGTAATATTTGGTTTGGAAAAGTAACAGCGGCTTCTATCATTAAAAAATCGATGCGGTTATTAAAAAGCAGTGTGCAGCACAGTTGAAATAGATTTTTCTTGACTGTATGAGATCAAACTGTCTAGGCCTGTAAAAGTGCTATTTTCGATAGTTGTTAAATAATACTCTTATTATATAGATAATATAAAATTTTTGACAGCAAACAATATAAGAGGGTTATTAAAAAAACTGAATTTATAAAATCTTTTTATTTATTGTCCTTTAAAAAGTACAATCTTGTTACTGAAATGTCTTATACTAGTTTGTTTTTTGGGATTACTTTTACTTAAATAAATTATTCTAATATTTAGGTACCTTTCAATAATACATTTAATTAACAAAACTCTGTGACTGTCAATTGCAGATTGATCAAAAGTGTGTGAAACTAAGTTACAAAAAACATCTGATAATACAAAGTCTTTTAGAATAGCATTGAACAGAGAGTTAAAGGAGATGCTCCCTAGACCCGAAATAGCGATTTCGCGTTTTAAAAATTTTTCACACCTTAAACATATATTTAAAACATCCTCGGATGGATAATGCAGGCCTTTTTTATTTTTTATGTTGATGAAAGAAAACAAAAAGGAGTCCCTTTTATCACTTCTTAAAGATGTTAAACACTCTTCACACACAATTTTGTTTTGTAAATAATGCACAATATATCCTGCAATATAGGTAATAATATATTGTGCATATGGTGACATTGGATCAGGCAAATTATTAAGATCAGTTTCAATTATTTCTGATTGATTTTCAATGTTTGCTCCATATACTGAATGTTCTTTTGAAGTGATATTAATATTATGTACACTATTAATTTTTAATATACTTAATTTTTCTAATGGTATGCAATTTCCTCTAAAACTCTCACCAGCCTCTACATGCACAAGCATTTTTTTATATGCCGATTGAAATTGGCGAGCAGTTGGGTTATTGTTGTGGCCTCCATGGGATCTAATTGAACCAAAAAATAATTCTAAGTTATCCTGGGAAATTTTGTACATTGGTAAAAATTTTAGATCTCCTTTCTTACAAACTAAATTTCCAAATAATACTTTCGTACTAGAAATACACACTTTTAATCCTAAGAAGCCAGTATGCCTATTGCTTTTTAATAATAAAGTACCATCAACATGGGTTTTTAAACTATTTACAGAAAAGTTTGTTTCTGATAAGGGTTTCTTAAAACTGTATTGCAATAAATTCCTGGAATTTAAAACATCAAACAAATTGTTCATTATTCTAGTGAATTCTGCCGTATTATCAACATCGGAAAAATCTTCTAGGCCTAAATTTTCTTTGCAAAACTCTAAAGCCATGGCAACACTTTCACTGAAAACCTGTGTTGCAAACCGAACTTACATCTTTTGTTTTTTAAAGTCTATATGTTGGCTTCTTAATTTATTTGCCAGATGAAAAGACTCTTTTTGTTGCAAATCATGGAGTTGCTGATAATACCTCCACTCAATTAATTTATTGTCTTTATTAACAAATGAGTACTTCTCTCCTAACGTATTCCTTACCAATTTTATCATATGTGAGGGATCTAAAAATATCACTATTTCTTCATCACATGAAGGATGTTTAAAACTGGTTTTTAAAGCAGGAGGATTTAATTGACAGCCTAGTCGCTTTGCCATGGTAATATTTGTGGGAGCTCCATCAAAAGTTAAACTAACAACTTGTACCCCAGCTTCATAGCATTTTCTTAGGCATTCTAAAACCAATCCTTTTTTCTGCTCAGCATTTATCCCAGCAATAAAAAAATATCCAATCGGAATTTTCCAGTTTCCATTCACACAGTTTAAGAGAAATACCAATGCCTTTTTGGCAATAGTGGTTTCTTGAGACCCAGTGCCCATATCAACATACCCATATGATTTTTTTTGGCTTGGTACCCATTCTTCATGTTGGCGAATTGCCATTTCGTCCATTATTAGTGAACATATCACTTTGCTGGTAGAAGACGTTACTTTTAATCTTAGTGCTTCAAACGCCTCTCTCGTAAACCCAGGCATTCCGTTAATCGACTGGTACCACCTACTAAGGGTCCTTGTATGGGGCAAACATGTATTAAATGTCCTGCGAACATACTTATAAGCAGCTGGGGAATAATAATGCAAAGTCAGAGCAAAAACTTTAAGATCCTCTGAATATCTTTTTGGCAAGGATTTTTTTGCAGTTTTTTTATATTGCCGAAGGTATAATTCTTGTGGCCCTCCAAGTCTTGAAATCGTGTCTAGGTCTTCATCCTCCAGAAAGTTTTTTTTTCTTAAGTCGGTAAGAATAGTTTTCATATTGGAAATTTTATTATTTAGACGCATTACTTTTCTTTTCAATAGTTTTATTTTTCGTTTCCTATTAGCACTGATCATTTCGGTAAGGTGAAGTTTTTCTAGCAACCTTTTCTTTTTTGGTGACATCTCACAGAGACTAATGTTTGCCAAAGAAGGACTTGTTAATGATGATGGTGTATATATTGGTGATATAGATATACAATGATCACTACGATCCTCTTGAGTAATGGGATTAACATGTGCGGATGTGGTAGGTAATTGTTCAGTAATCCCTGCACTTACTATAACGTTGGACAGGATCCTTACTTTAAAAGGTATTGGGGATTCTTCCTATAACAAAAAGAAACCAAATATTAATTTTTTATTCAAAACATGTTTGATATATTTCCTATAACCAAAAGAAACCAAATGTTAATTTTTTATTCAGAATAATAATGGTCAAAAATATTTTTTCGAAACACCCACCCAGTAAATTTTAAGTTTTAAGCATCCATTTGTGATAAAGAAATAGTACTATTTTTAGATCCTTCACATGTTGTGATAAAATTAGTAAGAATACGTTAGGAGAGAGTTACTCATTTATTAATAAAGATGATAGATTAATTGAACAAATATTATATTTTCTTCCGGGCTAAATTTTTGTATACTTATTCTACCTTACCAAACTTTAAGGGATTCTTACTGGGAAAGGTCAATAATAGTAGACAAAAAGTTCATATAAATTTTGTTTACAAGTTATATCATTTGTCAAGTTTGAAGGGTGAAGAAAACTAAAAATAATTTTGTAATTCATTGTGATCAAAAAATGTTTAATTGCTATTTTTCCGTAAAATTATAGGTTAACAAGATACAATGTGGTTAAATAACTTTTGCAATAGGTAATATATATGTAAGATTTTAAAACAACTAATTTTTATGAGCTGGGTATTAAATTTAGTTTAAAAAAATAAAAATTTTTGGATAATCATGTATGTTTATTACCTTCCTAGCCGGCGCAGCAATGGCTATAGAAGGATTTATTTTCCACGATTTTTTTCTAAATAACGCCGAGAATGTAGTATTTGGGTGTATTTTGTAATATCCCAATTGTTTTCGGGTTTCGGAATATAGTAGACCACATTTTTCTCAATAATTTGTATTATAACAAAAAACTTCGTAGGAACTTTCGTTTCTAAGATATGTACAAAAAATTGTTTTTAAAGCTGATATATCATGGAGTCCATAAAGTGCGCTAATAGGCTAGCTAAGAAGGTATCAGATCCGTCATGGATACATTTATTTAACATAATGGCATGACTTGAAAATAAAAATAAATAAATAATTTTGACACTCAATTATTACTTTTATCGTAAGGAAAAAATTCCACATCCTCTATCAAACAACGCCAGGTAACGAGCAATAAAATTATATTTTCCGACGACCACATGAAAATGATGAAAATTTCACCCAAGTTCAGAAATTTTTCCGCACATGTGTGAAGAAGTACTTTTCCGCACATGTATGGAAAATTGTACGATGACGTTAACTTTAACCATACTTTTCTGCAGATGGGTTAGTGCTTTTCCACACATGTGCGGAAAAGTAGTTTAATTTGATTTGTGCAAAATTAAAGACCAATTTTTAGAAAAAATTAGTATAGTTCAACAGTGTTCGTAGGAAAAATAGCGTACACAACTCGATAGAGAGTAAGTTTCTTACACTCGCGTGTTGTTTCACTCGGCTAGCGCCTCGTTCGCAACGTTTACTTTCGTGTAAAATTTGTTACTTTCTTCTCTTGTTATGTAATACACTATTTTACAATACTATCCTGACCTTGTTTAAGGAAGGTACGGCGCCATCTCTTAAACGCACATAACACTGTGATCTATCAAAATGTTCTTCGGAGAAATGCTTGCAACAAAGGACACTATACTTTGTCGGCTGCCAGCTTCCCTTGCCTACAAACTTCACCCATGCTTCCCGACTTGATCCATCTTTAGGAAATCTGATAAAGACAAATAAACAGCATTAATTTCTCTATTCTTTTTTGTAGAGATATCGAACTTTGGTATCTAAATATAAAAGTTTTATGTTTTTGTATAAATTATAAGGTTGAAAATAATCGTTTTTTCTGAGACGCCACCGCGTTTTTGAGCGCCCAGGCACGCGACTAGGGGCCGATTCTGACCCGCCAGCCTTGTGTTTCTTGGCTAGGTACAGTGACGGATTCAGGGGGAGCAGAGGCCTCTCCCCCTACCAGACATTTAATATATTTTTTTCTTATAGCAGCATCAGTTATTTAAAATTTATCGCAAATTCTACTTAATTTTTAAAAAAATTTCGCTCGCGGCGCCAAAAATCTCTTTTAGATACTAAATTTTACACTTTAGATTTATCAAAAACCGCTAATAAAAAATATTTTGATGTTTGCTGCCCCTTTGGTACCTCCCCCCCCCCCGGGAATCCTGGCTGTGTACCTTTAGAGCAGTGGTTCCTAAATTAGGGGCGCCGCCCAAATTTGGGGGGGGGGGGGGTCGCGGAAGTGCTGATGTAATTTATTTTTTTAAATAAAATGTTTTATTGTAGTAAAAATACAGTTGTGTTTCTATATTTCGGGGAAGGATTTATTCATCAATTCTTTAATTCAAAAAGGGGGCGCCATCGCCAAAGAAAGAAGTATGGCTGTAGAGTAGTGAAGAATGTGTAGAGGCTGAAAGCTTTAGGTAACCTAGAGTTTACGAATTATTTTCAACATTTCTGTGCCATAAAAAACATTTAGTACGGTTCTGTTTCTTGTTTGTACTCACCTATGAAACGTTATTCCTTTTGATTTTTTGTCATCCACACTGCTTCTACTTCCACAACTGCGTAGAGCACAAGACACCATGTTCGTTCTAAAACAAACTAACAAAAATACCGCCCGAATCTTTAAAAAAAACACAATTACACGAAAATGACGCTCGATCAAACAAATCGATCGCGATGACAGAAGATAGACAGAAGGGTCTAAACAATATGGCCGACGGGGGTACAGGGATGAGACGTGATGTCATCTCCTTGTATTCTATCTCGATTGCTCAAACAAACCGGCCCTGGCAATAGATATTTTTGTAAAGTTTTATATCTCTCTCTAGATATTTTTGTAAAGTTTTATATCCTGTATGCCTATATTAAACACTAAGTACCTAATAACATAATTAAGGCTGCAAGTAATTTTTTTTCGAATTTAGGTTTTTGGTCTCGACGGATTTTCCAACATGTTCTATGTAATAAAATTAAAAAAAAATCTTTAAAAAAAACAAATAGCAGTAACTGTAGTACTGCCTTATGAACAATTAAAACTTTGAAGTCGTTTTTTTCTGAACCACACTTTCGTCACTTGCGCCCTTTTAACTACCGGGGGCAGAGCAGGAATGCTAATTTTTCATATGGTAACGACTTTTTTAATAATGAACTTGCTGCAATTTTATCTATGATCTCCTTAATTGGAATTGGATCCAATATCGATTTTTCAATCGGTTAGTCGATTTCTTAGATTGTGTATGTATTTTAGCACCAAAAATGATCTTTCGCAACTAAGATATGAGATATTGGCAAGGCCGTACTGAAAGGGGAGATCAGGGGGATCAATCGCCACCAAACTAGTCAACAAAGTGTGTTAAAAGAGATTTCACAGCAACACAAATAAGAAAAAAATTGGACAATTTTTTTATTAAATTTTTTTAATCTCCCGATTTTTTCTTTTGGATATTGGTATTGTAAAAAGATATTAATAACTTAGTGCCATTATCACATTATCTCCTTGATACATTATACTTATTTTAATATAAAAGTAACTATAACAATCAAACGAGTAACGCAGGCCTGGAGTTACTACAGATTTTTTAAATTTAAATGTTTAATGTTTTAATTAGTTTGTTTCGAATGGGTACATCGGGCCTGCGGCCCAACCGGCCCTAAATTTTACCGGCCCACCGGGCATTTGCCCGGTTGCCCGCCTGTCCTATCCAACCCTGATTGTCAGCGAGAAACGCCTTCAACTTAAAAAATAATATAAACTTTTGGAGGAGCAATATATGTAATTTTAGTACAGAAATCACAATCGAATCTTTTCATTATTTCTTTTTCTATATAAAACAATAATCACCAGTGGCGGATCCAGGGGGGGGGGGCACTAGGGGCACTTGCCCCCCCCCCCCGAGAATTTTTTGAATATACAAAAAATGAGTAAAAAGTAATGTTTTTGCTAATAAAAATTCAAAATTTTTGCCTGCTGCGCATGAAAGTGTCTATTGTTATTATCATCGAAATTACAACCACTAACTAATTCAATAAAATACTGCTTAAAAAAATATATACCGTTTTCTACCAACAGAGAATGTCACCTAAAGTGCCCCCCCCCCCCGAGAAGCACCTCTGGATCCGCCCTTGATAATCACAAAAAAAAACGATGCAAAAAATAAAAAAAACTGGAATGAAACACCTCCCCAAAATAAAACAAACTAAGGTTTCCACCTATGCATGCCCACCCTGATTCAAAAAACGCACCAGGGTGCAAATCCATTGCCGATAATTACGTGATGCGTTTTTGGAATCTGGGTGGGCACGCATATCATTATTTTTGAGACAACATTTTACAACTTTTTTTCGTTGGCCTATGCTGTTTGTTACGGTAAACAGCTGATATCTGTCAAAAAGTTATCTCAGAAATTTTGATATGGAGTTTAGGCTATTGAATTCAAAATGGTTGGTTAAAAAAGTCACAGCTCAAGTGACAAATTTTAACAAAGCTTCAAAATAAGGGCAAGTTACATAAATACTGCATAGCTTTACATGTGCACGTGCACTCCCAAATTTTAATTAAAAATAAATAAAGATTAAAATTAAAAGAGCTTAACTGGATGGTGGATGTTATGTCGCATTCTCACTATGAAATGTAGAAAGAGAGGACGACAGGTCCCTATAAAACTTTACAGTACACAGAATCTGGACCTTACTTCGGTTCGTGCTCTTGTGAATTAATTGCGGTGATCGATGCAGCCCACACCCCCGTGAGACCACCCAAGTCAACGGTTATCGTTGGCTGTTAAAGATAGCTTATGTGCACTTTAAATTAGTGCACTGAGACAACTTGGCGTTAGCGGTCGGGCCGTATTGTTTTGGTTTCGGCGATTTTGTAGTTACTCGATGGCCCAAAGAGTTGGCCGTGATACTCAAAAAAAAAATTAGGTTGGTCCGGTTGCTAGACCTTATTTTACTTTCAATAAGTTTCTATCAAATTTAAAATTTATAGAAAGCCGGTGTACGCATCTACGTGTTACTCTACAAGGAGGTGGAGCTAGCCCTAGGCCTAAACAGTTATTACAGCAAAAACAAACTGGCTGATCTTCATGAAAACATCAAAGTTTTAAGGCATCCCGATCATACCAAAGCTGGAGTTTTCCTATGGGCTCATCATGAGAAAATGGTAGTTGTAGATCAGACTTACGCTTTTGTGGGTGGGATTGATTTATGCTATGGAAGGTGGGATGATCATGAGCATAGGTATGTATAGTCCGGCCATAATAAAATGAGGCACCAAAGAGATGGCTCAACTCAATCTATCTCCCTCTGTTTACAGCTATTTTGTCTTAATGGGTGATCTTCATTTTTAGCAAATTTACCATGAAAAAAATTTTAAAATTACAAGAAAACACGGTACTCGTCTGGTACGTCGAGATCGACTCCAGCCCGTTCATAATTCACACCCTTTTATTGGGTTTCTATTGTTACCGCTGGCTTAATTAGACTCCGGCCCGTTCACCATTCACCCCCATTTATTAGGCTTCTATTGTTATCGCTTGGCTCAAACAGGATGACTAGGCACGTTTCATACACATTCTAAAATTCAAAAAGAAACAGTGGTGTATAATTTTTTTTTTTAAATTATTTAATAAAACTGTGGAGTTTTAATTTTAAAACGAATATTTTTGGATTTTTGCAATTTTAAGTGTAATTAATTTTTGTGATTATGCAGATATAAATCAATTGACACGGAAGCGGCGGTTAAAGTCATCAAACAATTTCTGAATTATTAAAAAAACCTGAGCAAATTATTTATTTTTTAAGGCTAACAGATCTGGGCAGTATGACCCCCACAATCGATATCAGTACCCTTAAAAAGAAAACTTCCAATAATCCAGCCGGTGAATGTATTTATCCTATCCCCACTGCTTATTACAAGCAGTGTCCAATTCCCGAAAAAGATAAAGTGGAGGACAAAAATCAAGTTACTAATTATGGTGCAGGAGGTGGAGAAAATCCCGATATGTTGCCTCAGTTAGAACCAGGGGATCATTTGTTTATGCCTCAATGTGGGTTAGTACAGTATACTGCTAAGTTTTAGAGAAAAGTTTTAAAAACTGGTGGATATTAGGGACTTATTGCAATAAAGCCAGGCTATAATAGTGGCAGGCAGTATTTTGACACTGATCTTTCAATTTACGGCCTTTATTTACTATATGAACGGTATTTATCCCCTTGATTTAGTTTTAAATTCGACTTTGGTATGTCAATTTAAAAAGATCAACTGTCAGTTTTCAATGTGAAACTGACAGAATACTGCCTGGTACTATTACAGTCTGACTTCATTGCAATAAGTCCCTGTTTAAAAAGATCTAGATTCTCAACAAAGCTTTCAAAGGAGAGGAGACTAAGGACTTTTTTTAAAGAATTGTGAACAACTTTTTTAGGTCTCCTCCAAAACCGAATACTCCCGAACCCGATCGAAAGAATGTGATTACCTACATCAAATCCAAGGGCAAAGATTTGATTCACCTTATGTACAATCCCAATGAAGACCTCCTGGTTAATGAATCTGAGGATGAGGTCGACGGTTGTCAAAGGCAGGATAGTCAGGTAAATTTCAAATGAGTAGCTACATGGGAAAAGGGGGCACATCGACATTTTATCGAAAACTGGGATATTGTTACATTGTGTAGAATTTTTACAGTTCTTTTGCCTCATACTCCAGAAACTAGAAATAACGTGCTCATTGCCGATATATTCTCGATTCAAATTAAGGGAAAGAAGGGGCTGAAAAAAACCTAAAAATTGATCTCCTGTAAAAAAGAATAAATAATTAAACAACGAGGAGAATTTAGTGGCATAAGGGCAAGGAAAAATAAGATAATAAAAAGATTTACCTCAGGCTGGGATCGAACCAGCGACCTCTCGCTATCTAGGCAAACGCTCTTCCACTGAGCTACCAAGGCCCTGATTAAAAATCCGCCTATTCGGAAACCGTTTCGTCATCTCTAATTTTTCTTTGTTAGTATTAGTAAAGTAGTATTTACATCTCCTGTTATTAATGAAGACATTATTAATCTAATAACTCAACTGAATTCATCTTTTTCCAGTGGCCAGGATGATGTTTCTAGTAAAATATTAAAACAAGTAAAAAATTTAATCTCTAATTTTTCTTTGTTAGTATTAGTAAAGTAGTATTTACATCTCCTGTTATTAATGAAGACATTATTAATCTAATAACTCAACTGAATTCATCTTTTTCCAGTGGCCAGGATGATGTTTCTAGTAAAATATTAAAACAAGTAAAAAATTTAATAGCCTTACCGCTAACGCATGCAGTGAACTGTTCCTTGGTAACCGGTATCTTTCCCCAAAAACTAAAACTAGCTATAGTAAAACCTCTTTTTCAAAAAGAAGATCCTCAAGATATAACTAACTATCGTCCAATTAGCTTATTAAGTTCTTTTTCCAAAATCTATGAAAAAACCATGTATAACAAACTCTACGCGTTGTTGAAAAAATATACTAAGCTATAATATTATACACTCATCCCAAAATGGTTTTGGTTTTGTTAAAGGCAAAAGTTTAGAAACCGCACTATTTTCTTTTTTGTTTGAAATAAATAAAATTATAGACAGGAGGGAGATTGGACTTGCGTTGTATATTGATTTAAGTAAGGCTTTCGACACTCTTAGTCACGATATTTTACTAAAAAAATTGAATCTCTACGGAATTAGAGGCGTACCGCTACAGTGGTTTGAAACTTATTTACAGGGTCGGACCCAGAGGCTCAAAATATCATCAGACAACGGTCCAGTGCTATCAGAAATAGCAGATATATAAATGTAGGAGTTCCGCAAGGATCTATACTTGAACCTTTGTTGTTTATATTATATGCCAACGATTTACACAATACTCTGTTATTTTGGTGTCCTACGCTGTTGTCAGACCGCTGTGACATCGACAGGGTAGTTAATCTGGTATTTGACAGAATATGCAAATGGATGTTTAAAAACAAATTAGTTATTAACAGCGACAAGACAGCTTGCATGTTGTTTAGATCAGTAAGGTCTAGTTTAAACATTCCAAATATCCATCTTAAAGGAAACAAACTAAATTTTCTTGATAATATCAAACTGTTGGGTTTTTATGTTGACTGTCATTTAAATTACAATACATATATTGATAATTTAAGTAAAAGATTGGCATCTGTATGTTTTGGTTTAAGAACAATGTCAAATCAATGTGGAGTTGCGATATTGGAAAATCTATATTATGCCAATCTTTATTGTCATCTTAAATATGGCATCATTCACTGGGGTATGGCAACTAATGTCAACACGGTTTTCATTTTACAAAAGTATGCTCTGCGTATTCTTAAAGGCATAAAAGTTGGAGAATCTTGTCGACAAGCATTTAGGGAATTAATTTTTTTAACTGTTGCTGGTTTGTATATATATGAGTTACTTTGTTTTGTCAGAAGTAATATACAATTATTTCAAAAGAACTCAATAGATAAATCCTATGAGACAAGAAATAAACATTTTTTAATCGCCGACTAGCACCCGACAGCTCTTTATCAAAAAGGTGCTTATTATAATGCAGGCACCCATTTTTATAACGTTTTACCCAACAAAATTAAATTAGCTCAGTCATTTGCTGTATTTAAAAATTAAACCAAAAAGCTCCTTATTGATATGAGTCCTTATAATGCCTCCGAATTTTTTTAAAATATTTAATTGGAATTTATTTTGTTCAATTTTTTTTGTCCTAAGATTAGAGTGTTTTATTGTTTAAATATGTTTTTCTTATTGTTTTAATTATTAATCCTTGTGACTCTTATCAATCAATATTGGTCTAGTTTTAGCAATATTTTATTGCAGACTTTAAAATCTTTTTAGAGAAGTAGAATTTTTATATCTATATTGTGCTCTTTACACTGTTTTTAAAGCGCTTTTTTTAACCTAATTAACTTTTTTAACATTTTTAAATTAGGTATATTGTTTTTTTTATTTGTTTATTTTATTAGCATTAAGATTTTTTTGACTCATTTTCTATGTAATTTTGCATATGAAAATGAAGACTAATTTCTATCTATCTTTCTATCTAGTAACTAACCTTTGTGATTTTAAGTTTGGCTTAATATTGTTTGTTAGAAATTCCACAACTGACATCTTTAGTGTCGCGCTATATGTCGTGCACCACTGGTAGATGGATAAATAGGGTTTCATACTGTTGATGTTTTGAGGTTTGAGGTTGAGCGGCGGGACTGTAAGCGCACTGGTCGTCTTATAAAATCTGGGTGCAAAAATCCTTAAAAGGACGATGTAAAAATATTAATTTTTTCCGAGCCACACAAAGACAATATAGAGGATTGGCACTCACCTTTTCAGCTGGTTCCGTCGTCTAGAGGAGCTCCTCTCGCTGGCCCAGTCGTTGCAGTCGCTCCACACTAGAATCACTTGTTTGTGTAATGGTTTAGTTTGATTTTCTAAGAATGTTATTGGATTTTTTGGTTAATAGAATTTATCACCATGCTGCATGGTGATCTCGACAGAATACGACAGACGAATCCCTTTTTGGTTACGCCTTTTTGCGCAGATTCCTTTTTCCGTAGATGGCGCTGGCGTTTTGCTTGTGCCAATCAAATTGAAATTGTGTGGGTTTTCCGAATACGGGAATTTGGCGCGAAATTTGAATTTAAAATTAAAGTTGCACGAACATTTTCCGCCCACTTAAAACGAAGTTTTACATTGAGATTAATTGAATAAACAAATGGCTATATAAAAAAAAAATATAAGTTAATTCAAAACCTTAAGGGGTAGGTTATTAAAATCCGTTTTAGGTTTATAGATCAAAAGGAAAAAAAATGAAAAAAAAAAATATATATATATTCTAGATAACGACACACGAAACAAAAGAAGTTGCTTGGGAGTTTAGTGCGCATCTAAAGGTAGTGGGCACAACTTGACCACGGGACGAGTGAAAAGTCCGTGTTGTGTTTTAACAGTAGCAACTCGAATGTGATTATCCCGACCAGGATGTACCGATACTATTCTACCCAGCAACCAGTGTAATGGCGGCCTAGTTTCATCCTTAATTAATACAAGCGTATCTAGCTTGATTTCAACCGAAGGGTCCGACCACTTAGAACGCTGTTGTAAAGTATTTAAGTACTCGAGTTTCCAACGCTTCCAGAAATCGGCATGAATTCGTTGGATAAGTTGCCAACGCTTAAGGGTATTAACTTTAAGGGTAGAAAGGTCAGGATCAGGACACGAATTAAGGGGTTCCATTGTGAGGAAATGACCCGGAGTCAAAGACGTAAGATCGTTTGGGTCAGAGCTTTGCTCACAAAGGGGTCGAAAATTGAGTAATGCCTCTATTTGGGCGAGGAGAGTATAGAGCTCTTCGAAGGTTAGTATCTGGTCACCGATGACCCGATACAAATGTGTTTTTATGGATTTGACTCCTGCTTCTGCTAGACCATTTAGGTGGGGGGCTCCCGGACTATTAAGACACCATTTGATTTTTAAGCTCTCAGAAGCTAATTTCGAAAGATTATGGAGCTCCTTAATAGCCCCAACAAAGTTTGAGCCTCTATCACTTGTGATTTGGACACAAGTGCCACGTCTAGCGACAAAGCGTCGTAAAGCAGCGATGCACGCCTCTGTGGTTAAATCCGAAACAAGCTCGATATGGATTGCCTTGACAGAAGTATCGACAAAGACTGCGATATATGATTTACCAACTTGTGCTCCACGACGTCTCTGACCTACAAAGGTTTTGATTGGGCCTGCATAGTCTAAGCAAACGTGTGAAAAACATTTTAATTGTGACGTTCTAAAAGAAGGTAAATCCGACATGTACGGAGTATACGGTTTTGGTTTTAAGCGAAAGCAGGGAATACATTTCAATAAAACCCTCTGAATAGCTCGACGTGATGACATAATCCAAAACTTTTGACGAATTAAGTATTGGACTGTGTTTATTCCGGGATGTAAATTTTCGTTATGAGTTTGAATAATGATCAATTGGGTTAATCTATGAGATTTCGGCAATAATAAGGGATGTTTTGCCTCAAAGGAGAGTTGAGAATGCCGTAAGCGTCCGCCCACTCTAAGGAAACCCAATTCGTCCAAAAAGGGCGCGAGTTTACGAAACGGCTTAGGTAATAGCTGAGTATTTTGAATTTTTTGAATGATATCCGAAAAACACTCTTCTTGGACCCTTTTAACTAAAACAAGTAGAGCCTTGTGTAGTTCAAAAGCGGAAAAAACGCCGGATAAAGGGTCAACTGAGGTTTTTCGATTGTGAATAAATCTTAGAAAATGACAAATGATTTTTTGAATGGTATTTAAATTGGATATTTTATCGATTAATCTATCAAAAAAGTTTTGATTTTGAATTTCTGCCGTCAGCACCACTGAATTTTCCGGTTTTTCTTCTTTGAGAACCTCGTCCGGAACTCCCAAAGAACGTTCATTTATAAACCTTTGAATTTGCCACTCCGTAGTGGGCAAGGTAATCCATGGAGGGCCGTGAAACCAAAGAGGGTGATTTATTAAGTTATTGGGCGACAACCCTCTGCTAGCGCAGTCGGCAGGGTTCTCGAGTGAAGTAATGTGATACCATGGGACTTCGGGGATTGTTTCTTGAATACGACTTACGCGGTTTGCCACAAAGGTCTTCCACTTGTGAGGTGAAGATGTGACCCAATGAAGCGTGACCTGTGAGTCCGAGAACGCAAGAATTTCATCAATTACGAGTAATGATGAATAGGTGCGAATAACTAGTTCGAGTAAATCAGCTAATAGAGTAGCTCCAAGTAGTTCCAAACGTGGGATTGAAATAGTGTGTAAGGGAGCAACCCTTGACTTGCCCATGACTGGAGCAGTTTTGATAATTTTATTTGGTAATTCGACGCGAACGTATACGCAAGAAGCGTATCCTAGCTCGGATGCATCGCAGAAACCTAGCAATTGACATCGTTGAATATTATTCGAAAAAATATGTCTAGGTATACAAAGATTCGAAAGAGTGGTTAATTGATTATTGAATTGATTCCAAAGAGTTTTGATTGGATCGGGGGGTATTTCATCCCAATCAGTTTTGCATAACCAAAGTTTTTGCATAATCACTTTGGCTAAAAATGAAACAGGCGATAAGAAACCTATAGGATCCCAAATCTTAGCGATAGCCGATAAAATATTCCTTTTGGTGCAAGGTTTTTCACAAGGGGTACAAGAATAGGTAAAAGTATCTGTAGAAGGGTGCCACTGAAGGCCCAACACCTTAATCGATGTTGAAGAATCGTCTTCAAAGGTAACAGGGATCTGACAATCAGCGGGCGACAAATGTGAAAGAAGTTTCGGATTATTTGATGCCCATTTTCTTAATTCAAATTTTCCCAATTTAAGCAACGCTATGAGATCTTTTTGAAGTGATAAAGCACCTTCTAGAGAGTTAGCTCCACAGCAAATATCGTCCATGAAAATGTTATTCAAAAGGACCTGGGATGCTTCAGGATAATTCTTAGCCTCCAGGATGGCTAGTTCTCTAAGAGTTCTAATAGCTAAATAGGGACTTGAACTAACACCAAACGTCACTGTATTAAGCCTGTATTCCTGCAGGGGTTCATTGGGATCAAATCGCCAAAGTAGCCTTTGGTAGTCCCGATGAATTGGATTAATTTGAATTTGTAAAAAGTGCTGTTTTATATCAGTCAAAAATACGATAGAATAAAATCTGAATTTTAATAGAATTTCGGAAATATCGGCTTGTAATTTTGGTCCTATTAAAAGAGTTTCGTTCATGCTTAGGCCTTTCGAACCCTTAATCGAGGGGTTAAAAACCACCCGGAGTTTAGTCGTTGATTTGTCAAGGCGAAGGACTCCGTGATGTGGTAAATAAGAACATAACTGAGGTCTAGGTTCGGATCTTGGGATTAAAGACATGTGCCCGTTTTTGAGATATTCTCTCATAAAATCCGAGTACATACTATAGAAATTTGAATTTTTTATTAAGCGAGATTCGAGAGACAAAAATTGACGGTAGGCCACTGAATATGTGTCTCCTAGGTCAGGAGGGTCAATGTGACGAAAAGGCAAATTTACAGTAAATCGGCCCGAAATATCTCTAGTGGTAGTTTTTTGGAAAATCTCTTCACATCTCTTTTCTTCGGGTGAGAGAAACGTTTTTGACTTAATTGATTCTAGTTCCCAAAATCTGCGAATATTAAAGTCGAGAGACTGCTCACAGGAAGTAAAGTAAGAATTGACTTGAGGTGAAATATTTATGCTTTGAGTTTGGCCCATCAAGACCCACCCAAAAACTGTCTCAAAAGCGGAGGGTAGGCCGTGAGGTCCTGGAATTCGTCCTGATTGGACGATTTCTGTGTAAAGTTGTGCACCTAAGAGTAAGTCAATTGGACCAGGGTTGTAAAATTGTTTATCTGCAAGCTTTAGATTTGAAATATGACTCCAATTGGATGAATCTACCTGTATTGAGGGCATATTCGAACAGAGTTTCGGTAAAACGAAGACTTGAATAGAAAAGGTAGGCTCTTGTTGGCCTAGGGCTCGAATAGTGCAAGTAGAAATGCCGTTAGTGGCCGATGAAGATTGATTTAGTCCCAGAACAGGGATCGAAATTTTGTTTCTTGGCAAGCCTAACCTGTTAAGACAAGCTTCGCTTATCAGGTTAGCTTGGCTACCGCTGTCCAGAAGTGCTCGGACAGGTTGGTAGTTACCCCGACTATCGAGTACCTCTAATTTTATAGTCGCTAGAAGCACTGTCGTACGGGGCGTCAAGGTGGATAACGAAGAGTATTGATTTGTAGATGTATTTGGATTCGAATTGATTTGAATTGAATTTGAACTGGGTTGAACAAAACTAGGGTTCTGTTGGCTAAGACTTGAATTTGAATTCTGATACGATAAGTTTGTGCCTGTGCTAGGCACGGCCACTTGATTTGAGTTAAAACTTTGATTTAAGTTCGAATTTTGATTTGAATTTTGGCTTGAATTAACAAAGGATTGACTTGAATTCTGACGGATTGAATCTGTCGTTTGCGATAGATGAATAAGACTATGGTGCCTATGTCGACATACCCTGCAGTTGTAGGTACTACTGCAGTCGATTACTTGATGATTTGAACGTAAACAGTTGATACATAACGATTGTTGTTTTACATAAGTAAAACGATCTGAAGGAGATTTGGAAATAAAAACACCACACTGGGAAAGTGGATGAAAAGAATTATTGCATAATTTGCACTTATAGGGTTGTTGGTTTTGTCGAAATTGAATATTGGATTGTTTATTTGCTACTTGTGAGTGCGTATGCGCTAAAAAATTTGATGGAGGGCTTGATTTGTACTGATTATTTGAATAAGAATTATATTTTTGGTTACTAGAATTCGAATAATTTGGTTTTTGCTGTTTTGAAGTCGAAGGTTGCATTTGCGTATTTTGGGGAGATAGCTGTACTGTTTCAAGAGCACGGCATTGGTTAATAAGAAACTGAATTAGATTTTGATATGTTGGAATCTCGGTAGTACTATACTTTAATTCGAAAGCGGTTCTTGTGGTTTGATCGATTTTTGATAATAAAATTGAAAATAAACAAAAACACCACGACGTTACTGGAAATTCAAGATTTTCGAGCGCCGCAATATTCTCGGAAAAGGTATCTACCAAGACTCTAAGATCCTTTGCTGACTGGTTTCCCTTTAAAGAATTTGCATAGTAGATTGAGTTCCAGTAGGTGCTGGCTAAAAGCACGGATCACCTAACAAACAGATAGGGAACTCAGGTGGTGGGGGGTGCTACGCGCATCTTTCACGCAGCCTGCCATGTTGGGGTCAACCACTCCAGAGGCGCATTCTGTATTTCAATATTTTTTAGACTTTTAGTGCGTGTTGAGCATTAGTGGTGTGTAGATGTGATTTTTGTATTTGATATATGTTATTTTTGATTTTAAACAATGGAAACGGTTTGTGCCGTAAGAGACTGTAAATCCACGCGACGGTATACTCTTAATCGAAGTAATTTTCGATTTCCGCAGAATCCTATAAGGCAAACTTATACATTATTTTATCTTTCGATTTTTTTAAAACTTTTTCAATAATTAAATGTCCTATGAGATGAATCTGTAAATGATTTAAGTACAAAGAGTTCTTAAGGACATATAGATCTGCAACCCCTTTGATGTTGTTTTTTTATTTTTTTTATACTTTTGCAGGATTTGTTATATTTATCTCAAATTTAAAAATACGCCGCCATTAGATCCTAAAAACAAGATATAAACTATTTGTTGTTTTGTATGAAACAGCGGCATAAGCTCAGTTTGTAGAAAAGGGAAATTTGTAGATTGGGATTTTGATCCTTAAATTAAGCAGAGGTTCACAAATTAAAAGGGTAGGAAACAATTCGCCGCAGCCGATTAACCGCGGCCGATTCGCCGCGGCTGGCTGATTGGCCACGGCTCGTTTTGCCACGGGGACAATTCGCCGCCAATCGAATTGCCGCGGGGCAATTTGCCGCGGGAACATTTCGCCGCGAAATTTTTGTTTTATGATATTACCATTGTTTTATTTACCTTGACGTCACATAATATTTTTTTATAAAAATAATGTTTTCAAACTTTCCAACTATTTATTTGGTGGTAACTGTACAATCCAGCATTTTTTAATTGGAAAAAATAAATAAAATGACGAATGTAGAATGGCGGTTTTTGCCATTTATGAACCGATATGCATCAAACTAGAAACTTTAGGATCTTTCAGGGCGCTGATTATTATTTTTAACTTAAACTAAAAAAAATCAAAATAGGACCCGACCTGAAACACCCAAACTTTTGAATTTGATGCATATCGGTTCAAAAATGAAAAAATCCGCCATGTATCGCCATTTTGATTTTTTAAAATTTAAGTTAAAAATAATGATCAGCGACCTTAAAAATCTCATCAGTCCGAGTTAGATACAAATCCGTCCATAAATGGAAAAATTCGCCATTTTGAATCCGCCATTTTATTTATTTTCCTAATAAAAAAAATGTTGGAAAGGTTTAAAAAAAGTTATAATCAAACAAATATATATGAAGTCAAGCTAAATACAACTGTTTAAACAATTCCCAATGGTAACATCATAAAACAAAAAAATCTCACGGTGAATTGTCCCCGCGGCGAATTGGACCACAGCGAATTGGCCGCGGCGAATTGTCCCCTATCCATCTAAAGGGCCCTCAATAAAAAGAGAAAAAAATGCATTTTAGCACTAAATTTATTAACATTTTTAAAACAGATTGTTTGGTAATACGTTTCAATATTTTTAGATATTTTTGAATAATTTTGAAACTTAATTATTACCGTTATGGTAATGCATAATTCCACAAAATTTTAATGGTCTGTTATAATTTTTAAGAAACAAACAAAACATCGAAAAAAAATTCTAACATTTCCCATTTCCACAAGCCCTTAAAGTTTCATGCATCATTTAAATTACACCCTGTATAATACACTATTATATAACAATTGGTCAAGAGTTTTTGACACAAATTTGTTATAATTTTTTATTATGCTACTATTTACACTTTTAAGAATACATATAAAACAACTATTTTTTTTTAAGTATTGGATTTTACTAAATTTTAAAATATTAATTTAGCGTGAAGCAATTTTGTGCTAATTGTAAAGATTATTTGGTCACCCTGTATCTCCTTAAACTTTCAGTTTTTTTTTAAAACTAATAAATAATATCTGATTCCAGTAAATTAAGAAATTACTCTACAAATGACAACAAAAAAAGCAATCAATTTTTTTCTTTTTGTGTTTGGCTGTATGCTGGAAACGACAATATGCTAACGTATTCTGAACGAAGAAGAAGACCTCTTTTTGTGCTTCCCATATCTCTCATTCAATAGAACACATTATTTCCATAGTCCCCTACAGCGGACAAGATATAATATTTTTACGCGGCCGAGACTCTAAAATTCATTTTAGCTCCCATTTTTAGCAAAACAAAACTATTTTAATGTTTTTATTGTTTCTGGCAGTAAAAATATTTTTTCGCATCAACAATCTGAAACATTCATATTTTATGATAAATTTATTTTAGTCCGGCTCTGAGTTTGATTCCCAATGCTCAGCCATCGTTGAATACTTCGAGATCAAAGACGGCCAGCCGGCTTATTTATCTGTTTGTTAGGTGATCCGTGCTAAAAGTCTTTTATTTTGATAGCGATCTGTTAATACCTTCCAGGCGATTGCGTAATTACTTGCCGTTAATTTTATAGAACTTAAAATATTAAGTGGTTCGCCCTCAAGGAAGGTTAGCAAATGTTGAAATTTCCTTATATCGGAATAATTCGAGTTTTCGTGAACCAAACAAGAATAAACATCGTAAAAGGTTGGCCACTTTTTTACGTTTCCATTAAAGCAAGGTACCTTTAAAGGGCCCAGATCATCGCTACGTGAATAGTGTGAAGTTGCGGGGGTGAAATTTGAATGAACTGAATCGGAACATAAACTCGAAAAAAGAACTTTAGCTTGGTGGTAGAATAGATCCGTATCTTTCCTAATTTTGTCCTGTACTTCGAATGCATCCTCGTCGTCGTCTTTCAAGAGACCTATGATGTCATTATGAATGTTTTTAAATTGTTCATAGTGATCATCTAACGATTCGTAAAACGCCTTAAAAATTGGCAAGGAAGAACTATCTGATTTAGCTTTTGTTCCCAAGTTATACGTTTCCGTAATACGAGATATTGAAACTTTGCGTTGATTCTCAAGCTTTTTTAACGACATATTGTTAATTAAAAAAATAAAAAATATTTAAAAGGAATAAAACTAACACTTGACCCCTATTGACTTTAATCAGTCCAAAAGAGTCCGACAGCATATATTTTATTATCGATTTCTCGAATAAATGCAAAAACTTATCATCAGCTGTTATCCTAGGTCGCGATTTTTCTCCCAAAATAAATGCACAGAAAACAAATTGTACCTACTACCGTTTCTCTTATTATTTACAGGTAAATACTAATTCTACTAGATGTGTTTGTTTACCTGTTAAATAAGAATAAAGCATTTAACTCACAAGCACTTTTGTTGTTTTGAATAACTATAACATATTATTTAAACAAATAACTATTATTTAAACAAATTTCGATTTTTGAATCAAAACAAACGACGTACGAAGTGCCAATTTCGGCTGCAATGAAATGTGGGTGGAGCAACCGTTAAGCCACGCAAGGGGGGACGGAACCTCCGATTTAAACTGGACACGGCAACTAAGCGAATCAAAATGGCGAGGGTAAAAATCTAATATTTTTAGCAAACAAATTTTAAAAAACTATCCGGCTCGAAGGACCAGAAAATGTTGATGTTTTGAGGTTTGAGGTTGAGCGGCGGGACTGTAAGCGCACTGGTCGTCTTATAAAATCTGGGTGCAAAAATCCTTAAAAGGACGATGTAAAAATATTAATTTTTTCCGAGCCACACAAAGACAATATAGAGGATTGGCACTCACCTTTTCAGCTGGTTCCGTCGTCTAGAGGAGCTCCTCTCGCTGGCCCAGTCGTTGCAGTCGCTCCACACTAGAATCACTTGTTTGTGTAATGGTTTAGTTTGATTTTCTAAGAATGTTATTGGATTTTTTGGTTAATAGAATTTATCACCATGCTGCGTGGTGATCTCGACAGAATACGACAGACGAATCCCTTTTTGGTTACGCCTTTTTGCGCAGATTCCTTTTTCCGTAGATGGCGCTGGCGTTTTGCTTGTGCCAATCAAATTGAAATTGTGTGGGTTTTCCGAATACGGGAATTTGGCGCGAAATTTGAATTTAAAATTAAAGTTGCACGAACACATACAACTAACAATCGTGAATGTATTCCTCTCCCATCCCCATATAATACCTACCGTGTCCTCGTAGCTATCGGAAGCTTGAGAACACACACCCATACTAACAAAGAAAAATTAGAAATGACGAAACGGTTTCCGAGTAGGCTAATTTTTAATCAGTGCCTTGGTAGCTCAGTGAAAGAGCGTTTGCCTAGATAGCGAGAGGTCGCTGGTTCGATCCCAGCCTGAGGTAAATCTTATTTTTCTTATTTTTCCTTGCCCTTATGCCACTAAATTCTCCTCGTTATTTAATTTATATCTAGGGCGCTAAAACTAACCTTTGTAAGAATAAATAATGTTCATAAGCCTCTTTTTCCCGTGTACCCTTTAAATGTATTTTTTGATTCGGTTTTACTTAGTGGCTTGGGTGGACACCATGATAATCTGACTCGAAATCACATGGTGCCCGGGCACAAACACTAAGGTCACTCATCGGCATAAAGCTTGCCTTTACGATGAGTGCTCTTAACAAACACAACCCATTTACTCTCATTCATACTACATGAAGACCCAGCGGGCCCACGGGTTGTAAAGAAACAGTTGCCTGGTAACTCGGGTGTCATGGCGGACGTTACGTCAGTGCTAAGTCACAGTTATCCAATGAATCAGCAGTTGCATTGTATTTCAAAGCGGGTTTTGACAATTTGCGAGCATTTTTTTACAAATTTGCTTAATGACGTTTTTCCGAATCTTAACTCAGGGTCTGGTTTTTTGCATCTCTATGGCCCCACAATACTGCAACTTAGTGCTTTTGTTGATAAACTTTATAGTTTTTGACATATGAATTTTTAAAGTTTGGCCATTTTGTTCTTATGAGATTCCCTACCCTAAAATTTGCTAATAAATGACGTTTTTCCAAATCTTAACTTAGGGTGTGGTTTTTTCGCATGTCCATGGCCCCACCATACTGCAACTCGGTGCTTTTGTTGATAAACTATATAGTTTGTGAAATATGAATTTTCAAAATTTAGCTATTTTGCTCTTATGGGATTCCCTACCCTAAAATTCGCAAAATGACGTTTTTCCTAATCTTAACTCAGGGTTTGGTTTTTTTGCATTACTATGGCCCCACCAAACTGCAACTCGGTGCTTTTGTTGATAAACTATATAGTATGTGAAATATGAATTTTCAAAGTTTAGCTATTTTGGTCTTATGGGATTCCCTACCCTAAATTTCACTAAATGACGAATTTTCGGATCTTAACTTAGGGTGTGGTTTTTTTTTGCATCTCTATGGCCCCACCATACTGCAACTCGGTGCTTTTGTTGATAAACTATATATTTTGTGAAATATGAATTTTCAAAGTTTAGCTATTTTGGTCTTATGGGATTCCCTGCCCTAAAATTCGCAAAAGGACGCTTTTCCTAATCTTAACTCAGGGTTTGGTTTTTTCGCATTACTATGTCCCCACCATACTGCAACTCGGTGCTTTTGTTGTTAAACTATATAGTTTGTGAAATATGCATTTTCAAAGTTTAGCTATTTTGGTCTTATGGGATTCCCTACCCTAAAATTCACTAAATGACGAATTTTCGAATCTTAACTTAGGGTGTGGTTTTTTCGCATCTCTATGGCCGCACCATACTGCAACTCGGTGCTTTTGTTGAGAAACTATATAGTTTGTGAAATATGAATTTTCAAAGTTTAGCTATTTTGGTCTTATGGGATTCTCTACCCTAAAATACGTAAAATTACGTTTTTCCGAATCTTAACTCAGGCTGTGGTTTTTTCGTATCACTATGGCCACTATGTGCTTTTGTTAATAAACTGTATAGTTTTTGAAATATAAATTTTCAAAGTTTGGTCATTTTGGTCTTTTGGGATTCCCTACCCTAAAATTCGCTAAACGCACAATACTGCAACTCGGTGCTTTTGTTGATAAACTATATAGTTTGTGAAATATGAATTTTCAAAGTTTACCTATTTTGGTCTTATGGGATTCCCTACCCTAAAATTGACTAAATGACGAATTTTTGAATCTTAACTTAGGCTGTGGTTTTTTCGCATGTCTATGGCCCCACCATACTGCAACTCGGTGTTTTTGTTGATAAACTATATAGTTTGTAAAATAGGAATTTTCAAAGTTTAGCCATTTTGGTCTTATGGGATTTCTTACCCTAAAATTCGCACAATGACATTTTTCCGAATCTTAATTCAGGATGTGGTTTTTTCGCGTCACTATGGTCACACCATACTGCAACTCGGTGCTTTTGTTAATAAAGTGTAGTTTTTGAAATATGAATTTTCAAAGTTTGGCCATTTTGGTCTTTTGGGATTCCCTACCCTAAAATTCGTTAAATGAGGTTTTTCCTAATCTTAATTCAGGATGTCGTTTTTTCGCATATTGATGGCCCCACAATACTACAACTTGGTGCTTTTGTTGATAAACTGTATAGTTTTTGGAATATGAATTTTCAAAGTTTGGTCATTTTGGTCTTATAGGATTCCCTACCATAAAATTCACTAAATGACGTTTTTCCGAATCTTAACTCGGGGTGTGGTGTTTTCGCATCTCTATGGCCCCACAATACTGCAACTCGTTGCTTTTGTTGTAAAACTGTATAGTTTTTGGAATATGAATTTTCACAATTTGGCCATTTTGGTCTAAGGGAATTCCCTACCATAAAATTCGCTAAATGACGTTTTTTCGAATCTTAACTTAGTGTGGTTTTTTTGCATTTCTATGGCCCCAGAATACTGCAATTCAGTGCTTTTGTTGATAAACTGTATAGTTTTTGAAATATGAATTTTCAAAGTTTAGCCATTTTGGTCTTGGGATTCTCTACCCTAAAATTCGCAAAATTACGTTTTTCCGAATCTTAACACAGGGTGTGATTTTTTCCAATTTTTAAGGCCCTACCATACTGCAACTCGGTGCTTTTGTTAATATACTGTATAGTTTTTGAAATATGAATTTTCAAAGTTTACCTATTTTGGTATGGGATTCCCTACCCTAAAATTCACTAAATGATGAATTTTTGAATCTTAACTTAGGCTGTGGTTTTTTCGCATGTCTATGGCCCCACCATACTGCAACTCGGTGTTTTTGTTGATAAACTATATAGTTTGTAAAATAGGAATTTTCAAAGTTTAGCCATTTTGGTCTTATGGGATTTCTTACCCTAAAATTCGCACAATGACGTTTTTCCGAATCTTAATTCAGGGTGTGGTTTTTTCGCTTCACTATGGTCACATCATACTGCAACTCGGTGCTTTTGTTAATAAAGTGTATAGTTTTTGAAATATGAATTTTCAAAGTTTGGCCATTTTGGTCTTTTGAGATTCCCTACACTAAAATTCGCTAAATGAGGTTTTCCCTAATCTTAACTCAGAGTTTGGTTTTTTTCGTATCTCTATGGCCTCATCATTCTGCAGTTCAATGATTTCGTTGATAAACTGTATAGTTTTGAAATATAAAATATGGGATTCTTAAAATTCAATAAATGACATTTTTTCGAATCTTAATTCAGGGTGGGGTTTTCTCGCATTTCTATGGCTTTCTTTTTTCGTATGATTTTATGACAGTCCAATGTGCCGCTGGGGCAAACCCATTATTATTTAACAACACGTTTGCTTTTCAGGAAGGCAACAAAGAAAGACAACAAACTCCAGAAGAACTGATAGAAAGCTTGGATGGTGTAGCTAAGTTCTGGGTGGGCAAAGATTACGTTAATTTTATCGTCAAAGATTTTAACAACTTACAGGATCCTTTCAACGATTTTATTGACAGGGTTAGTAGGCCAATCTTACCTAGATTTTTATCAAAAAATATCAATATTTGAAAGATTTACAGTGAAACCTCTTATAAACGGACACTCACGGTTTCGTCGATTTTGTCCGATTATTGGAGGTGTCCGCTTATGAGAGAGCTGCGAAATTTTAATATATATTTTTAAATAATTTCCGCTGCTTGTGTTTTTCCGATATTAAATTTTTCAGCGACCTTTCGTTCTGATAGATGTTCCTTCTCCAAAACTTTAACAACCTCCATTTTTTCACGTAAACACTAAGAAGGCACCATTTCAAAGAGATCTATTGCTACCCAACTGAACAATAAAAATAAAACACAACAGTCCCGCCGAATAAAATATGTTGTAAATACTAAGATCACTCATCGTCAAGCAAGCTTTACAGGTAGCGAGGCTAACGTCAGGGTTTCTATTTTTTGGTTATTATTTTTGACATCTTTTCCTCGGTTTCGGCATTGGCGGTTCTGTTTTATTTTGAAGATGTTGTTTTACACAGTATGAAGGTACCTAAACTATACATATTTATGTAATTAGAATTAAAAAGTTATGCTGCAAACTATCTTGAAACTGTATCAATAATAAATAGATCTTTAGACTGTGTTAAAACCACATTTTTAAAATTACAACGAGCCGCCAATGCGAAAACGAGGAAAACATGTCAAAAATTATAACCAAAAAATAGAAAGCCTGACGTTAGCTTCGCTACCTGTAAAGCTTGCTTGACGATGAGTGACCTTAGTAAATACGACAGAAGCATTTAGTCTTCGTATTAAAACGGAAAGAGGTAATTCCCCGGCTGCAGAGTGCGCTGTTGCCAACATACTACATAATATTTATGCCCATGTCGTGCAGCGTTCCGTCCCGTTGTCAGTGGTTCGCGTCCGGTTTCAGAATGTTTTAACCAAAAAAATTGTCCGCGTCCGGTTATTGAAGTGTCTGGTTGTAGGAGGGATTTTTACATGTAAAGATATAGAGAAAAGCTTGATTCAAACAAACTCTGATGATTTTAAAAGGTTTTTATTTTCAGGCAACTACACCGAGGATGCCCTGGCATGATATCGGCATGTGCATCCAAGGTCCTTCGGCTCGTGATGTTGCCAGACATTTTATCCAGAGATGGAATGCTACTAAGTTGGAAAAAGCTAAAAAAAATAACTACTATCCGTATTTGATGCCAAAGTCGTACGATGATTTTAAAACGTTACCTGTGGCATTCCCGAATGGAAATTTTAACGTTACTTGTCAGGTAGAAATATTAAGTATTGTTCATACTCGTCTTAGTCTTTTGTTTTTGATTAGTCTTTGTCCTTTGATTAGTCTTAGCTGTCTTAAACAAAATCCGCTGTTCATACTCGTCTTTTGTTTTTGATTAGTCTTAGTCATAACTAGTGTTGTAAAATTTCCAGAAATATATTTTCGGAAATATTTCCTGAAACATTGGAAATATATGGAAATATTGGAAATTTATGAAACATTTAAAAAATACTCTGCCAATATATGGGCCCCTAAGCTCACACTAGGTATCTACTATAGTTACGCGTGAGTTAATATAACTAAAAACTAAAATAAATTTTATTCAACCCCAGACTAAATTACCTTTCGTTTGATACCACACAAGCCATGTTTTGACTTAAACTCAAATTTTTGAAATCTACCCCCACCCTTAAAAAAATAAAAACTAAAATATATTTTGTTTAACTTTTAACTCCGGACTCAATTACCTTTCGTTTGATATCACACACGCCATATTTTTAGGTAAACTGTAATTTTTGAAATCTACCCCCACCCTTAAAAAAAACTAAAATATATTTTGTTTAACTCCAAACTCAATTACCTTTCGTTTGATATCACACACGCCATATTTTCACATAAACTCTAATTTTTAAAATCTACCCCCACCCTTTTATTTGGCTTGTGTTCGGTGGATTTTGTTTATTTTTAAATGGGACCATCTCGACCCAAGACCCAGCCTAGGTACCAAATTTCATTGAAATCGGGCAAGCGGTTTTTGAGTTATGCGCGTTGGTCGTTACAGGCAGACATACAGACATACAGACATACAGACAGACAGACAGACAGACAGACAGACGGCGCAACAAAAAAGTTTCAAAATCATCTGAAACGCAAAGATATATAAAAATTTTTGAAATCGGAGCAACTTTTTTTTCCTCGAAAAAATTAGGATCACCATAGCTCACACTACTATAGTATAGTATATGTGTGAGCTAATAAGAAAACAGGGAATATGTATTTATAAAATCCTAACAAAACACCGGAAAACGCAGAAGGCTTATACATGAACACAAATCAGGAGTTATTCCTCAAACAAATATACAGAAATAAGGTTAAATTTGTGCAACAAAAATCTCATTCTTGACACACTACACTATTTACTTGTTGAGGAAGAGGTATATATTCATCGCTGTCATCACCATCACACTCAATAACATCGTCTTGCCAGTCTACTTCCTCAAAATCTTTAATAGTATCATAAATAAAAATTGTTCTAAGTATAGTAAGTTTAATGCTTATAAGGGCCTATCCTTAAATTACGTAACGCTCGGAAGGGGGGTTTTGGTCTTGCTTACACTCAATTTTATTTTAATGTGTTTTTTCTTGAAAATGCATTAAAAGGGGGGTGCAAAAATCCAGAATTTTTGCGTTGCGTAATTTAAGAACGCTTACAAAATATGAAAAATAATATATTTTTTAATATTTCCAATATTCCCAATATTTCCAATATTTCGGAGACACCTTCGGAATGGAAATATTTCCAACGGAAATATTTCCATTTACATCACTAGTTATAACCCACTAAAAAAAAATTTAATTTCAATAAAAAGGCCTCTTCAAGTCATTTTCTACACGAAACACAGACACGAAAAAACAAAAAAAACCAGAGGGAAAAAGAAAAAAAAACAAATAAAATTTTAAGGTTATGTTGAGATTTTCTGTCAAAAACATGATTAATGGCGGTAAATTAAAAATTTCGATCGCGCGCTTGCGCTCTTCGGACGCCCTGTAAAAAAAACAACAAACATCAGCTGATGTCTGTCACTCGTCTTAGTTGTTGTCCTAAGGATTGAAAGTTGGCAACTCTTAAGACAAAGACTAATCAAAAACAAAAGCAAAAGCATTTGTATGAAGCAGTGGTTTTAATGGATCGTTCATACTCGTCTTTTGTCTAGTCTTTTGTCTTGGTTTAGTCATATGTCTTGTCATAAGAAAGTTAAAACCACTGTTTCTTATGGGAGTGTTCATACAATGCTTTTGCTTTTGTTTTTGATTATTCTTTGTCTTAAGAGTTGCCAACTTTCAATCCTTAGGACAACGACTACGAGTGACAGACATCAGCTGATGTTTGTTGTTTTGTTTTACAGGGCGTCCGAAGAGCGCAAGCGCGTGGTCGAAATTTTAAATTTACCGCCATTAATCATGTTTTTAACAGAAAATTTCAACATAACCTCAAAATTTTATTTGCTTTTTTTTTCGCTTTTGTTCTTTCGTGTCTGTGTTTCGTGCACTGATTAGGTTAAATAAGATCGTTTTGTGTAGAAAATAACTTTTGAAGAGGGCCTTTTTATTGAAATTGATTTTTTTTTTCAGTGAGTTATGACTAAGACTAATCAAAAACAAAAGACGAGTATGAACAGCCGATTTTGTTTAAGACAGCTACGACTAATCAAATGACAAAGACTAATCAAAAACAAAAGACTTAGACGAGTATGAACATTTCTCTGTTTTCGGTCTAGAAGCAAATTATTTTACTTTTTGACAACAGACCATTTCGCCCTAATTTGACCCCGCTGAATCCGAATATTCCTGTTGCCAACTCGAAATATCGACAGGGACGGAGAAAATCACCCCCAAACCCCCAAAAACCTGTTTTTTTCAGTTTTATTCAATTTTATCGAAAACTAACCTTTTTATCGAAAATTGTAGAGAACAGTTTTTTGTGAAGAACAGAATTCCCTTTCTAACGATGTCCGGGTCGATAAAGTTAGGAGAAGCAAGTAGCTCTTCAGTGGCGTCGGTAAATTGGGATTATTTCGAAAAAACATGTTTATTATAGGTTTTATAAAATTTTCTAAAAAACTAAATATTTTTGGAAAAAATATGTAGTATACTTTATTGTACAAAATATACTTTTCTTTTCAAAGCTGTGATATAATGTGGGGTTTATGTCACAGGAAAGTCTCCATGGGCGTACTATACTATATAACTTTTTAAAAATAACCAAAATAATCAATTTTTGTTACATATTTTATGTATTTTTAAAGAAAAAAAAGCTTCTTAGGAAAAACATTACTTTTTAAATTATTCTATCCCATAGACCGTTTTTAAGAAAATTTTACAAAAATGTTTTTTTGGTAATTTTTGAGAGTCACCCTAAAATACGTTTAAAAAGAAATTTCAATATCCACCGAAAAATTAGGAAGATATTTTGTCGTAAGTTTTTAAGAAAATTGATTAGTTTGGTGATTTTAAATAATTACTTTTTTTAATTAAGGACACTACTTTGTTATACACCGTTTAAATGAAAATTTTATTGTCTATGACAAAGTATAAAACACATTTTTTGATAAGGAGCTTGAGTTTTAAGAAAATTGAATAAAATGTGTGAAAAACATGTTTTTTTAATGATTTTTTTAAAACACCACCATTTATGGACGTTTCTGGAGAGTTTGTCATAAGAGAAACCCCGTCGAGTTTTACATTGTTAAAAAGAGAATTTCACTGTCTACAATAAAGTGTAGTGTATATTTTTCATATTAAGCTTAGTTTTTGAATAAATTAGATAAATGGTTTATTTTCTGTTATTTTAAAATTGATTTAATTTACGTATGCCCCTTAAGTTTTAATTATAAAACCACTCCGATCATGTTATGCATCATTTTAAAGGAAATTTCATTGACTATAAAAAAATATAGCACGTGTTTTTCTGTAGATATTAGTTTTTAAAAAAAATCGAATAAATCTTGGGAAAAGCGTGGGTATTTTTGCAACTTTGACGCCGCTGGAGAGTTTGTTATCGTCTAACTCCATTGAATTATACCTTGTTAAAAGGGGAATTTTATTGTCTACAATAAAGTTAATTATATATTTTTCTCAGTTTTAAAGAAAATTTTAAAAAAACCTCAAACTTTCAGGGGCTCTGGGGAAGTTTTTGGGGGTTTTTACAGCCATTAAAAAAAACTAAGATGATATTATTTTTCATTTATATAAATATATATTTTGAATGTACGTACATCTGTGTCAATTTACGCTTTGCAGCGGCAATTTAAACTTTCGCCGTCATACTTATTATTCACTTGCGATATTCCAAAGCCAGAAATTGTCACTTAGCAACATTTGCCGATGAACTGGTTTATTGACGGTAGAAAAATCTATTGAAAAATGCATAGAAAAACTTTAGGATGCAGTCACCGAAGGTCACAAGCTGGACCACAAAGTGGCGAATAAAATTAAATGAAACCAAATCAATTCATGTTGATTTTACAAACAAAAAGATAAATCACATACAAATAACAATTAACAACATTCCAGTACCATATTCAAAACAGGCAAAATATCTCGGTATGACACTTGATGCCAAATTGCGCTGGAAAGCACATGTTAAGAAAAAAAAGAAGAACTTGAGATAACGTATAGAAAAATGAACTGGCTAATTGGAAGGAAATCCAATTTATATATATATTTATATATATTTATCGGTTTCCCAACGTTCTATATCTTCCGATACCCAATCTCCACTCGTTTCTGTTTGCCCATAATTCATCATCTAGGCCTCTTATTCTTATTTCACTGTCTATTCCTTCTCTCCAGCTTCTCCTTGGCCGTCCTCGTTTTCTTCGGCCAGTTGGTTTCAATTGAAGTATTGGTTCAGGTAGTTTTTCATCATTCATTCTTTGTACATGTCCGTACCACACCAGTTGTTTTGTTCTTATAATTTCTCTTATTCTTTGATTTGTAACTCTTTCTCTTTTTGATTTCCCTGCTGCTCTTCTCCAATAGTCCATCTCCGTAGCGGAAAGCATTTTTTCTGTTCTATCCTTGATTGGCCATACTTCTGAGCCGTATGTATACTTTTTACAATGGTGTTATATATAAGCTTCTGTTATGTTTTGATATACTTTGGTCCCAAATTATTCCATTTAATAAAGTTATTGCTTTTCTTCCTTGTACGTTTCGATCTTTTATAGCTTTGTCTAGTGTTCCGTCAGCTGTAATTTTTAGACCTAAGTATTTATACTCATCACAGGACTGAATTCGCTGCCCGGGTTTCATTCCACCGATACACATATACTAGATGTCTTATTGAGATAAACCTCTAGTCCCCACTTATTGTACTCTTCTATTAGTTTTCGTGTCATATATTCGAGGTCGTCATAATCCTGAGCCACTACTATCTGATCATATGGCTAATAATGCAGAGGCCTTAGTGTTATATCTTTGAGCCAAAGTGTTAAGCCTAAATCATTTATTGTTGTAATCTACAGTTTTTTTTATGTACTGGGTGGAAAAAAAATGCCACTTTAGTCAAACTCAGTATGTAGGTACGTGGGCACAATAGATCCATTTGTGGTCGCAGTGCATGGAGGTCCAGTAGGGCCTGCCACCACTTTCGAATACATACATACTATGTGATCATCGGCGAAACATAAAGTATACAAGGTGGTTTCGTCCAACGGAATTCCCGTGTTTTGGCATTTTCTCTTCCATACTTTAAGGATTTGTTCCAAGTATATCTTGAAGATCGTAGGCGAGATACAGCAACCTTGTTTAAGACCTTTATTTACTTGAAAGCCTTTGGTTAGTTTTGCTTTTAATTTAACTTTTGCCTTACTATTGCGGTATAACTCTTTGATGGCCTCAATTAGTTGTACGCTTATGTTTGTGTTTTCCAACACTTTCCAAATTAGATTTAGTGGTATGCTATCATATGCCTTCTGCAAATCGACGTAAAGCAGATGCAGCTCTTGTCCGTATGCCATTTTCTTTTCAATAACTTGGGTTATACAAAAGAGATGATCTGAAGTCGATCTACCGGCCCTGAAACCAGCTTGTTCTTCTGCCTCTATGTCTTTATATTCGCTCTCCACTTTATTTCTTATTATTTTACCGTATATTCTGCTTAGCGTACTAGTCACAGATATACCTCTAGAATTGTCACATATATCTTTCCTTCCTTTTTTGTGTATTGTGGATATATATGACGTTTTCCACTCAGTTGGTACTACAGTTCCATTTAAATATTTTTGGAAAATTTAACAATTCATAATAAGTTACTGCTTTACAGACAAATACTGAAACCAGTATGTACATATGGTATTTAACTATGGGGTTGTGCTAAAGAGAGTAACATTCTAGCTTTACAGAGATTTCAAAATAAAGCATTAAGAAACATTGTGAATGCACCTTGGTACGTTTGAAATAGTGACCTTCATCGAGAACTAAAAATCGAAACTGTAGCAGAGACTATAAAAAAGTACGCAAAAAGCCATAAAGATAGACTCCATCGGCATGTGAATGTGGAAGCAATTCAGCTTCTAGACAATACTACGCTAGTTCGAGGACTAAAAAGAGTGAAGCCGTTTGAGCTAGCAAACTAAATGAATTACATAAAACAAAATAATGCTATAAACACAACAGAATTGTGAGTTACAGACCAAACAAAGCGGGGAGAACTGTTGAGTGAACCCTAAGTTTAAATCTGACTTTTTTAGTAAATTAAGTTAAAACAAAATTGCTAATTAGTCTTACTGACTAGATAACACAGTGTGTTTGGCAAAAAAAAATGTTGGTTGTTATAACTAATATAATATTATTTTTTAGGGTCATAAATATATGTTTTGAATGTGCATCTGTGTCAATTTGCCGCCATCTTGAATATGTCAGCCCTTGCGAACATTTCGAGGTGGCAACAAGGATATTCGGATTCAGCGGGGTTCAAATGCTTCTGGAAAGTGGACTTTCGGAAATCTTGCCTTAACCATAGAACATATAACACAGGGGCGGCTCGTAGAATAAAAATCTGGAGGTTGCAAAGGAGAATCGTAATTTTTTAACACACAAATATACGAATCAAGCTTTAATAATAAAGGAATACATTACAAAATTAACATTCAATACACACCTATCGGGATTTACTTAAACGGACTACACGACAAATTAAAATAAGAAATTAGCATGCACAATAAACAATCGGTTTGCAGTCGACCTGCAACATGCCTGCAACCTCACTGAGCCTTACGGGGCTTTGAAATCCACGCATAGAAACAAAATCTCGCGCGCTTTGTCATAGGCCAATTGGGTTGCATTCGAGCTGCAAAGCGCGAGATAAAGCCGTCGCTGTGGGCGGCCGGCACGAGCGATATAAGAGGTGCGGTAGCGTACATAATTTTGGTGGGAATTTAAAAATATATAATTAATAGTTTTTTATTATTTTACCCACATTTTTTGGGGGTTGCGGAAACCTGCAAACCTATGGACGAGCCGCCACTGATATAACATATGTTCCTTATGCCTTAACTAATAACCCGTTTTTTAGGAATACCCCCTTTATTAAATACCATACAAATATTGAAGACTTTGTTGTTAGTATAATATGACAGTTTGTCGACGACTTTTTAGGTATTAAGAAGTGTCAGCACTTGGTCATGTGGCTTTTTAGAACCTGATGTGGTGGAACAAAGCATTCATGAGGCATACATTGACACAATAACCAGAGCTCAGCATTACATTTACATTGAAAATCAGTTCTTCATTTCCTTGGCTTATAATAATCCAAACACCAAAAATCAAATTGCCGAGGCTTTGTATAAAAGGATTGTAAGAGCTGACAAGTAAGTTTGTGAATATTTTTGACACGGCGATATTCTTTCAAAAAAATTACAGGTCATTATTAGCAGTGGCAGCTGGTGACGTTATAAATTGGAAGGGCAGAAATTTAAATTGCATGAAAAATGAGATAAAAAAATTTACCGAAACAATTTTATTTTAGTATTTTCCAAACAAGCAGCTACTTGTTTTGTATCTCGGTAGATGGAGCTTTTTCCGAAAGTTTTCTCACTATAGGCGTAGGATGAGAGACAAAATTAACTTCGCAAGGGTGTCACATTGACCAAGCAGTGTTCTGAGGAATCCCATAAGGACGAAACAGTTAACTGTCAACACTGATTAGGTTTTCATTAGATCTTGGACCCCCGTGGGGTAAGCTTTGGAGCTACCCACGGAAAAATATGAGAGTAACAGTAAAGGAAACTTGTTTAATATAAAAATAGGTACCCCCCAAATTATACTATTTCCTCTATTCTGGCGAGCTTGGCCCATGGACTAATTAGGTCATTGTTACAAATAAGAAAATAAAACTGCAATTTTTTTTAAAATTAAATATTTTTATACCACATTTTAGGGAGAAGGCAGTTTTTAGAGTTTACGTAGTCATGCCCTTGCTACCAGCTTTTGAGGGAGAAATTGGAGGTCCTACGGGCACCTCCTTACATGCGATCACTCACTGGAACTACGCTTCAATCTGTAGGTAGGTTCAAATATAAATGTTAAACTTGGTTTAATTGTCTCAAATTACTTTGATGGGATTCTCGCAGGATTTCTTAAAAAGAAACTGGATTGCCAGCCGTTTGGCCAAGAAATCACTGCTGAAATGAGGTCGGTTGTCGCGGGACAATTTCTGTTGGCAACACTGAAATTCTTTGAAATGGTTGTAGTTAGGCAACACTGATAATTAAAAATCCCAAAAAACTTACCAGACAGCAATGGACGTCCATTTTAGGTCCATTATTGGTCCAGAACGTCCAGGCAAAATTTTACATTCATTTGACATCCAGGACCCAGTGTTTTTTTTTGAGAACAATAAAAATACTACCTGGATAAAGTTAGAGATGGCGCATTGGTCACCATGATATTGCTCTCTACGAGAAGTATAAATACATACATTTTCCTATATAATAATTCAGATCAAACTTCGAGGATTCGAAATTTGAAGTAAAGATCTTTTGATGTTCTCTGGTAGAGAGTAGAGATGGATGATTCACTTTTGGAAGGACCTGAAAGCCCTCGTCCAAGGATGCCAAGGTCCAGGACTTTGGACGTTCAGTGGACGTCCAATAGATGTAGAAGTTCATTTTTAATTCGTTCGCCCCAAGAAGGAAGTTTTAAAAACGTCCCGAAAAGTACGTTTTTAAAGCGTCTCCAAAAGTACGTTTTTAAAACGTCGTGAAAAGTACGTTTTTAAAGTGTCCTGAAATGTAAGTTTTTAAAACGCCCTGAAAAGTACATTTTTAAAACGTCCTGAAAAGTACGTTTTTAAAACGTCCTGAAAAGTAAGTTTTTAAAACGTCCTGAAAAGTACGTTTTTAAAACGTCCTAAAAAGTACGTTTTTAAAACGTCCTGAAAAGGACATTTTTAAAATGTATTTTTAAGGTCCCTTACATTTCTCTTACCAGCATCATCATCATCATTATCTACATAGGCTCGTCAGAAGAACCATCGAAGACATTCTTCGATTGAAAAACAAATTTAAAACTTTTCTACCATACTTAGATTGGAGAGGAGTCAAGTTTTAAGAGGGCCCAATATTAAAGGGCCGAATACGTAAGGACCCAATATGTAAGGGCCCATACCAAGGGGCCCGAGGCCTAGACTTCGTGTAGGGCGGCTGGAACGTTTTTAAAATGTCCCTGAAACGTTTTTAAAACGTCTCGGAAACATTTTTAAAACGTCTCTGAAACATTTTGTAAGCGTCCCCTGAACGTTTTTTAAACGTCCTCGAAACACTTTGAAACGTTTCCGAGCGTCACTAAAACGTTTATTAAACGTCGCCAAATTTTGCAGAAGGTAAAAAAAAATATATTCGACAAACGTTTGACATTTTAAAAATGTAAAAAGGACCCACAAAAACGTTCCAGGGACCACTGTCGAACTCAGAGGGACCTAGGCGTACGTCTTTAAAACGTCTTCTAGGTCCGAAATGGACGTTTTAAACACGTTTTTAAAAAGTACCTGTGTTACTAGGGCAGTGGCAGGGCTGCAAGGCCCACTCACATACGAATCATCATCATGTTGTTTCTCACTTATACAAATGCATTAGGAAAAGAAGAGGGCTATTAACCACGACTAGGTATAAAATGCACGCAAAAAAAACAGCTTAAGATTAAATTTTATTATTTTTTTTAGAGGAAAGGACGCCATTCTCAATCGCCTTAAAAATTCTGGAATTAAAGACCCATCAGACTATATCTCGTTTTACGGGCTCAGAAATCACTCCACTCTTAACTCCGAGCCCATTACGGAATTAGTCTACGTTCATTCCAAGTTGATGATAGTGGACGACAAGACTGTGATATGTGGCTCTGCCAATATTAATGATAGGTCAATGATTGGCAAGAGGGATTCTGAGATAGCCGTGATAATAACGGTAACTAATCCCAAGGACCAATAGATAGTTTTTGGTCGTGCCAAAAACGGACGACGATTAACGCAATTCAACACTGTTGACCAACCGAACCGAGGGGTGTTCCAAAAACTTATAAAAGAAAATTTAATAAAAAATTATGCGGTTGTGAAAAAAGAAATGTTTGTTTTTGCTTTATTTGTCTTGTTATGAACAATCCACGAAGTGATCCTACGTGGGTGGCAAAGGAATGTGTGATATCAAGCACTTTAGTGAAAAGTTAAAAAGACACAAAGTAGACTGATATTAGATACCAATTGAATAGTGCCTATAGGCAAAACATTACCGAACATAATGAAAATTTAACAAAAATTAGACATATACTTAGTAGGTTAATCGACTGTTTAAAATTCTTTGGGAGTTTTGAGGTTGCTCTATGGGGCTATAAAAACGAAAGACAAATGAACTCTATCTATAAACTAAAAACTACACCAAGTAGCTGATTGTTTGGAAAATACCAAAATAAAACTATTAAAAAAAATTTTTTTAGCTCATTTTTCAAGCAATTTAAATTTCTCCCCCTCCCCCAATTTATAACGTCACCAGCCGCCACTACGTAGAACATGCGCGATTGTATTTTAGCGAGCTTCCATTATATTCCGCGCCATTTGGATGGCGCTGGCTTCACAGCAGTGTTGACCGGAATCCTTTTATTTGACATAGGGGAAAATGGGGGAATAAGAAACAGGGGTAATAAAAACTATTTTTTTGCTACTTTTGCATTTTATCTTTTGTCATATCTGATATCTGAAAAAAACCTTTGAAATTTTTCTACTACAATATTAGTTTTTAGCACTTTTTTTAACATATTTTTTACAAGCAAACCATTTCATATAATATTTCGTTTTGTCTGAAAGAAACAATTTATTTTTAGTTTTAATACTTAAGTTTGTTGTCAAATGTAAGACTTTCTATGTATTGTTTTAAATTTTGCTTGTCATAAACAAATACTTTAAAATCTGAAGTTAGATTTTCATGTACATCAGATTCTCTGATTTGGTAAAAAAATAAAGAAACTAGCTTATGTTTGTTTATATAGAAGCTGGACAATGGTGCCCTCAGCATTGATCGATAATAATTGTTGGAAGCAACATGGCGTATGCTTAGCCAAGCCTACGACTGCTGCACAAAAGCGAGAAACCGTTGAGTTTTGAACTAGAAAATGTAGTACAAATTTTGTGTCTAAAAAACGTTTTGTAAACGTCGTTATCACAACTAAAAATATACCTGAAATATTTGGTTCAAAAGAAAAGGTCGTGAACAGTTACGAAAATTACCTTTGGTGGGGCAAACGTTGATAAATCGTAGTTTTGTCGTTGTGGCTCATAGTCGATCAAACAACCAATCAAAATCTTTCAGACAACGTTTATATTTAGTGCATCGTTGGTCTTGCCAACTTCAACGACTAAAAAGTGCAACTTGGGACCTTGGGATAGGCCTTCTTTTGCCAACGTACTATGGTTACTATGGCTCGTTCTTTTTTTTTGCACCGCAGCAATAATCTCGACAATAGGGGATCAAAAGAAGTATTTTGCGGTACGGTTCGGGTATGCTAGTTTATAAACCATGTAGTAAGTTCGCAAAAGTGGGGGATGGCTCAGAGTTGAAGCTGCAAACGTATTTTTCTTTTTTTTTAAATTTATCAATTAATATAATTTGCGTTGGGAAGTGTTATGTGGTCAGTTCTGAAATTGAAAAAATATTCCTAAAAAAATTCGAAACAAAACAAAATATTTTTTTCAGGACGAAACATTTGAAGACGGAATGATGAATGGAAACGCGTTTCCAGTTGGAAAATTTGCTGGAAGTCTGCGAAAGTATCTGTTCAAAGAGCACTTGGGATTGCTGAATAAAGACGCCGAGTATATCGATTTTGACGTTATTGATCCCATCAGTGATTACTTCTACAAAGAAGGGTAAGCTTAAAGTAAACATTGTACAGGCTTTTCCCGTACAGTGAATATCGCTTATAACGATATCGGGTGTTACGACACATCGGTTCTACGTCGATGGGTTATAGCGACGACACATTAAGGTCCCGACCGAGTTTTATACACTGTGTCCCATTTAAAACTTTCTACCCGGGATTTTTCGAGAACTGCTGAAAAGAACACCGCCCCCGTTTACACAGGCCTTATGGAAAATTTTTGGCTTGGTGGAATTGGCTTTAATTTTAATATTTTATAGTAGGATATGTAGCTAAAAAAAAATGTAAGTAAAGTTAAGTTTTTCTATGTACAGTTTTTGAGATATAAACGGTCAAAGTTCGTTAAATGGTCGTTTTTGTGTATTTTCTAATACTAATAACTCTTACAACTTGACCGAAAAAAATTATTTGGCCATAAAAATGACTTAGTAAATGTCTAAATACAAAGTCGCTTGTGATGTTATTCTAGTCAATTTAATAAATAATATACGGGGGATAGTCAAAAAAAAATTTTTTTTATATCTGCACTATTACCGAATTTTATAACTGACGCTTTTTATTTTGGCCCAGATTAATAGTTTTATATGATATTTAAAGAAAAAAAATATTTTTTTTTTTGACTCCCCCCACTTTTATAGATATTAATTTTTTTATTGCAGGTATTTTTTCTTACTAAATAAAATTGACTTTAGCTGTTTTAGGCTATTTTCCGTATGACAAAAATCAATTTGTTAAATATTTTGTAATAAGATACAGCTTAAAGAATGTTTTTATTATATAAAAAAAATACTATAGCTTTTGGTTGTGTCAAAGGGTCTGTTAAAAAAAAATTAATTTTTTTTTGCCCTTATATAGTTTTTACTTTATTTTTGGAAAACGGCTCGGTGAATTTTAATTAAACTTCACCTGCTTATTTTCGCAACTTAGCGTCACACTAGGAATAAAAATGTTTTTTTTTTATATGTCTAGTTTTGAAGATATTAATTTTTGTAGTTTTACCTTATATTTACAGGACGGCGACAAAAAAAAGATATTTAACGTCCAATTTTTGCTGTATGTACAACTCTAAACAAATAAGAGCCAAAACAGTAGAAAAATAAAATATGTACAGGATGTCTCAAGAAAAAAGCTTGTTTTATTGTACTATTTTAATACTAATAATGGTAACAAGTAACTAAACAAATTAACTTAAATTAAAATTATCTTAAACATATACTATAACCTTCATAATTTCTATTTATATGTTTATTGATTAATATTACGTGGTCTATTTGCGGCATCCAAGATATTTTGATGCAAACTTTGCCTGGGGTACATTATATACCCCTGATGACGAGCGTATCCTAGGTACCATAGTACACGGCAAATATGAGAGCAACATCCTACTGCTCTTGCTCCACTTTTACATATACAGTAGTACCCAGTGGCGTGTCGTATAGGGAGCCAGGGGGGCGAACTCGCCCCCCCCCGCCCCTCTGCGCTTGGAGCCCCTGGCGTCCTTTGAGAAAAAATAGAATTAATAGTGTTATTATTTTAAAAAAAGGTTTGTAATTTATTTGACTCCCATACCTATATTTGAGCCCCTTAAGACCTTCGCCTCCCTCGCCCTTTTAGGGCTTCGGGAATTACCGAGAATGACACCCATAACTGGTGCTTAACAATAAGTTACGTATTATTGACATTTTCTAGTTAAGTAAAAAAAAGTACTACATTAGTACTAATAAAACTCATGCATCAAATAAACCTATCTTTTGAGACGCCCTGTATATATTTAATTTTTCTACTGTTTTGGCTCTTATTTGTTTAGAGTTTCGGTATGTACAGCAAAAATTGGACGGTAAATATCTTTTTTTTTGTCGCCGTCCTGTAAATATAAGAATAGTTACAGCTACAAAAATTAATATCTTCAAAACTAGACATGAAAAAAAAAACATTTTTTTTCCTTACATGACGCTAAGTTACAAAAATAAGCAGGTAAAGTATAATTAAAATTCACTGATCCGTTTTCCAAAAATAAATTAAAAACTATATGAGGGCAAAAAAAAATAAAAAACATTTTTTTGAAAAGACCCTTTGACTCAACCAAAAGCAATAGTATTTTTTTTATATAATAAAAATATTCTTTGAGCTGTATTTTATTACAAAATATTTAACAAATTAATTTTTGTCATACGGAAAATAGCTTAGAACAGCTAAAGTCAATTTTATTTAGTAAGAAAAAATACCTGCAATAAAAAAAATTAATATCTATAAAAGTAGGGGCAGTTAAAAAACAAAAATATTTTTTTTCTTTAAATGTTATATAAAACTATTAATCCGTGCCCAAAATAAAAATTGCTAGTTATAAAATTCGGTATTAGTGCAGATATAAAAAAAATGTTTTTTGGCTATCCCCCGTATATTATTTAATAAATTGACAAGAATGACATCAAAAGTGACTTTGTCCATAGACCTTACTAAGTCATTTTTATGGTCAATTGTTTTTTCAAGATGTAAGAGTTATTATTATTACAACATACCCAAAAACGACCATTTAACGAACTTTGATCGTTTATATCTCAAAAACTGTACATAGAAATACTTAACTTTACTTACATTTTGTTTTAGTTACATATCCCACTATAACATACTAAAATTATAGCCAATTCCACCGAGCCAAAAATTTCCCATAAAGCCTGTGTAAACGGGTGCGGTGTTTTTTTTAAAAATGCCGAGACACGTCGATTTTGTTTAAGAGGGGGAGACTTTTTGGCTATCTTGAAATTTTTGTAGCACGAACCCCCTTCGAGGGGTATACTTTACCCCTATATTTTGAATAGGGAAAGTGGGTCTAGTGATACCTTGTTTTGAAGCTCTCATATTCACACACATACAACTGTGTAAAAATGTCGCAAATCCATCGACTAGTAAATTTAAAAATTTGAAAGCAAATATCTCAAATTTAACATGATAAAATAAAAAATTAATCCACAAAATATTATATTCCAGTTAAATTTTTATTTTTATCAGTCCATGTTTTTGAAAGCTTAAAGGCAATTATCTCAAAAATTAATGGATAGAGTTTTGAAATTTTTACACGGTTGTAGGGACATTCAAAAGGCCTGGTTCAGGGGATAAGTGGGTGAATTATTATTTTATTGTCCTGGTTGAATTTATAATTATTAAAATAGAAATACCTAAAAGAAATTAGTAAATTTATAATAGAAATGCCTAATAACGTATGATAAACTGTTCATGTCCATAAAAAAAGTAAAGTTTTGGCCAAGAAATAAACGGGGAAATAGAGGGGACAGGGTGATTGAATTGTTACAAGAATTTTTAATCATTTTATTTTAGTTCTGCGGACCAAAATAATATATAATAATAAATATACCTTCATTTTGAATTTTTATAATAGATCAAATTTGGCCAAATTATTGATCCCTCAGACAATAGTGCGGCGGATTAAAAAAAAACGTATTTTGAAAATTTTAATCGTTGTTTTTAGCTTTAAAAGAAAACTGTTAAGAAATATAGAACCTATGAGAAAAAATTATATAATTAATACCTGAATTAAAAAAAAATCTGAAAAATCAATATCGCGATGTGATTTTAAAAGGCGTTAGAAATGCCAGTAAAAATTGTTTGCTAATTTAATCCATTTTGTATCTTTAATAATAACATCGTTTAGCAATTGTGGACTTTTACATGGGCGCACCCAGGGAAGGGTCTCGGGGCCCGACACCATGCCCCCAAAGATTTTTTTAGATATTTGCCACATATTTCATGAATAAAAGAATAAAATGGTGGTGTGGTGTACACAAAATAAACTAATTTTAAACTCTTATAAAACTAAAATCGAAACTGTAGCAGAGACTATACAAAAGTACGCAAAAAGCCATGAAGATAGACTCCATCGGCATGTGAATGTGGAAGCAATTCAGCTTCTAGACAATACTATGCTAGTTCGACGACTAAAAAGAGTGAAGCCGTTTGAGCTAGTAAACTAAGTGAATTACACATAAAACAAGATAATGCTATAAACACAACACAATTGTGAGTTACAGACTAAACAAAGCGGCGAGAACTGTTGAGTGAACCCTAAGTTTAAATCTGACTTTTCTAGTAAATTAAGTTAAAACAAAATTGCTAATTAGTCTTACTGACTAGATTGTAATAAAAAAAAACACAGTGTGTTTGACAAATAAAAAAAAATAAATAAATAAAAAATAAAACTAAAAAAGAGCATTATAAAAATCCAAGAAATAAGAACCACAGGGAGGAGAGCCTCTATTCAAAACTCAACGATAAAAATCTACCTCTTGAGGAAAATGCAAAAGTTTTAGGCATCTACTTTGACTGCCATCTTTCTTGGAAAAACCACATAGACAGTGTAGCATCTAAAGTTAAAAGCGGACATTTTGCAATTGTGAACCTCAGTGGCGTATATAAGGGGGGCAGTACCGAACCGAACCGAACCGAAGCTAAGATTTTTTTAGCTATTTTCCACATATTTCATGAATACAAACATAACACAGCATAAAATACAACCTCATGAGGTCTCCGCCCCCCCCCCCCCGAAACTTTTTTCTATATACGCCAGTGGTGAACCTAAAGGCTATTGTTAGTCCGGGACTCCTCATGATGTTTTACCATGCGAAAATCAAAAGTCATCTGTAGTATGGAATTGTTCTCTGGGGTTCATCAGCTTACACTGAAAGATTATTAGTACTTCAAAAAAAAATTGTTAGGCAAATTGCAGCGGCAGACTTTTTAGCCCATTGTAGGCCACTTTTCATTCAGCTGAAAATTTTGACAGTATATTCACTATATCTCTACTCTCTAGCAATATTTGTCTACAAAAACAAAAATTACTTTTCAACAAATACCGTCTTTAATAGGGGAATGCAGACAAGGCAGCAGAACCTTTTTAGTGTACCTAGTTACAAAACTAACTTATTTAAAAAATCTCCATTGTATATGGGTATAAAAGTCTTTAATAATCTCTCCAAAAAACTACAAATACTACCATCGGAAAGAGGAATTTTATACAAAACAGCTATAGCGGCAGCCAGGGATCAAAAAAAATTTTTTGTCATAAAAATTGATAAAAATATTTAAATACTCTGCCAATATATGGGCACCTAAGCTCACACTAGGTTCTATAGATGTAGAGTACGGGTGAGCTAATATAACTAAAAAATTAAATATATTTTATTCAACTCCAAACTCAATTACCTATCGTTTGATACCACACAAGCCATGTTTTAAATTAAACTCTAATTTTTGAAATCTACCTCCACCTTTTGTTAAAAAAACTAAAATATGTTTTTTTTAACTCCAGACCCAATTACCTTTCGTTTCGTTTGATATTACTCACGCCATATTTTCACTTAATCTCTAATTTTTTTAATCTACCCCCACCCTTTTTTTTTAAACTAAAATTAATTTTGTTTAACTCCAGACTCAATTACCTTTCGTTAGATATCACACACGCCATATTTTCACATAAACTCTAATTTTTGAAATCTACCCCCACCCTCTTATCTCTTATTTGGCTTGTGCTTGGTGGATTTTGTTTATTTTTAAATGGGACCATCTCGACGCAAGATCCAGCCAGCCATTAAAATCGAACAAGCGGTTTTTGAGTTATGCGCGTTGGTCGTTACAGACAGACAGACAGACAGACAGACAGACAGACAGACAGACAGACAGACAGACAGACAGACAGACAGACAGACAGACAGACAGACAGACAGACAGACAGACAGACAGACAGACAGACAGACAGACAGACAGACAGACAGACAGACAGACAGACAGACAGACAGACAGACAGACAGACAGACAGACAGACAGACAGACAGACAGACAGACAGACAGACAGACAGACAGACAGACAGACAGACAGACAGACAGACAGACAGACAGACAGACAGACAGACAGACAGACAGACAGACAGACAGACAGACAGACAGACAGACAGACAGACAGACAGACAGACAGACAGACAGACAGACAGACAGACAGACAGACAGACAGACAGACAGACAGACAGACAGACAGACAGACAGACAGACAGACAGACAGACAGACAGACAGACAGACAGACAGACAGACAGACAGACAGACAGACAGACAGACAGACAGACAGACAGACAGACAGACAGACAGACAGACAGACAGACAGACAGACAGACAGACAGACAGACAGACAGACAGACAGACAGACAGACAGACAGACAGACAGACAGACAGACAGACAGACAGACAGACAGACAGACAGACAGACAGACAGACAGACAGACAGACAGACAGACAGACAGACAGACAGACAGACAGACAGACAGACAGACAGACAGACAGACAGACAGACAGACAGACAGACAGACAGACAGACAGACAGACAGACAGACAGACAGACAGACAGACAGACAGACAGACAGACAGACAGACAGACAGACAGACAGACAGACAGACAGACAGACAGACAGACAGACAGACAGACAGACAGACAGACAGACAGACAGACAGACAGACAGACAGACAGACAGACAGACAGACAGACAGACAGACAGACAGACAGACAGACAGACAGACAGACAGACAGACAGACAGACAGACAGACAGACAGACAGACAGACAGACAGACAGACAGACAGACAGACAGACAGACAGACAGACAGACAGACAGACAGACAGACAGACAGACAGACAGACAGACAGACAGACAGACAGACAGACAGACAGACAGACAGACAGACAGACAGACAGACAGACAGACAGACAGACAGACAGACAGACAGACAGACAGACAGACAGACAGACAGACAGACAGACAGACAGACAGACAGACAGACAGACAGACAGACAGACAGACAGACAGACAGACAGACAGACAGACAGACAGACAGGCAGGCAGACAGACGGCGCAACAAAAAAGTTTCAAAATCATCTGAAACGCAATTGTGTGTTGGTGTGCAAAATGTTAGTTTGTAAGTGTCTTTTTTATAATTTGTCTTTTACTTATACTTGTACTGTACTTTTTTGTTTAAACTCTAATGACATTATCCAATGCTTGTGATATAAGCCAGAAGGAAATAAAACAAATAAATAAAAATAGCATAAAATAGGACATCCTGAGGCTTCGTCCCCCCTCCACAAGCTTCGCCCGCCCTTCCAAGACATACTCCTGGGTGCGCCACTGACAATTTTAGGTAATAACTTTTAGGTAATAACATTTATTCGGATATTTAACATTTTATATTTATTAGGCAATAACTATGTTTTAGTTGGCACAAGACAGCTAGTCTTAACACAGAGTTTTACGAGAAAGTATTCCACTGCCTCCCATCAGATTCGATAGAAACTTTTGCGGACTTGAAAAAAATTGTTGAAACTAAACCCTTGTGGATTACCGAGTTTTCCAAAGCTGAAAAGATGCTAGACGATATTCAGGTAATTATCTTAATAATAATTGAAATAAATGGATCCATGACGGATCTGACACCTTCCTAGCTAGCCTATTATCACACTTCAAGTGAAGCCATGATAATATATTAGCCTTAAAAACAGTTTTTGTAAATATCTCAGAAACTGAAGCTCCTACGAATTATGAAAATCGGTTCAGCGGCCCAGGAGCTATCCAGTTACGGACAAAAATAATATACACACACAGACAGATATCACGACGATATTTCTAGGATAGGTCAAAATATATCCAAATAACACATATTTGGCGTTATCTAAAAAAAAAATTTTCGTCGAGAACAATACCGCTCTAGTCATTGCTGCGCGGGCTAGGAAGGTAAAAAAAATCAATAACGAGGTTTAATCATCACGTGACTTAAATAGTAATTTTTTATTTTGTTAAAGTATAGTTATTAACAAACACACTTAGTCCAAAATTATATGGGTCCAGGGTTGGATGGGACAGGCGGGCAACCGGGCAAATGCCCGGTGGGCCGGTACAATTTAGGGCCGATTGGGCCGCAGGCCCGATGTACCTATTCCAAATTATTAATATTTATTTTTGTATATTTGACAAACGAACTAATTAAAACATTAAACATTTAAATTTAAAAAATCTGTATGTAGTAACTCCAGGCCTGCGTTACTCCTTTGATAGTTACAGTTACTTTTATATTAAAATAAGTATAATGTATTAAGGAGATAATGTGATAATGGCACTATCTTATTAATATCTTTTTACAATACCAATATCCAGAAGAAAAAATCGGGAGAATATAAAAATGTAATAAAAATATTGTCCAATTTTTTTTTAATTGTGTTGCTGTTGTGAAATCTTCTTTAACACACTTTGTTGACTACTTTGGTGGGGATTGATCCCCCTGATCTCCCCCTTCGGTACGGCCTTGCCAAAATCGATTAACCGATTGAAAAATCGGTATTGGGTCCAATTCAAATTAAGGAGATCATAGATAAAATTGCAGCATCAAGTTCATTATCAAAAAAGTCGTTAACATATGAAAAATTGAAGTGACGAAAGTGTGGTTCGGAAAAAAACGACTTCAAAGTTTTAATTGTTCATAAGGCAGTACTACAGTTACTGTTCTTTGTTTTTTTTTTAAGTTTTTTTTTTAAATTTTATTACATAGGACATGATGGAAAATCTGTCCAGACCAAAAACCTTAATTCGAAAAAAATTACTTGCAGCCTTTTAACTAATAGTGCTGTTGGTTGTTGAAATTTTGTATGTTTTTATTTTTTTTTTAAGTTTTCATTTTGTGAAAAAATTATATAATAATTATGTTAATAGGTACTTAGTGTTTAAAATAGGCATACATAATATAAAACTTTACAAAAATATCTAGAGGAGTATCACAGATATTAATAAAAAAGGAGATTTTCTGAAAGTCTTTAAACACCTTGTATCTCACAAGTTAGGATGTTAGGACATGCATACATATGTTTATAAGTTTTTTTCTCAAAATTCAAATTACATCCTTTAAAATTAGCATGTTATTTAATAACAAAACCTACATAATATCAAAAACAAAAGTAACTCAATATGGCTTCGCTTTCTTTGCCGTAAAATTTTTGTGCTGAAGCGAGGGCCGAATAAAAAAAATTGCCAAGGCCGGTTTGTTTCAGCCCATCCAACCCTGTATTTGTTTCTGAGTAGTGTAATTTTTTTCTTTAGGGCCATTTGGTACTCTTACCTCTTAACTTTTTGAGCAAAGAAATTTTGACTCCTGGTGGAACAACTGTAGAGTATATGATGCCTACCTCATTATGGATATAAGAAAAATTATGTATGTAAAAAAATTTATGAAGGAAGTTTATGAGGTAAAAAGTTTGAACAAAAAAGTTTCACGGGCAAGTCCTCAGAGCTAAAGGTAGCTCGGGGACGCGTTTCGGCCTCATTTGAATGAAGCCTAATGAGGCCGAAACGCGTCCCCGAGCTACCTTTACCTCTGAGGACTTGCCCGTGAAACTTTTTTGATAAAAAATTTATATTTATTTTTAGTACAAAAAAGAAAGTATTTTTATAGATAGTCTTTTGTTACTAATCAATTTAAAATACTCATTACTTTTTTTCAAAATTGCGTATTTTTATAACTTTGCATTATATATTGTTGTACTTATTTTAGTTTTTAATTTAATATTTATTCATTAGGTATATGTACAGTGGCGGATCCAGGATTTCCAGGGGGAAGCAAAAACTATAATATTTCTAGGTTTGCGTGCATTTTTAATAATTTTTAGGGCCGAAATTAAAATTTACAGGTTATGATATGCGCAAAATTTTTTCAATACTCAATTTTTTTATAAAAAGAAAAGAAAAAAGTGGTGTTCCGGTTAAATTTTGTTCAAACTTGCGGTTGATGCATTGGCATTTTCTTCCCTTGAACTAGAAAAAGTTTTATGTCAGGAAGGGGGGGGGGGGGTGCCCGAGACCCTCTGGATCATCTGCCACTGTATATGTACATGCATTTATACATTATACGTATTGCCCAGTATTTCTAGCATTTTTTAAACAGTTTAAGCGTCAAACGTTGTTAAATATTTTTTAATATGTTTAATATCTAGGTCTATAAAGTTTATATGTATCTGTGCTTGTTAACAAAATTTTATTGATATCATTTTATGAGATTTTAAGTTAAAGTTTAATGTTGTTGTAACAAATTTTTACTAATTGATAAGAAACTAAAATTTAGTACGTATTTATATTTTTAATGTTTTTAATATTCTTTGTGGAACAATTGATTATTGCATGTTGTAGACAGAATAAAAATAACAAAAGTATCAACTTGTGTGCCTGTTTTTTGGTTTTCAAATTTACCTATTTTGACCTCAAACCTAAAAATGGCAAATCCCAGAGAGATCAAATCTTTTTTTAAATTTTATGGTTTTTTTAATACAATTTTAAAAAAGTTAGTAATTTATACTGTAAAATGTTTGCGTTATTTTTGGAAAAAACCTAAAAATTTAAAAAGTTTAAACTAATCGTAAAAACGAATAAGACAGTTATCAAGCAAATATTTTGGGGTACAATTTTTAAAATTTGGTTTATATGGCCGGCGTATGCGTTACGAGAGAAGAGATAACTCATTTATGGAAAAAGTATTTAATATCGTTGTTTAATGGATCAAACAACGGGTTATAGAAAATCATGAAATACATTAATCGATCGATTACCTAAATATTATAGCTTCGTTCCATCATCGCGTACGAGAGTCATAAAACGGTATAGTTTTTGCAAAGTCACTTGAATAACTCCAAATACGGGGTTCTACCGATTTCATGAAATTTTGTTTTATTCTGCCCTTCAAAAGTTATCCAAATTCATATAAAATCTTCCTGAAATAATTTCAACCCTACCGACAGAGAAGAGGTGCGGCTCTTTGCGGTCCGACCACAAAGTCTTTGTTTTCTGACCGACCCAGCCCACGTAGATGGACGGCACCTGGTTGACAGATTTTTTTGAGATGCGCTTTTAATTGCTTTCGGGTGTGCTTTTCGGGACCCCTTTAGTCGGCAGCCTGCAGAGTTAGAAAATAAATCAGTGTCGTTCCTGTAGGTGTAGGAATAGAAAGTTTTATTATCCATTTTTATTTCTTTAGTTTACGCCATAATTAAATGAAATTATTTTCTTGAGTATATCTACCGCCGCCCATGTCACTTTCTATAAAGGATTTGCCGATGGTCGGCTTTTACCTTTGTTCAACTGACTGCAAAAACTATACGAAAAATCCTTTTTGCGTTCCAGGTCGACGGTGTATTGTTATCGGACAGTCAGTTTTCCGTTCCATTAAGACACTTAAACTGGTTTCGGACTACTCTGAAATACAAGGATTGAAGACAGGCGCATTACTGTTTGCTGTCTCTCTTTTCTTTGTCTATGTTTATCATATGTTGCACTGGAAAAATTGTATGTAAAACACACACATTTCTAGTGTGAGAAAAAAGCCCAAAAAATTAAAATTTTTGTCAAAATAAATTGAGTTTCACAACCAATTTTAACATGAAAAAATATACAAACATTTTTTAAATTTCCAAAAAAAATTGTGGATCATCTGCAGCATCTGTTGATTTTTTTGCAAGAGCCTCTTAATTTTTATTACGACGGGACTGCCAGCGGCGTAGCGTGGGGGGGTAGCGGGGGGTTCAGCCCCCCCCCCCCCCCGCCCCGAGGGTAGTGGCGTCCCATTGGTGGCCGACGCGCCCCCAGCTTTATTAAGTCGGGCCGGCAACGGCCAATTGAGTGGGCGCCAAAGGAAACTAATGACATGAAGACCTTTTTTTTTTTTGGTCGCAAGATTTTTTTTCAGTTTTCAGAGGCGCCCTTTTTAGCTGTCGCCTTGTCGAGCACGCTACGCCGCTGGGGACTGCGGAATGTTGTAGGTATACATACCACATAAAAAAAGCTATACTCTAGCAGGTGATTGGATAGGAATAGAAACATAAGGGTTTACCCTGATCGCAGCAAATCCCGGTGAACTGTGTACTAAAAGTTAAAAGAAGAGGGGTATCACCGGATGTGAACTTTTACACCAGATTTGGTGGATGAACAAACGACTTCGCTTTAAGGCATCAAAATGTGATTTTCCTAACTTCTTAGAAGTATCACGATCTCTATTCCTTAAAAATTAATAAAATCACAAAAACTTTGTGAATAATTTCAGAAATATTTTATACAAATAAATAAATATATAAATCTGACATAAAACGTGATATTAGAAAAAAATTTTTTTTTTTTACAAGTTTTGCCCAAAAATATGTGCTAATGCAAGTTTGTTATAATTTTTGGTATATTTAGTTTATTAGGCAGTCTGTAGTGGTTTATAGTTTGTGAATATAAATTAAATTAATGTAATTTTATCTGCATTTTAAAGAACTAAAATTAAATCCTATCCTATGATAATCCTATGAAATTGTATAGGGGAGCGGAGGGTAATGGGAGCCGTTGGGTAATGGGAGCCACCACGGTTACTCATCCCTGGTTAACGATCAGACAATTCCGAATGCACCCAACGCTTTGGCTTGCTCGCCCTACTAGCCCCAGCTACCTGCGTAAGCATTTCAGTTTGTTGTCGATAGTGTACGGAGGGTTGTTTGTTTTCATTACATTTTATCTAAGAACACGTGCTTATTAAAAACGTGGTAAGTACTGCTATGTTTATTACTTATAAATAAATTTCGTGGCAGGTAGTTTACTACTGTCGGTATTCCTGGAAGCATAGTTTATTTGAAATAAAAAAATACCCTTCAATTTTTAATAACCTCAAATTTAGCAAGTGGTCATGTGGGGTAATGAGATCCAAAAGAAAAGGAACACTGATTCAGGTGCACTGTGTGCGGTATCTGGACACATTCTGAGTGTTCTGGCGTTGAAAGTGCCAAAGGTTACATTTGCGACTTTTGTATCAAAAAACAATAAGAATTTTTATTATTTGTTCCAAGTATTTTTATGCTGAAATAAAAGTTTAAATTTAAATTAATTGTTTTTTTTTACTAGAAACTAAATTATAGTTCCCATTTCCTCACTATGCGTGTAATGGGAGCCAAATGCACTTTTTTTTTAAAGAAGAAAAAAGTAATTTCTTGTCTTCTCTTTCTAAAACTTTAAAGTCATAAGTTGCGAAACATACAGTTTTTAAAGTTTATCAGGGCAAATTGCAGAAAAAGTATTTTTAGAAGTTTTTATAGCAGTTCTTCCTTAGATGGCTCCCATTCCCCCCCGCTCCCCTATTCCTTTCTGTGTGAAACTTTAATTTCGTGCTCTCGAATTAATACGTTGCCTTCGATCTACCTACTTGTGATACGCGAGACGTCGACACCTACCCTTTCTTGTAGTCATGTGACTTTGAATTTAACTCTCTCGCATATGATCACATGCCTGTTATTTGGTCGTTTATAATCAAAACCGTTTTAAAACAGTCCTCGCAGTGGTGTGTCGTATGGGGTGCCCTCCCCCCCCGCGCCCTTTTATTCACGACACGCTACTGAGTCCTCGTACTAAATTGCGCGCGCTTTGAGATTTTTTGGACGGTTTTATGACTGCCGAACGGCCTGATGGAACACTGCTTATGTAATTGGTGGGATTTTTGGTAATTTCGGCGCCCCTTGGAGAGGGCGGCGCGCACGCCCGCTTACAGCGCCCCTGCCACGCTTTATCCTATCGGAAATCTGGCAACCTTAGCTATTTTGCATTTCACATGACCGTGTATGTATTTGTGCATTAGGTATATTATTTTTCAAAACTAATTTGATTTGATTGATTTCATTTAAATGCAGTCAAAAATGTCAAATTCTTCCTCTACTTCTATCTCATGAATAGGGTATTTGACAAATTTTAGAAAAGAGTTTAGAATGATACATAGATCCCTAGTTTGCTATGCAAAATTGTTAAAATAGTATATTTTATCATGGAACACATTTAAAATCAAGTTTTCTAATTTCCGATTTGAATTTGCCGCTAAAACGCTCATTTCTAGTATGTCGTTGCAATGACGTCACAGCGCAGTAAACTCGCGGACAGATACACGCTACTCAAGTGTTTATTGGTTTTTGGTCTGTGTTTTTACTGTTTTTTATGTAAAAAATGTCCTATAAGTGGTGTTTCGTGCCTGAGTGTTCGAATACTAGCATAAAAACACCTAAAAAACTTTTTATTCATGTGCCTACAGCAGTAAAATAACGGAAAAAGTGGCTAGAACTTGTTCGAAGAGACCCAAAGGCCTTATCTAATACATCTTCACTTTACATTTGTGAAGATCAGTTTGATGTGAGTATAACTAAATTGTTTCAATTAATTTTTCTCACGCTGTCTATAATATATATAACTATTTCGTAAAAACGTAAAACAACTATAATAGGCAGAAAGGTGTACACATTTTTAGGCGGTGCTAGGCAGTTATTAGGCAGGACTAGGGAGTACCTCTAAATGCAGGATTAGGCAGTGCACATGCAGGCTAAATGTAGGACTGAGCAGTGCATATGCAAGACTAGACAGTGCATAGGCAGGACTAGGCAGTACCTACGTAGGACTATGCAGTCTAACCTAACCCCTCCCTCGGTTTATTACATGATTTTTATTTTTGTTTTTTTCAGATAATGAATCTATTGTAAGTGGCATATTAAACAAAAAAGCAAAACATATAACTTAACCTCAAAATCTAAATGACTAAAAGTAGGCGAAGAATATCGTAAAAAAACTTTCAGTTATATACAAAACAACTCATTGAATACTTACATCAACATTTTAACGCTTCTAAATTCCGCAGAACAAAAATCACTGTTGTTGGCAAAGAAGCCTGCCACCATAAAGGAGTTCAGCATTGGCAAGTTGGAACTATCGGCTTTGGAGAATCCGTTTTCCATTGAAAACACAAAATAAAATCTAATTTAGGACGATAATTCGCACTTTAAACCAAAGCAAACATTACCTTCCATAAGAAAATAACATAGAAAACAGGTTCGTTCGAGGCGTTTACTGTTTTGTGACGTCACTCGCAGCTGATTGGTAGACCGCCTGTTTTAAATCATGTGGCTAATTGTTTTAATTCAATGAATTTATTTAATTAAAAGAACTATGAATTTGAGAAAAAATTAAACAAAAAAGTTTGTTTTTAGCATTCTCAAGACCTAAAGAGATATCTAAAAATAAATATATATTTATTTTTTACTACTGTCAAACACCCTATTGTTGAATCGAATTAACGTTTCATCGAAACGAGGTCAAGGTCTAATAAAATAATATACAAAAAAGGGTGACGCCCAAAATAATCGTGCATTTCTTTCGTCACTTCCATGTCACTTCTGACGTTGATTTTATAGAAATAGGTAACGATGCAACTGAAAAAATGTCGCCAATCGTACAGATGTAGGTACTACACTTATAAGTTAAGTAATGTCATTACCCTTGCTTATATAGACAGGCTCTAGTCCATCGGGTAAAAAATCATAATTACGTAATTGGACCTCCACGGCCAATGAACGCACAGGCGTACATGCAGCGATTACGCGCAGGGGAGGGGGGAAAACAACTTTTGTGACGTCACAGGACATACACACTCCCGCGCCGTGCCCCTCCGGCCCGTGAGCCTGCCATCGTGCCACGTTGTCGGACTTTCATAAATTTATTTAAACAGATATTATAGTAAGTATATGAACCAAAGCAACTAGATTTATAATTAATAACCTTTCGTAAGCTGGAGGTCTGTATGTATTTACAAAGTTAAGAAAATTGTCGGTACAAAAATTTGTGCAAATTCAGCGCCCAACGTGTGCCATAAGGATAAAAACTACAAATTGCTACAATTCGGGGATCTTTTATATTGAGCACTTAGAAAAAAAACATAACAATTAAAACAAGTTGCGTATATTGGGCATAAAGACTGAAATTAGACGTTTTACTTTACAAATTGGTTCTTTTATAGGCATTTAGAATGCAAAAAATATAATCAATAGCAAAAACTGCGCATGATTGACCTTAAAAAAATCTCCAAAACTAAGAAAAACTAAAAATAAAAATTGTGCAAATCTGGGGCATTAAGATTAAAGTGGCGTATGTTTATAATGTTGGCGCCCAACGTGAAACTAATAATTTACAAACAGAACAAATCATCCTTAGGGAAACAAAATCTCCCTTCTTTAGTTTTACACCTTTTAAAGCATTTAGCAAGCAAAAAAAATATAACAAATAAAAATAATTAAGCAAAAAAGGTTAATAGAATTATTGAATCAAAGATAATCTTAATAATCAAAAACACAGTTCACTAAATATAAATTTAAAGCTAACTTGTTTCGTGAACTTTTGAAGGTGCATAATATGTGTGTGATGATGTTAAACAAAGCAAAGATAGATGAAGGCAAGTGTGCACTCAGGGTAGGGGGCGGGGGCTCGGGGCCCAGCCCCCCCTCAAGCCTAAGACTTTTTAGATATTTTCCACATATTTTATGAATAAAAGCAAAACATAGCATAAAATCCGACATCATGAGGTCTTGGGGGGGCCAAGACAAATTCCTGGGTGTGCTACTGATGAAGGTGAAAATACAAAAGATAAAATGGATCTAGTTCATAAATCATAAAATGAAAACATAAACCAGAAAGATAATATAACTACACAAAATAAATAAAATATCCATTTTTTGTGGTCTTTATTATGCGCCCAAAACAATTATTTTTAATCCAAACAAATTATTGAAACATGTTTACAATAAGTAAACAAAAGCGCAGGTATACCTACCTATAGTAAATTCCATAAGAAAAAAACCAGGAAATGCACCAAACAAATCTAGGGAAAGTCGATTAGTAAATGATGGCAACATTGGGCGCACTGCCGTGTCTATTTTCAGCCGAAGCAGAAAGGTTCACTTCAGTGTGTTCAAAATGGCCGATGGGATGCGTGCGGGTGATCCAGCGATCGTTGATGAATTAATCGAAAAACAAATGATTTGTGACAATATTAGGGAGTGTAAAGTAGCGAATGACAATGCGATGAACTTGTTCGGCGCGACTATGGGTGATAGTGCCGATTTTTTACGTAATTTAATTGAAGACAAGGTGGGTAAAGTCGAGAATCGAGCGGATAAGAGCGCTGCTAATGTTAAGGCCGCAGAGGCACGGCACCATGAGGGCTTGTTGCCCGTCTGCGACCCAGAGGACTGTCGGAAGAAGAGATGCGTCGACCGATACGATAGCTCTGAATCTTCAGACAGGTGAGTACAGATTATTACCAATTTCGTTCAATACTTTTGTTTACATTTTTTAATTTTGTTCATGTTCATAAAAAAAAATTAATGTGCCTAAATTTACCTCTTATTGTCTTATTTTAACAATGTAATTTTCAAATATAAGATTATTCCTTAGTTTTTTACTTTTCATTTTATGGTTTCTAAAATTCTAACCCTCAGGTGCACCCTAAACAGGCTTAGCTAATCCATTCTCCGTCTTTGTTGTTTTGTATGTGAGCAACAAGGACTTAATCACGATTAAACCCATAAACGCGCTTAAGCACTTACGGTGTATCTGACGGTAAATGTAAAGTCAGTGAAACCTCCTATAAGCGGATACTCACGGTTTCGTCGATTTTGTCCGCTTATGAGGGAACTGCGAAATTTTAATACCTATATATTTATTAACAATTTCCGCTGCTTAAGTTTTTTCGATATTAAATTTTTCAGCGATCTTTCGTGCTGATAGATTTTCAATTCAAAAATATACTTTATACTTTATTGTCAATAATCAAAAATCATCTGACAAAGCAGGCTAAAGCTAAAGTGATAAAAAAAATAAAATATAATAATAATAATACTAGGTTTAAGTTACAAATAAGGTAAATAAATAAATCACTATAGAAAACAATGACACACTAAAATTAAACAATAAAAAAAAATATCACAATTTTTTAAAATCAAGACCTTTCAAATCCACTATTTCTAGTTTATTAAAACAATATAACCATACAGTGGCGTATATAGAAAAAAGTTTCGGGGTGGGCCCGAGACAGTTTTGGGGGGGGCCGAGACCTCATGAGGCTGTATTTTATGCTATTTTATGTTTGTATTCATGAAATATGAGGAAAATATCCAAAAAATCGTAGCTTCGGGGGGGGCCTGGGTAACGCCACTGTAACCATATATACATATACATACATACATACATATACACACACATACATACATACACACATATATGTTCTCCAATAAGGCAATACCTACAATCACAAGGACATATTTTTTTAAAAATAAAACAGCTCAAGAAAACCCAATCGATAGATTTCAAAAGTAACAATTTAAATTCAATTATTTTAAGTTAGCACTCCTATAATATTCACTTAGTGAATAATATGGCTTGTCAAGCAGAAATTTTTTTACTTGTTTTTTAAATTGTCTGATGGATGTCTCCGAAACGTTAACAACTTTAACAACTTTTGATTTTGACGTAACCTAAGAAGTTTTTTACTAGGCGTCATTTCAAAGAGATCTATTAGTACCCAACTGAACAATAAAAATAAAACACAGCCGCCCCGCCGAATAATATATGTTGTAAATAAGACAGAAGACAGAAGTAATTATTCTTCGCATTAAAACGGAAAGAGGTAATTGCCCAGCTGCAGAGTGTGTGCCAACATACTACATAATATTTATGCCCATGTCGTGCAGTTGTCAGAGGTTCGCGTCCGGTAAAGGGAGGTTTCAGAATGTTTTAACCAAAAAAAATTGTCCGCGTCTGGTTATTAGAGTGTCCGGTTATAGGAGTGAATTTTACATGTAAAGAAATAAGGAAAAGCTTGGTTCTATCAAATTTGTCCGTCTAAAGGGTGTGTCCGCTTCATAGAGGGGTCCGCAAGGAGAGGTTTCACTGTATCGGGTTTTGAAAATAAATACGATAGCAATACTCGAAATATTTTGTACAACACAGTCAAGGGCTTTTGTAATATCGATTTACCTATAATACATAGGTAATTACTAAATTTTTATTTTACTACAATGTTTACATTTTTTGTTTTGTTTGTTATTTACAGAAAGTGTCTATTCAGCGTCTACTAGGAATAAATAAATTCCATTCACGAATTTCGCCGATTTCGGCGGTTTAATTGCCAGAAAGAGATTTGCGGTCATTGTCATTATCACGACCTCCTTCATTATTGCCGAAATTATCTTTATCTTTTGCGAAACAAACCATATGGGACTAGCCAACATAATATACCTCTTTAGAAAAAAGTCCACCGCTGTAAAGCTGGGTTTATACAGAAACATAGTATAACATAAGACATAGCATGACATAATATAAAGGTGCATTTCTAATCGTGTTCGCTGGCAGAGTTGCAATCCGACACGCGTGCTAGCCATATGGGAATCAAGAATCAATGTAACCATTTCTAATGACGACCACCGTGTCCGGACAGTCCTTCGGGCTTGCAAGCTGCAAACTCTGCGGTCCGTGCTGGCGTCCGTGCGGCGTACCAGACATGCGCAGTTCCATCACCTAAATGATCGGTATCGGGAATAATCTCGATCGAGATCTTTTTGGCTATATCTGTCTCCTATATTAGTACGAGTAAAAGAAAGATGAACATATATTAAAGGTACACTTGGGCCAACGATTATATACACACAGGATTGCCTATTAGCTCGAATCTTTCAGTGGTAGGCGGTGCCTTGCTTACGTCACTAGTGGACCTCTGCTCAGCGCGCTTCATTTACTACACATTGCAATCGTGAGTTTTTCCCGCTTTTTTCTTGCTTATTTGCAAACAAATTTTTTATTCGTGTTAGTAAATATAATTAATAATTTCATTCAATCAAAATAAATGATTTGATAAATCAAGAGTTTGCTCTGCGAGCTAAATTTTCCTACCAGACGATATGTTGGAGTTTCTATTTTAAATACTCTGCCAATCTATGGGCACCTAAGCTCACACTAGGTACTATAGTTATAGTGTGAGCTAATATAATCAAAAACTGAAATATATTTTATTCAACTCCAGACTCAATTACCTTTCGTTTGATACCACACAAGCCATGTTTTGACTTAAACTCAAATTTTTTAAATCTACCCCCACCCTTTAAAAAAAACTAAAATGTATTTTGTTTAACTCCAGACTCAATTACCTTTCGTTTGATATCACACACGCCATATTTTCACTTAAACTCTAATTTTTGACATCTACCCCCACCCTTTTTTTTTAATAAACTAAAATTCATTTTGTTTAACTCCAGACTTAATTACCTTTCGTTTGATATCACACACGCCATATTTTCACATAAACTCTAATTTTTGGAATCTACCCCCACCATTTTATTTGGCTTGCGTGCGGTGGATTTTTTTCATTTTTAAATGGGACCATCACGGCCCAAGACCCAACTTAGGTACCAAATTTCATTAAAATCGGACAAGCGGTTTTTGAGTTATGCGGGTTGGTCGTTACAGACAGACAGACAAACAGACAGACAGCAAAACAAAAAAGTTTCAAAATCATCTGAAACGCAAAGATATATAAAAATTTTTGAAATCGGAGCAACTTTTTTTTTCTTGAAAAAATTAGGATCACCATAGCTCACACTACTTATATAGTAGTAGTGTGAGCTAATAGTTGAAAGTTTTAGAATAGAAGTACTTAGGATGTTTTCTTAGAGTTTAATCAATTTAAATCATTAGATGTATAATGTATTGTTTTTGTTGCGGATATAATAAAATACACTTATATTATGTAGTAAACAACAAAAAGGTATTTATTTGATATTACAGATCTAAAATTGCAATATTTATTATATTATTATGTCAAAAACCAGTCAGTTTTTGGTTCTTAAGCTGCCCTCACACGATCAGTATTACTGACAGTATTTTTATATATGTATTTGTTTGTCAAAAGTTATAAACAAAGACATGTATAAAAATACTGTCAGTAATACTGATTGTGTGAGGTCCGCTTTATACTTTAAATCAATAGATTTTCATAAGTTTTTTTTCAAATGATTTACATTGTTTGTGTTATGAGTTGTTTTTATCCCACCCAGCGCTCGTTTTCACTCCTTCTCCTGTAACGTGTTTCTGAAAACTTCTATAAGGAGACTAAAAAAACTGAAACTAAATTTGGAGGACATTTCCAAACTAGTAAGAACCATTCATTTTGAAATTTGTATTGTAGAACTTGGCTTTACTTTTATCTCAATTCTTTTTACGGCATACCAGTTTCGCGTACTTGGCTTTTTTTACATGAAATGTTTTTGTTATGATTTCACTCCTTTTTTAAAGGATTTGGATAATAATTAAGTTTTATAGTAGTCAAATATGCCGAATATTGTTCAAAACTTTTGCAATGCCTTATTAAAAATGTTGAGTTTTTTTATATTTTCCTATGGTTTTATCATAGTTCTTATCAGCCTTCTAAAGCTCAGCTGTCTAGTGTTCCTATAAGTAGGCAATTTTAATTTTACATAACTTTACATTTATAGGGTAGGAAAGTAAATTAAAATCTTAGTGTTTTTAAATTTTTTCCTATAGTTTTATCATAGTTCCTAAGTGTCTTCCAAAGCTCAGCTCTCTAGCGTTTCTGAAAGTGGGCAATGCTAATTTAAATAACTTTACATTTATATGGGAGGGAAGTTAATTAAACTTTGGAGTTTTTAATTTTCTTTTATATTATCATAGTTCCTATCGGCCCTCCAAATCTCAGCTCTCGAGCGTTTCTGGACAATGTTACTTTTACGCAACTTTACATTTATAGGGGAGGGAAGTAAATTAGAATTGTGGGGTGTTTTAATTTTTTTCTATAGTTTTATCATAGTTACTATCGGCCTTCCAAAGCTCAGCTCTCTAGCGTGTCCGGAAGTGGGCAATGTTACTTTTACATTACTTTACATTAATAGGGGAGGAAAGTAAATTATAATTTTGGGGTTTTTAAATTTTTTTCTATAGTTTTATCATAGTTCCTATCCGTCTGCCATTTCTGGAAGTGGATAATGTTACTTTTACACAACTTTACATGTATAGGGGAGGGGAGCAAATTAGAATTTTGGGGTTTTGTGATTTTTTCCAGGGGTTTGGTCATAATTGTGAGTGAGTGACAATTTCGACGTTTTTTGAAATTTCGTAACTACTTTAGTACTTTTTGGAATTCCATGAAACTTGGGCGGATTGTTAACTCCATGGAGATCTACGACTGTGCAAAGTTTGAGATTCGTAGCTCATTCCAAAGTAGAGTTTTAGATAGGGCAAATATCGGCTGAAATGTTTCAAGAAAAGATGGTACGGCGCGTGAACTTGGCTAAATAGTCAACCACACCGTCAAATTAATAAAAAAACGCAAAAAAACGGAGGTATAAACGTCAAAAACACCTTAAAATCACACGAACTCTCAATACAAACACAGCAACTGGTCCGCTTGTGACGTAAGCAGGCTTGAGCGACGCTAACATAGAGTTAAATGGAAATTAGCAATCCTGTGTGTTTATAATCGTTGCACTTGGGCGACCAAAAGAAATACGCATTCCTGAAAAATGTGGTTATGTCTGGAATGTTTATGATCTGGAATTTTCATAAACATTCTCGATATTTCAATTACGATATATAAAGCGGCATGCATAGCCCACTCAGCCAGTTGTAAAAATAAAAGTGAGCTATAAACACATCAATTACGCATGCGCTAACCATAGCACGCACGCTGGCACGCAACACGATTAGAAATGGCCTAGTCCGTGACGACTCCTGTGCTGGCATTCGCGTCCGCCCGCAAACACGATTAGAAATTAACTTGAGCTTATGTCAAACCCTGTTGGTGTTTATACAGAAATATAACATGAGAAATAAAAAGAAATCCAAACATCTTTTTAGGCAAATATTAGCGACGGACCGTCTGGTTATTTGTTCTCTTCGTTTAAATGGGAGAGTCTAACAGCGCATTTAACCAAGAAACGTAAAAAAATCATGCATTTTTTCTCGCATTTAAACAAACAAAACGAATAACCGGACGATGTCATGTCTTCTGTGAAATCACATACCGCGCATGACCGCGACGTCATTATTTATGTTCTTTACCATAACCCTACTTTTTTTAAATGTATTTGGATGGTTTTAATCAAGGTCTGTTGAGGGTAGGTTACCTGGAAACTTTCTGACAAATGACGTCAGCCAGAGTGCCCATTTAGGTAAATAAAAAGCATTTAATATAGTAGTAAATCTTTCTTGTGTTGCTTTATTGATTTAAATATAAATATGTTTTGTTATTTTTCTTAAAGTGAGTGAGTGAGTTAATAGAGTTACCAGGCAACCTATCCTCTACAGACCTTGGGTTTTGATGTTTTTTTTTATCAAAAAAATACACACAAAAAAGTTAAGCAAAGCCTTAAATATTATTTTTTAACGTGATTTGTCAAAAACCGAAGTAAACAACCAAAAATTTAGAGGTTATAAAATAAAAATAAAAATATCGCACCGGTCTGTGACGTCAACAAAATGCAGCATTGCACTGTGGTATAAAAGTGGGTAGTGTGGTCGATGCTTGCTCATAAGGCAAATGTTCTTAGTGTTGCATATTCGCTGATTGAACGAAACCGAGAGTACTACTCTACTTTTTTACAACTAAAATACTTTCGCGATTCCATAATCGCACAGGCAGACTCGTTTTTTTGCGTTTTACGCGGAGTCATTGACATCGAAAATAAACTTTGTTTATTCAATCTATTCAGATTATTCCAATCACGATTTTTTACAGGATGTCACATGATGACTTGTAGGTGTGTACAACTCTCACAGGAACAGGCAGGATAATACTAATCCTTAATTAGGAATTAAGGACATACAAATAAAGATAATAAAATATTGACTTCTAATTGAAGGCACTAAACATAGGTACAGTACAATCCCGATTATCCGAATCGCGATTTTCCGAAATCCGGTTTATCCGAAACAAACTTTAAAAACAAAATTCCCGATTAACCGAAAAAATTCCCATTATACGAAACGCGTCTGGTATTCACCTATTCTGCTAGGTGGTTCCCCTCGGGGTTTCACGGCAATACGACGGTCTAAAATGCAAATTGTTTTAGTTAGCCGACAGAGTGTTACAAATGTTTTTAGGTCGATCCAATGATATACGCATCCCAAACTCCTATTTTCAAAAATAAAATAGTCGGATTAACCGAAATTTCGATTATCCGAAATCACTTTGGTCAACATTATTTTTGGATTATCGGGACTGTACTGTACTTGCTTGCTTTACAACTTCTGCAACTTCCAAACTTTTCAACTCTAATTTTTTTGTCTATCCACAACTGTACCATAATTTGGCCTCACCGTCAAGCCCGTTTAAATGATAAAATTTTGAAAATTGTTGGCAATAGTTCAAAAGCTTGTAGGTTTTCATCGGAAATGCTTTAACGAGGGGTGAATAGATCTCACAATCGGTGTACACATTTCTCACAATCTTCCCACAATCTTTACACAGTCCGTCCCAATCACTCACATTCTTACCACAATCCCTCACAATCCCTCAAAATCTTATCACAATCCCTCACAATCTTTCACAATCCCTCACAATCTTACCACAGTCCCAGTGGCGTGGGGGGGGGGGGGCGCGGGGGGTTCGTCGCCCCCCGCCCCGAGGGTACTGGGATGGCGCCCCATTGGTGCCCGAAGCGCCTTAATCGTTATTACGTAGCAGGGCCGGTAACGGTATACTAGGAAGGCGGCAAAGGACCTTTTTTTTTTTTTATTTTTTTTTTTTGGTCGCAAGAATGTTTGATGGGCTGTCGGCCCTTCAGGCACGCTACGCCGCTGCACAGTCCTCCACAATCCCTCACAATCTTACCACAATCCCTCACAATCTTAGCAAAAGATTGTGGATTTTCACAATCGGTGTACACATTTTGGGTTAGCTGTTCACCCCTCGGGCTTTAAGACATTATCAGAGGCTCCAAATTAGGTATTAATAAAGATTTTTCCAGTGCTCTGGTGGGTTATTTGCTGGAACGTTCATCCGATTTTGCTGTGGTCCAACTATTCTTGGCACCTGTAACTCTCTTCCAAGGTTTTCTGCATGTGTGCGGGTTTCAGCCAAGATAGTGTTCATGACTTTTTTGAAGATTCGCGATGTTGGTTAATTAGACCTAATACTCTTAACAAAGTATAAAAGGCAACTTCAAAGTGGTAAAGTCAACCACGGACACCGGTGTTTCGGAAAAAGGCGTTTCCGTCCTTAGCGTGGCTTGCCTGACTACAGTAATCAAACTGACTACAAATAGGTGGAACCTATTTTTCATTCAACGCGTGAAACGACAGCGAACCAAGGAAACTAAGTCTATGGCGGGAGGAAAACGTCCACCGGTCTACATGAAAGAAAGACATTTCGTCACAGTTCAACCAGACCATGCTATTACCCTCTTCACGGCTCGGTTCTGAACCGAAAACAATTGGTTAACAAAGTATAAAAGGCAACTTTAAAGTTGTAACGTCAACCACGGACACCGGTGTTTCGGAAAGAGGCATTTCCATCCTCAGCGTTTCTTGCCTGACTACAGTACTCAAACTGACTACAAGATACAAGGTAAATCAAAAAGATTGAAAAAATAGGTGAAACGGACGTGGAGACTTTCTTCCTTATAGACCGGTGGACGTTTTCGTCCCGCCATGGACTTAGTTTCCTTGGTTCGCTGTCGTTTCACTCGTTGAATGAAAAATAGGTTTCACCTATTTTTTCATTCTTTTTGATTTACCTAATACTCTTTTAATTAATCTTTCAGAAACGCTAGAGAGCTGAGCTTTGGAAGGCCGATAGGAACTATGATAAAACTATAGAAAAAAATAATAACCCTTTTTTTAAAATTTTATTTAACTTCCCTTCCCTATAAATGTAAAGTTATGTAAAAGTAACATTGCCCACTTCCAGAAACGCTAGAGAGTTGAGCTTTGGAAGACTGATACGAACTATGATAAAACTATTGGAAAGAATTGAAAAACATTAAAATTTCAAATAAGGCGTTGCAAAAGTTTTGAACATAATTCCGCATATTTTACTACATATTTTAAAACTTATTATTATATTATCCAAATCATTTAAAAGGTCGGTGAAATCATAACAAAAACATTTCATGTAAAAAAAGCCAAGTACTCGAAAATGGTATTTTGTAGAAAGAATCGAGATAAAACTAAAGCCAAGTTCTCCAATACAAATTTCAAAATAAAGGGTTCTTACTAGTTTGGAAATGTTTTTCTAAACTTGGCTATTATGACTGCAAATGACTCTTAAAGCACAGTGCTAAATTAAACATAAAGAAGTTTGGCTGTAAAAGCAAAGTTAAAAAAAAACATTTCCAAACTAGTGAGAACGCCTCATTTTGAAATTTGCATTAGAGAAGTTGGCTTGGCTCATTCTTTTGACGGAATTCCATTTTCGCGTACTTGGTTTTTTTACATGAAATGTTTTTGTTATGATAAGAATTGTCCGCTTATCAGAGCTGTCCGTTAACAGAGCTTTCGCTGTATAATTATTTAAAATTGGACAACGGCTGAAAACCCGAAAGAATCTTCAAAGACCAAGAAAATCTGCTGAATCACCCTGTAGTAAAGAAGTAAAGCTTTAGGACTGCATTCAACTTTGATGGACTTTTTTTGTTCTCTTTTTTCCTAAGCCGAGTGCGCCGCAACCGTTTTGTTGCTTGTGGTTTCCATGGTTGCATTATTCGATTTGGGCTGGTTTGATATGAAATTAAAATCCGTCTGAGCAATATATTATTTTTACTTTACTAGGAAGAGACTTTCACACGCTATTTTATCGAACGTTTTTTGTGTAGGTTGCATTTTGTTCCGCGATAATTTGTTACAAAAGCTTTAGTACCTACAATAATAATAATAATGTCCCTTAAAATATAATTACAGTTAAACCTCCTATAAGGGGACACTTACAGTGCCGTCGATTTTGTCCGTTTATTGGAGGTGTCTGCTTATGAGAGAGAACTGCAAAATTTTTATATATTTATATTGATTAACAATTTCTGCTGCTTGAGTTTTTCCGATATTAAATTTTTCAGCGATCTTTCCTGCTGATAGATGTTCATTCTCCAAAACGTTAACAACTTCTGAGGGGTGATCAGCTGAACCAAATTTGTACACCGTCCTGCAGCGCTCCGTCCCGTTGTCAGAGGTTCGCGTCCGGTTAAGGGAGGTTCCAAAATTTTTTAACCAAAAAAAGTTATCCGCGTTCGGTTATTAGAGTGTCCGGTTATAGAAGGTAATTTTACATGTAAAGAAATAGGGAAAATCTTGGTTCCAAAAAATTTGTCCGCCTAAAGGGAGTGTACGCTATTGAAAGGTGTCCGCAAGGAGAGGTTTCACTAGTTAGTAGTTATACCAGTTAAAATAAAAGAAAATTGGACAGATGTTACCGTTATTCCTACTAAGAATAATGATAACATTCTGGGCAAAAAATATAGATTTTGGAACACTAAAGATAAGCATAACACAAACGTTAATTTAGTAGTTTCACACTCCATTACCTTTTTGTTTATTTATATTTGTTTATTTATTTTTATTAGATTTATGGTTTTTTACAAACCAAACTAACGAATTTTAGTAAAAAATTCAACAGCATCAAAAATAACAATACAAAAATAACCTTAAAAAATAACGGTATCATTAAAGGAAAACCACCGTAAGTACCGGGCGCCGTTACCGTAAATGACAAAAAAAGAGCGAGAACCTGCTTATGCGCAGGCCCAGTAATAACAATAGCGGTAACAAATTGTAAAATAGGCGACCCAAAATATCCCTATTATCTATTTTTTGTTAATTTTAACTTTATAACATATTTGCCGAATCATTTTGCAATGTCAAAATCTCTAGTAGGTAGGTTCGTACATATTTGGTTAAACTATATTTTAATGACTCTTTTAAAATTATCATGCAGATCTCAAACTTTATAAAAAATTTAAATCCAAATGGCAGACCATTTATTTTATAGTGCCCCCTAAAATTAAACTTGAAGTTCCATTTATTATAAACATGAAAAACAGACTAAACTAAACATATCCTAAAAAGGTTTATTATAACAAAAACATTTCATGTAAAAAGACGCCAAACACTAGAGGTGTTGATTTTCGTTACTTTTGATTACTCGTTACCAATCGTTACTCGACTACTAAGATAATAATTTTATATATTCCTTACTATTGTTACTTTGATTACTGTAACTGTATTCAATTCAATCATACAATTAGTGCAAAATTCTCGGACTGTCGTTAATTCGAAGATCATTTACTTGTATACGTATATTTTTGTTGTTGATATTATAGAAATATTCAATTGAAATTTTCAAAATGCAGGCTAAAATAGAAACTGTTCTGTGCACAACTTTGTTTTAAAAATCTGATGCCTTACATACAAAGAAATACATACTTAAAATCTAAAAGTAAATAAAAATAGAGACAAAAATAACAATCTTAGACGACAACTCAAAAAATATACAAAAAGTTGTGGACAAAAACAACAAACATAAAAAAATACATTTTGAATACTAAAATAATCGAAGGAATCAAAGTAATCAAAGTAACGAAAGTAATAATTTAATTTTCGGTATTCGTTACTCCGTTATTTGTCGAGTAACCAGTACTGGAGTAACGAATAGTTACTTTTTCAACACCTCTACCAAGTACGCAAAAATGGTAATCCGTCAGAAAAATTGAGATAAAACTATTGCTAAGTTCTCCAATACAAATTTCGAAATGAAAGGTTCTTACTAGTTTGGAAATGTTTTTTAAACTTGGCTGCAAATTAACTCTTAGGCACAGTGCTAAATTAAACATAAATAAGTTTGGCTGTAATTGCTCAGTTTAAAAAAACATTTCCAAACTGATAAAAACCTTTCATTTTGAAATTTGTATTGAAGAACTTGGCTATAATTTTATCTATAATAAAATAAATAAATAAATAAATAAATATGGTCTTTATTTCCAGCATAAAATAAATATAAAACAATTCAACTCCAAAGAGTACAAAAAAAAGAGCCAGAAAATGCCGCAGATCAGTTGACCAGCTTGTAAACAAGATGGCCTCTGCAGCAATTCTTTTTACGGAATACCATTTTCGCGTACTTGGCTTCTTTTTGCATGAAATGTTTTTGTTATAATTTTATTCCTTTTTTAAAGGATTTGGAAAAATATTTGAGTTTTAAGTAATAAAATATGCGGAATATTGTTCAAAACTTGTGCGTCTGTCTTATTTCAAAATAGCTTTTACCTTTTTTAATTTTCATTTTGAAATGAATAAATTTCTATTTCTATTAATTTGTGCATTAGTATTATATACCTGGTTGGTATGTGACGTTTAAAACTTTTTAATTTTTATATAAACTATGGAAACGAAGTCATACTGGACATGAGAGGGGGAGGGGGGTAAATTTTTTGCAATCATTAGATTTTGATACTCTTCTTCATTTATCTAATACCTACATGCTTTTACGAGAAAAAGAGATGAGGGGGGAACTTTATGAACTTGTCTATAATTTCTATCAGTTCTCCAAATCCCAGCTTTCTATCATTTCTGGACGTGCTGGGCAATACATGTTTTATATAACTTTACATGTATAGGGTAGAGAAGTAAATTAAAATTTGGGTGTTTTTTAAATTTTTTCCTATAGTTTTTTCATAGTTCCTACCAGTCTGCCAAAGTTCAGGTCGCTAGCATTTCTGAATGTTATATAATTTTACATGTATAGGGAAAGGGAATAAATTAAAATTTTGAGGCTTTTTCCAAGGGTTTGGTCATAAGTTCTATAAGTCTGCCAAATTTCAGCTTTGTAGCATTTCTGGAAGCACAGTAGAATTTTGATGATCTATACATCAGTGAGTGGTAAATTCAACACTTTTCAAAATTCCGTAACTGTTTTACTGCTTTATGAAAGTTTATGAAACTTGGAGGGATTAGTAGATCTATTAAGTTCTACGACTGTGCAAAGTTTGAGTTTCGTAGCTCAATCCGAAGTAGAGTTATAGATCGGTCAAATATGGGCTGAAATGTTTCAAGAAAAGGTGGTACAACGGTGTGCGCGAACTTGGCCGGGCACGGCCGTGCCCTCAGATTATACCAACCATTTTCTTATTTAAATAATACAATTATTGATGACAATTTGGTAATTTCATCTGGGGGAAATTTACACTATCACCAAATACGGTTAATACCTACATAAATTATGTAAACTACTTAATGACCCTGCCCTAACAGTGTAAGGCAAGGTAATTATTTTTCAATTAGCATTACTAATGAAACAGTTAATAGGAATTCAAATTGATCCTTATAGCAAAAGGTAAGTACATATTATACTCGTAGAGGCTATATAATATATAATAGGCTATTATGCCTAATCTAACGAAGATTGAGGACTGTAATAGTGGTTAATAGTCCATAACATTGAAGAAATACCTGTATCTATTTATCTGTTTAGCCTTCTTCGATCTGTCTTGAACATAGGCCTCCCCCAGTATCTTTCACTCTTCTCTGTCCGTCGCCGTGTTCATCCATCTAGTTCCCGCATGTTAGTTCAAATCGTCCTCCCATCTTATTTGGGGTCATCCCAATATACGTAATATTCCAATACTCCTTGTTACCTATTTATACAATGGTTGACGTTTGATGCAAACATTCAGAAATATATATATTTATCGGTTTCACAACGTTCTACGTCTTCCGATACCCAATCTCCACTCGTTTCTGTTTGCCCATAATTCATCATCTAGGCCTTTTATTCTTATTTCACTATCTATTCCTTCTCTCCAGCTTCTCCTTGGTCTTCCTCGTTTTCTTCGGCCAGTTGGTTTCCATTGTAATATTTGTTTAGGTAGTCTTCCATCATCCATTCTTTGTACATGTCCGTACCACACCAGTTGTTTTGTTCTTATATCATCCACTAGAGTACGTTCACCCACTTTCATAATTTCTCTTATTCTTTGATTGGTAACTCTTTCTCTTTTTGATTTCCCTGCTGCTCTTCTCCAATAGTCCATCTCCGTAGCGGAAAGCATTTTTTCTGTTCTATCTTTGATTGGCCATACTTCTGAGCCGTATGTAATAATACTTTTTACAATGGTGTTATATATAAGCTTTTTGTTATGGTTTGATATACTTTGGTCCCAAATTATTCCATTTAATAAAGTTATTGCTTTTCTTCCTTGTACGTTTCTATCTTTTATAGCTTTGTCTAGTGTTCCGTCAGCTGTAATTTTTAGACCCAAGTATTTATACTCATCACAGGACTGAATTCGCTGCCCAGTATTTAAGATTAGATCCTGTTTCGTTCCACCAATACACATATACTCTGTCTTATTGATATTAACCTCTAGTCCCCACTTATTGTACTCTTCTATTAGTTTTCGTGTCATCTATTCGAGGTCGTCATAATCCTGAGCCACCACTATCTGATCATCGGCGAAACATAAAGTATACAAGGTGGTTTCATTCAACGGAATTCCCATGTTTTGGCATTTTCTCTTCCAGACTTTAAGGACCTGTTCCAAATATATCTTGAAGAGCGTAGGCGAGATACAGCAACCTTGTTTAAGACCTTTATTTACTTGAAAGCCTTTGGTTAGTTTTGCTTTTATTTTAACTTTTGCCTTACTATTGCGGTATAACTCTTTGATGGCCTTAATTAGTTGTACGCTTATGTTTGTCTTTTCCAACGCTTTCCAAAGTAGATTTAGTGGTATACTATCATATGCCTTCTGCAAATCTACGTAAAGCAGATGGAGCTCTTGTCCGTATGCCATTTTCTTTTCAATAACTTGGGTTATACAAAAGAGATGATCTGAAGTCGATCTACCCGCCCTGAAACCAGCTTGTTCTTCTGCCTCCATATCTTTATATTCGCTCTCCACTTTATTTCTTATTATTTTGCCATATATTCCGCTTAGCGTACTAGTTACAGATATACCTCTATAATTGTCACATATATCTTTCCTTCCTTTTTTGTGTATTGTGGATATATATGACGTTTTCCACTCAGTTGGTACTACAGCTCCATTTAAATATCTTTGGAAAAGATTCCGTAATCTACAAAACAATTCTTCAGTGCCATATTTAATAAGTTCAGCTGGGATATTTCCGGGTCCGGCAGATTTACCGCTTTTTAAGGTTTTGCACACGTTTTTGACCTCAGATATTGTGAGGGGTACTGGAGATCCCATCGTTCTAATGATATTGTCTCTTTCGTCTTCCTTGAATTCTGCTCTATCTTCAGTTAAAAGTTTTTTAAAATGCTCATCCCATTCTTTGTCTGGTATTGGTGAAATAATATCTCTGCATGTTTCTTTTTTGATCGATCTTATAGTTTTCCAGCTTTCGGTACTTCTCCTACCTCCTAAGTAAGAATCTATTTTCTGGCACTTTTGCATCCATGATTGATTCTTCTTATCACTGATCATTCTTCTCACCTTTGATTGCGCGATTTTGTATTCTTCTCTGCTTCTATCTGTCTTTTGGGATAAGTACGTGTGATATAATTTCCTTTTTTCCTCTATTTCACTTTCAATCTCAGCATCCCACCAGTATGGTTTTGTTCTTTTAGGAGTTTCTTCCACTAATCCTAGTGCTTCTTTTGCAGCTTGATGGATGCTTAATGTGATACATTCGTATTCCTCATCTGGGGTTTCACCTGAACTTGAATTAAGTTTTTCGTTCAGTCTCTTTTTGTATAAGTTTTTTACGCTGTCATGTTCTAGGCTTAGTAAATTATATTGACAGTGATCAGTTTCCTCATTCACTGTATCATCAAGATTTTGTTGATGGAGGCTTCGGCCTTGATAAGGAAAGAGAATTTTGGTCTCCAGAAAATAATGATCACTTCCGCATGTTGATCCACGCTTTGTTCTGACATCTTGAATTTTTAGTTTTGTCTTTTGTTTAGTGATAAGATAATCAATGACGGATTTCAGGTTTTGTGAGGGTTTGGTCCAGGTATATTTGTGTAGTTTCTTATGTTGGAAAAAACCGTTTTGGATTTTAAGGTCTAATTGCTCACATACTGTGATAAGCCGGTTTCCATTGTCATTAACAACATCTTCTCCATATTGGCCAACTGTCAGATCATTTCAGAAATAAAGGTACGAAAAATGCACAGATACCAAATTTACATAGATAGAGTTTTTGTCAGTTTGTAGGCCGATGATTTGACGTAACGAATACAAGAATACAATAATGTTCATGCGTAAAAGTATAACCAATCAGGACATTTTATGTTAAGGACCGCAAAAAGGATAGACTTTTACCCATTGATATTGCTATGTCAAATATGTTTGCTTTCTGCATCGTAAGGTACCGTAGGTATTGCAATAATACGTACTATATCGAAATAATATGCATTTGTCTTTGAAAGCAACCAATCAGGTCTTTTTTGCTTAAAGACCCCAAGGCCCTCATGTAGCATCATGAATGGGCAGTTACCGTGGGTATTGGAATATTATGTATATGGTCTTCCCCTACTTCTTTTATTTTTCCAAGGTCTCCAGTTTACAATACACTTGTTCCATCGATCGTCTTTCTGTCTGATATTATGACCGGCAAATTTCCATTTTAATTTTGCTACTTCTGCTATGACATTCCCTACTTTTGTTTTATTTCTTATCCATTCATTCCCTTTTCTATCTGTTAAGTTTACATGTAGCATTTGTCTATCCGTTGATCTTTGGGCTTTTGTTAGCTTATCCATGTTTGATTTTGTAAGTGTCCAGGTCTTGGATCCATAGGTGAGTGTTGCCCAGGCCAATCTTACCCGTCTCTGGATTTCAGCTGTTTTTAGTTTAATAATTTGTCCCAGAAATATATACTCCTCCACTTGTTCTATTTTTTCTTGGTTTATTCCAGGGTTCCGCGCATATATATCAAGTGATATATATCATGATATATATCATGATATATATCACGATATATATCATGATATTTATAGCTTGATATATATCCGATATATTCAATAATTTTACTTATTAAACTAAAAATGTTTTCTACCATTCTAAATATCAGAAAATTTGTCAGTATGCCCCGGTACAAAAGCATCTGTAAATGTGTAGTATCGATCGGTTCGGCTGCCGCATTGACATCGCGGAGCTGACTAGGAATCCCCTATTTCACATCTGGTAGATCCCCGACGCGACGATTTCTTTTGTTTTCTGTTTTCCCAGGTTAGAGCAGTTACTGTGTTTTTTATGTGTGTGTACTTTTGATTTATTAGTAAGTAGTGATTTTTATTTAATATGCCAAAACCAAAGCATTCAGTTTGATAATGATATATATTAGATATATATCTAATATATATCCGATATATATCATGTGATATGATATTTATATAAATATCATGATATTTTCGAACCCTGGTTTATTCTGACCGTGATAGTATCATCTGTGTTTGTTATGAATTTAATTTTAGTGTAGTTCATACTCAAGCCTATATTTGTAGCTGCTGTATCCAGTTCTTCCATCATTTTTATTAGTTCTTCGTTCTTACTTGTTATTAAGGCGATTTCGCTAATTTTAATGCCTATTTCTTTCCATTCTAAGTTTTTAAAAACATCTTCTAGGGCCTGGTTAAATAGTTTAGGGGATATTGTATCACCCTGGCTGACACCTCTTCTTATAAGGATTGGCTTGGTTCCTTCGTGGATTTTGATTGATGAAGTTGCTTCGCTATATACAGGGTGTTTGGCACATGAACCGTCAACATTTTTTGGGATGTTGTTGGGGTCATTTGCTACCTTTTCAACCTTGGAACTTGGGTCCTTATACCCCATCGCACCGACTTTTTTTTTCGTTACTTAGCCTTAAGTGTTGCTTATTACGTCATATTATAATTATATTAAGAAACGCTTTAAGCTAAGTAACAAAACAAAAATTCGGTGAGATGGACCCTTAGAGTCACGGCTAAAGAGATATGAATTTTTTAATTTTTTTTCTCAAATTACCCAAAATCCTACCTTTAAGCCCTCGTAAGCTTTTTATTAATGTCTGGAAAAGCACCATTTTTTTATAATTCTGTAATCTTATGCTACTTCAACTAATTAATAGATTTGTTAAAATTTATGTACTAAAGGGACATACGAGGTTTTTTATTGAAGAACATTAGTGATTTTGTGAAAGAAAAATCAATTTCAAAATTAAAAAAAGTATCGACACTTGGAACTTCATTTTCTTTTAAAAACTTCTCTTGTTGATTACCTTTCTAACGGTATGCTACACATTGATTAAAAAAAACAATTCTGCTTTAAAATACGGATATTCCGTGAGACGGACAATAATCGTTCGGACTTGATAAGAAAAACTATTTGATGTTTATGAGCGTTTCGAACAAAATTTATAAATAAAGAACAAGACATTATTGTTAAAAGTTTAACTTTTGTTTAAGTAGGTAAACGATCAAAAACATCAAATTGTTTTCTTACCAATTCGGAACGAGTCTCGCCCTTTTGACGGAATATCCGTCTTTTAAAGCAGAAATGTTTTTTTTGATCAATGTGTAGCATACCGTTAGAAAGGTAATCAACTAAAGAAGTTTTTAAAAGAAAATGAAGTTCTCAATTATCGATACTTTTTTTGATTTTTAATTTTGGAATTAATTTTCTTTCACAAAATCACTAATGTTCTTCAATAAAAAACCTCGTATGTCCCTTTGGTACATCAATTTTAACAAATCTATTAATTAGTTGAAGAAGCATAAGATTACAGAATTATAAAAAAATTGTGCTTTTCCAGACATTAATAAAAAGCTTACGAGGGTTTAAAGGTGGGATTTTGGGTAATTTGAGATTTTTTTTTTAAATTCATATCTATCCTTTTAGCCGAGACTCTTAGGACCCAAGTTCGAAGGTTGAAAAAGTAGCAAATGACCTTAACAATATCCCAAATAATTTTGACGGTTCATATGCCGAACACCCTGTATATTGGCTATTAAGTCTGCGTATCTGTGATCTATTCGGCTATTAATTAAAGATGCTTTTACTGCTCAATGCTGTCGAACGGTTTTTCACAGTCTATCAAAAACACAATGAATACAACATTCTACTAGTATTATTGCGTTTCTAGACTTTGAAGAAATACCTACTGCTCTCCGAATCATATTAAAATTTCCTATTGAATTCTAATTTCCAATAATGTTAACGTCTCTTCCCTTGACGTCTGAACCTTAGGTATAAAATATGTTTTATACCTGAATAAATCAAATTGAACTTCCAACAAATTAATTTACTCACTTATGTCTAAAATTCAAATCCTGTGTACAAAATAGCGGCCAGTTTTACCATTATCCCCCGTTTCAGCCTAGATGAATAAAGGGATAGAACGACTTTTAGTTAGCGTATCTTAGTTTTTTTTATACTTTTTTTATGCTTAAAATAAAACTTTCTTTTAGTTTTTAACGGCTTGGTCATATATGGTGCAAAGCCCAACATGCCCGCACAGAACTCAAAGAATAATGACTAAGAGTTAAAAACTGTAAATCTGACTGTAAAAAGACAAAATAGGGAATGCCTATTTTTGAAAAAGAATATTATTTTATTCACTTGCGGTATCCCAAAACAAAACAACATGTTGATGCTAATCTTCACATTAGAACATGTATTAAAAATTCAATCGAAAAACTGCAGGATGTAGTCACTTAAGTTGACACCTGGACCAAAAAATTGCGTATAAAATTAAATGAAACCAAATCACCTACAAATTACAATATTTACTATGTTAAAATCAAGTACTTATCTCGGTGCCAACAAATACAACATTCTACTCTCTATATTGCGTTTATAGACTTTGAAAAAGCTTTCGATAGCATTGAGCACCGGGCAGTAAAAACATCTTTAATTCATAGCCGAATAGATCACAGATACACAAACTTAATAGCCAATATATATATATATATATATATATATACATATTCATATTTACATATATATATATATATATATATATATATATATATATATATATATATATATATATATATAGCGAAGCAACAACATAAATCAAAATCCACGACGGAACCAATCCAATCTGCATAAGAAGAGGTGTCACACAGCTAAAAATATAGGCTTGAGTATAAACTGCACTAAAACTAAAGTCCGAACCAACACAGATAAGGATAGGGATGAAATTGTAGAGGAATATATAAATACCTGGGACAAATTATTAAACTAAAAAAGGAAAAGCAAACGGCTGAAATCAAGAGACGAGTAAGATTGGCCTGGGCAGCATTCGGTAAATTAAGCTACATATTAAAAATTAAAAAATATCCTCAGTACCTCAAAACGAAAGTGTATAACCAATGTATGCTTCCTGTACTTACCTATGGATCCCAGACCTGGACTTGAAAATTTCAAGGATCAGACTAAAAATTTTTTAAAAATAGTTAGGTATTAAATATATTTTTTTGACCTTAAATTAAAAAAATATTAAAGTTTTATTATTTTATAATAATAATAGCATGAAACCAATCAAAATAGTAAAAAAAAACAGGTCCGTATTTAATTTTTTTATGTTAAATGTCATATCTCAAAAACTAAACAATATTTTAAAAAATTGACAACGTAGTTATTTTCTTCTAAAAAAGTTACCATGAAAAGGTTTTTACAGAATAAATTTTTCAAACACTCCCTGTATAAGCGAAATCACGGGGTATAGCAAAAATCTAATTACACCATTTTTAAGGGTTCAAAAAAAGAGCACGGTAAGGTGCAATCAGAAAATCGATATCTTTAATAATAACCGAGTTTCCCATTTAATCCCATCTAAAATGGGACACGCTGTACTCATTGATTATAATAAACCAAGTGTGTTTGACAAATAACAAAATTATCTAACGATTATGTTGGAAAATAACTGTGTATTAAAAATATTTTTGTTTCTTCTTACTCCTTATTCTATGCTACAGTATCAGACGGCTCGGCTCCGAATTGAGCATTTTAAACACTCAACACATAAGGGAGTTTTAATTTTAAAGTGACAAATCCACTTTTTACTGTTGCATAGGGACCAGTGGCGGGTACTACAGGGAGGGCAACGGGGCAGTGCCCTCCCAAAACTAGACAACAAACAGTATTTTTAATTGATTTATTTAAAAAAAGTTAAATCTTCTCTTACGACATGATTGTTTAGTTCTTTTTATTATCTGTGGTTAACAGCAAGCGATTAATTGAAGTTTTTTAGCGAAAATAATTACAAGCCGGCAGCGCCGCGCGAGGCAAGGATCCAATTTCACCCGTTTTTTAACAAGGTATGGGTAGATATTCTCGAGCGGGGGCGGGATGAACGTTTATTTTAGTAGAAGTCGGCCATCAACATCGTGCGAAAGACGTCTGTTGCCCTTGCTACGAAGCCGGTTTTATCTTTCGTGAAGACGTATCAGTTTGGTTTGATCGCGTGTCATTGTTTGCTTTTGTTATTGTTTGTTTATAAAATGGAAATAAATACCGTCGATTACATAATTACCTGTGCAAATTTAAACACGTTGACATATGAACTCCGATTACAAGTAAAATGTTTAGGGCCACATAGACCGGACCTAAAAATTAACCAAAATTTTAGCCGAGGGGTGTTCCAGAAAAACTTAGAATAGAAAATTTAATAAAAAATTATACGAAGCTGAAAACTGGTTGTGCGGGTGTGAAAAAGGAAATGCTTTGTTTTGCTTTATTTGTCTTGTTATAAACAATCCACGAAGTGATCCTGCGTAGGTGACAAAGGGAATGTGTGATATCAAGCACTTTAGTGAAAAGTTAAAAATACACAAAGTAAGTGGTATTCATTTAAATAACCACATAGAATTTTCTATGCTACGCAAGACTGATATTAGGTCCCAATTGAATAGTGCCTATAGGCAAAACAATACCGAACATAATGAAAATGTGACAAAAATTAGACATACTTAGTAGGTTAATAGACTGTTTAGAATTCTGTGGGATTTTTGAGGTTGCTCTACGGGGCCATAAACAAGAAACGCGAATGGACTTTATCTATAAACAAATAAACTAAAAACTACACCAAGTAGCTGCTTGTTTGGAAAATACTAAAATAAAATTGTTTCGGTAAGTTTTTTTTATCTTATTTTTCATGCAATTTAAATTTCTGCCCCCCCCCACCCCAATTTATAACGTCACCAGTCGCCACTGCTGTTGCATAGGGACACTCGTCCGCTCTTTAGGATGACGGATATATTATTAAAAGTGACCAATTTTATAGAATGCGTAATAAAAAGGGCGAATTGATAGACGTGAACAAAGAAGCTGACTGACAAAAAACATTTGGTTACAGGAGAAGACTATTGTTTGGTGAGTTGCTTTGATCATATCTTAACCGCAAAGGTAAAAAAAGTTGAAATAGATTCGAGTTATGGATTGATGAGTATCTACCCGACAACAAAATAGTGAATACACTGAAACCTCTCCTTGTGGACACCTCTTATAAACGGACACTCCCTTTAGGCGGACAAATTTGTTGAAACCTCCCTTAACCGGACGCGAACCTCTGGCAACGGGACGGAGCGCTGCACGACATGGGCATAAATATTATGTAGTATGTTGGCAACCACGCACTCTGCAGTCGGGGAATTACCTCTTTCGGTTTTAATACGGAGACTAAATACTTCTGTCGTATTTACAACATATTTTATTCGGCGGACTGCTGTTATATTTTTATTGTTCATTTGGGTAGTAATAGATCTCTTTGATCTCTAGTAAAACACTTCTTAGTTTATGTGAAAAAATGAAAGTTGTTAACGTTTCGGAGAAGGAACACCTATCAGCAGGAAAGATCGCTGAAAAACTCAAGCAGCGGAAATTGTTAGTAAATTTATAATAAAATTTCGTAGTGCTCTCTCACAAGCGGACACCTCCAATAAGCCGACAAAATCGACGAAACCGTGAGTGTCCGCTTATAGGAGGTTTCACTGTAGTGGAATAAAGAATTTAGAAAAGCATGTCAACGACGCAGACATATAAAAAGATTTTAGGGATATATCTCGGGTTAATAAGGTGAATAATAATTGTGTTGTTGTCCTATAAAACGGAGGAGGCTAATTAATTGGGTAGGGGACAATTCGCCGCGATTCGCAGCGGCCGATTCACCGCGGGACAATTCGCCGCCGGCCGATTCGCCACGAGATTTTTTATTTTATGATGTTACCATTGGCAATTGTATAAACAGTTTTATTTAGCTTGACTTCATATAATATATTTGTTTATTTGTGTGATCATAACTTTTTTGAAACTTTTCCAACTAGGTATTTGGGGTTAGTATACAATTTAACAATTTTTTTATTACAAAAATAAATAAAATGGCGGATCCAAAATGGTGAATTTTCCCATTTATGAACCGATATGCATCAAACTCGGAACTTTGAGATCTTTCAGGTCGCTGATTATTATTTTTAACTTAATTTTAAAAAATCAGTTTATAAACAAGAAAGTGCGCCATTGTGAAACTGCCATTTTGATTTTTAAAAATTTAAGTCAAAAATAATAATCAGCGACCTGAAAGATCTCAAAGTTCCGAGTTTGATGCAAATCGGTTCATAAATGGGAAAATCCGCCATTTTGGATCCACCATTTTTATTTTTTTTTAATTTAAGTAAAAAATTGTATTAAGTTACCTTAAGCGCCGCTATGTTTCAAGTTTAAAGCAAATCGATTTATTAATAAGAAAGTGCGCCATTGTGGACCAGCCATTTTGATATTTTTAAATCAAGTTAAAAATAATCAACGACCTGAAAGATCTTAAAGTTCCGAGTTTGATGCAAATCTGTTCAGAAATGGGAAAATCCGCCATTTTGGATCCACCATTTTAATTTTTTTAAATTTAAGTCAATAATTGTATAAGTATTGTGTAAGTTACCTTAAGCGCCGCGATGATTCAAGTTTGAGGCAAACAAACGCGGATTTGAGGGGGGGGAGTAAGAAAAAAAACTTTTTCCTATTAAAATAAGGGAAAACAGAAGAATTACCCCCCCCCCCCCCCTAGAAAAGAAAAATATATTACAAAAAAAAATTTCGTCGCCTATTACTACCCCTAGATTTAGACCCAGATCCGCGCTTCGAGGCAAATCGGTTCATAAATAGGAAAATCCGCCATTTTATTTATTTTTCTAATAAAAAAAATGTTGAATTGTATACTAACCACCAAATAACTAGTTTGAAAAAGTTATGATCAAACAAATAAACAAATATATGAAGTCAAGCTAAATAAAACTGTTTAAACAATTGTCAATGGTAATATCATAAAACAAAAAATTTTGCTGCGAATTGTCCCCGCGGCGAATTTTCCCATCCCCTAATTATTTAGCCTTAATTTTTCCAAAGAAAATAGTCTATCTATTCTATTTAGCCTTCTTCAATCCCTCTTGGGACATAAAACTCCCCCAATCTTTCACTCTTCTCTGTCTGTCGCCGCGTTCATCGATGTGCCCGTGTGTTTCTTCAAATCCGTTCATCTCATTTGGGGCTCTTCCCCTACTTCTTTTATTTTCTCAAGGTCTCCAGTTTACAATACATTTGTTCCATCGATCGTCTTTCTGTCTGATATTATGACCGAGAAATTTTAATTTTGCTACTTCGCCTGTGACTTTTGTTTTATTTCTGATTCATTCATTCCTTTTTCTCTGTTAGCTTTACATGTAACATTTGTCTTTCCATTGATCTTTGGGCTTTTGTTACCTTATCCATGTTCGATTTTGTATGTGTCCAGGTCTGGGATCCATGGGTAAGTACAGGAACGATACATTGGTTATACACTTTCTTTTTGAGGTTCTGAGGATATTTTTTATTTTTTAATATGTAGCAGGCCAATTTTCTCGTCTCTTGATTTCAGCTGTTTGGTTTTCTTTTTTTCGTTTAATAATTTGTCCCATTTAAAACTTTCCACTCGGGATTTCTGGAGAACTGCTGATAATTTTTAAAAATGCCGAGACACGTCGATTTTGTTTGCGAGGGGGAGATTTAAGTCAAGAAACCTTCAAAACAAGGGATCACTAGACCCGGGTGGTGGAACAAAGATCGAAAGACAAAAGATCGAATACAAAAGATCGAAAAACAAAAGATCGAAAAGGCAAAAGATCGAAAATACAAAAGATCGAAAAACAAAAGATCAAAAGACAAAAGATCGAAAATACAGAAGATCGAAAAACAAAAGATCGAAAAGGCAAAAGATCGAAAATACAAAAGATCGAAAAACAAAAGATCGAAAATACAGAAGATCGAAAGTACAAAAGATCGAAAGACAAAATATCGAAAAACAGAATATCAGAAGACAAAAGATCGACAAAAATCGCAAGTAAATAAGATCAAAATATACACAATATCATATTTTTTCAAAAACAAAACTTTCCTGATTTCTTTCCCGGGGTCCTAGAGGGCGTCCAACTAAACCTAACTGAACCGAACCGAACCAAAACGAACCGAACCGGTTTGGTTTGGTTCAGTTTGGTTTTACACCCTGGAGGATCCCGGAAATCATTTCAGGAAAGTTTTTTGTTTGAAAATATAAGTTAGAAAGAGACCCCATAGTGGAACCGGTTCGGTTCGGTTTAGTTACACACCCTCTAGGACCCCGGAAAAGAAATCAGAAAGTTTTTTTTTAAACCATGTAACAGCGATATTTTGAAACGCGCTGTTTTTGATCTTTTGTACTTTCGATCTTTTGTCTTTCGATCTTTTGTTTTTCGATCTTTTGTATTTATGATCTTTTGCATTTTCGATCTTTTGTTTTTCGATCTATTGTTTTTCGATCTTTTGTACTTTCGATCTTTTGTTTTTCGATCTTTTTTGGTTTTGATATTTTGTATTTCGACCTTTTGTATTTCGATCTTTTGTCTTTTTGATCTTTTGTTTTTCGATCTTTTGTATTCGATCTTTTGTCTTTCGATCTGTGTTCCGCCACCCCACTACCTATTCAAAATATAGGGGTAAAGTATACCCCTCGAAGGTTGTGCGTGCTACAAAAATTTCACGATAGCCAAAAAGTGTCCCCCTCGCAAACAAAATCGACGTGTGTTTTTAAAAATTTTCAGCAGTTCTCGAGAAATCCCGGGTGGAAAGTTTTAGATGGGACACACTGTACTCTATTTGTTCTATTTTATTTTGGTTTATTCTGATAGTGATATTGTCATCTGTCTTTGTTATGATTTTAGTTTTAGTGTAGTTCATACTCAACACTATATTTTTAGCTGCTGTATCCAGTACTTCCAGCATTTTTATCATGCAGTTTTTCTTGTCTGTTATCAAGGCGATACCATCAGCATATCTTAGGTGGTTCAGGTATTGTCCGCTTACTTTGATGCCTATTTCTTCCCAATCTAAGTTTTTAAAATATTTTCTAGGGCCTGGTTAAATAGTTTAGGGGATATTGTGTCACCCTGTTTGCCACCTCTTCTTATGCGGATTGGCTTGGCTTCTTTGTGGATTTTGATTGATATTGTTGCTTCGCTATATACACTGGTTATTAAGTCTGTGTATCTGTGATCTATTCAGCTATTAAAAGAAAATAGTAAAGTACAAATTTTAGAATTTTGTTACTCATTGTCAGAGGCCTATGATGTAACGATTTAGATTTTTAATATTAAAATTAACGCTTCTTAATTAAATTTTTAAAGCACGCAGCCCATCATCCCACTGACTTCGATTATAATTGGCACCCTGGATTGATTTCTCAGCGTGAGATCATGGCGAGGGGTAGTTTGGGGTGCAAGTAGGGAGACACAGGGGCCATGTGTGGAACGAGCTGATCCGTTTATAAAATGTACAAGAGTGTGCAGCCCGAAGAATGATTCATTTTATTATTGTTCGGGACGACGCATCTCATTATCCAATGCGTTTTTTGTAGTTTGAATAGTTAGGGATGTTTTTTTTTTCAACAAAATCACGAGAAATTTCTGCCCAGGTTTTTGAAGAATATTCTGAACCAAATATTTTAGAAAAATCTGTTGTTTATGTAGAGAGACAGAGATGTATATAAAGTTAGCAGAGCACCTTTGGAAATTTAAAAACATTTATGCTCAGAATTTGCCGTTAATTATCCGTATTTCTATACTGTCGTCCTTAGTAAGACTCACCTATCTGCAAAAAAACCAAAAATGAGTTAGGTTACTTTTATCTGTTTTTTAAGAAAAATACCCACATTTTTGTATTTTGAAAAACAAAAAAAAATATTACTATGTACTCTTGGCAAGCATTTAAACTTTAAACTCGTTTTTCTCGAAATTAGTGAGTAGATAGGTGGGTCTTACTAAGGACGGCAGTATAAGTGTTCTGCTAACTTTATATAAAGTTAGCAGAACATTTTTTTTTTTAAACAGTCACGACAAATTTTTTGTTTCCACAACTAATTTCTGGATAATTAACGGCAAATTGTACACTAATTTTTTTATAGGTGTTCTGCTAACTTTATATAAGTTTGTTTTTACTACGCATAACGAGGTACGGATAATTGAAATCGAGAGTCGTTCCCGAAAAATGAGTTTTTGTTTCAACCACTGTTTTATGACTGCCTTGCCAATTTTGCAAAAATTGCTCTCTAACACACTATTAAAATTTCCGCCAATTTGGAATCTAAGATGGCGGACTTCGAACTAAATGAAAATTCGTCCCTCCACAAAAGATCGCTTCGTCTTATGTTCCGAAGAATTTTCAATCTCCAACGCGAATACGAAAAAAAGGTTGGATAAGTATAAAATGCACCCTTAAATGTACCTCCTGTAAGCGGACAGTCACGGTTTTGTCGATTTTGTCCGCTTATTGGAGGTGTCCGGCTATGAGAGGGAACTGCGAAATTTTAATATATATTTATTAAGAATTTCCGCTGCTTGAGTTTTTCCGATATTAAATTTTTCAGTGATGATGATAGATGTTCCTTCTCCGAAACGTTAACAACTTCCATTTTTTCACGTAAACTAAGAAGTTTTTTACTAGGCGCCATTTCAAAGAGATATTACTACCGAACTGAACAATAAAAATAAACACAGCTGTACTGCCGAATAAAATATGACAGAAGTATTTAGTCTCCGCATTGAAACGGAAAGAGGTAATTCCCCGGCTGCAAAGTGCGTTGTTGCCAACATACTACAAATTATTTATGCCAATGTCGTGCAGCGCTCCGTCCCGTTGTCAGAGGTTCGCGTCCGGTTAAGGGACGTTTCAGAATTTTTTAACCAAAAAAAATTGTCCGCGTCCGGTTATCAGAGTGTCCGGTTATAGGAGTGAATTTTACATAAAATGAAATAGGGAAAAGCTCGGTTCAAACAAATTTGTCCGCCTAAAGGGAGTGTCCGCTTAATAGAGGTGTCCGCAAGGAGAGGTTTCACTGTATTTGGTTCTGGCATATTTATGCGTCTGTCTCAGGCAGTAAGCCTTTCCATCATTCCACAAAAAACACACGCACAACCCCTTAAGCCTGAAAAGAAAAAAAAAGAAAATAAAAACAGGTTTTTAAAGCCCCTCAGCGCAGGGGACCTCACAGTGCACGCGTATATCTCTCAAAGGACTCCGTTATTTGCATATAAATGCAATATTACGCTGGACCAACTAATATTAAAAGAAGACGAAACATCAGCAGTTTAATTGTGTCAGAAAAAGAGATCGTTACATTGCTGTCGCTTTTCTCACAGGATTATTTGGATATTGAATAAACCCGGCATAAGGCTATGCCAGGGGGTTCGACATATTATTATACATCGTATGTGGTGTGCCAAACGGGAAGGAAAAAGGGGGTGGTAAAAAACAACCCTTTTTACATCCTCCCGCAGCAGCACGTACAGATCGTACAGGGTGTTAAATTTGTTTTTGATCAAAATCTTAAAAGAATCAGAATATATATTTTTTTTGAATTCGTATATTTACATCATATTCTTGCATTTGACATACCGCGTGATCAAGTTCACATCTAGGGGTATAAATTTCCATAAAAGGATAAAAAACAGATAGAGTATAGCATTTATTAAAACGAAACCGCGATACGTCCGAGTCCCGCAAAAAGCTTTGCAGCATTGTCAAAGGTAACCTTGATAAATTACTACAATCTGAAACATTTTTTTAGGGCGAGATTTATTTCTCCATACAAGAAGTGGACTATTAAAAACGTGATGACATTTTCTTTTTAACAATTTATTAAATGTGAGTTATTTGGTTCCTAAAACACCTAGATCGGATAATAAAATAAATTGTCTGTCTTAATACACGATAACTCAAGAACACCTCAAACGATTTTAACCCAATATGACACACAAGTTTTATGTCGGCATTAGATTTTGGTTAAAAAAAGGGTTAGTTAAAAGTATTATTTAATCAATTTTACCTTAAAACCATCAACTTTTCTATCAACTTTTCCTAAGTTGAATTTTCTGAAAATTTTCGTTTTTAGTTTAAAAGGCATTACCACTCATAATTATGATATTTGTCTTGAAAACGTACTAAATAAGCTCCGCGGAACTACTTTTGAGGCTCAATACCATCTCTGCCGCCCCCTAAGTTCTCGACCACCCTCCCGCGCCCTATAACCACGCTGCGTCCACTATGGTCTACCATTACCTTTGTTAGGGTTAGACTAAAAATGAATTAAAAAAACCTCAAATTAAATAATAGTTAGCGGGCCAATAGATCGGTAAACTGTGGTGTAAAAAAATTGACTTTAGTGAATGTGAAACGAAACAATAACAAGAATACCTAACACTTTAAAATTCTTTGTTTGTAAAAGTAAGTGAATTATTTACATTTAGGCACAAGTAGAATTTTAAGGTATTATTCTGGTTGTTTATCACCCCGTTTGATGAATGCACTTACATAAAACTGAAAAGTTGGCTTTTCGCGAACCAAGTAGCAGATTATACTGATATTTTCGTTAAACTGGCAACGTCGGTCTGTCCTCCCATGCAATCCTTATGGTCCATACAAAAATCCTACCCCTAGATAGAAGGCTGGCCACGCGGTATAACACCATCTCTCGAAAGCTTCAAGCTCAATTATTATTATTACTGCAGAATAATTAAGGTGAGATTTCGGAAAATCTTTTTATGCAAATGGTCAATTAACCGACCCCGCTGAATATAATAAGATATTTAAAATGGCGGACAAAATGGCGCCGAAATTAATTAACTGTAAAGCTCTATTTGACATAGGTATGCTTTTAAAAAGTGTAATTTTATAACCAAAAAATGTCATATTAGTTTTTTTTAATTAGCTGCAAAAAAACCCCAAAAACTCCCCTAGACACCCCGATATAGTCCGATAACCCTATATTAAATAATATAATTAAAGAAATTTTAAAAAGTTAAAAAAAAAACAAAAAAAAATTTTTTTTTAAACAAGCTTTATAGGAAAAAATATGTCCAATACTTAACTGTAGACAATAAAATTTCCTTTTAAAAACTGTATAAAAACGTCAGATTAGTTTCGCAATTTAAACCTCAAGGGCCTCCGTATATTAAATTTTTTTTTTAAAAATTATGAAACAAACCATTTTTGTTACAAGTTTTATCTAATTTTCTTAGAAACTTAGCTCAGTGTGCTTTTTAAAGATGTATACGACGTTTTTGTTAGAGATTCTTAGTAACGGTTTTTAATACAAACTTTTAATAACGATGTAACCAACGATGAAAACCCTGTAGCAACTTTAATAGATAGCATGGATAGCATCGTCGTTTAATACCTCCATCAAACAACGATAGCATTAATTTGGAGGAAAATATGAAAGAAACTAAATAAAGCTAGTTCTTATTCAGATAACGAGAAGAGTCCACACAGAATCTCAAATCTCGATCCCAATATAAAGGTCCATAATACTATTTTAAAGCTAATGTAAAAATATTGCCAAGCCTATGAGAACTCCAGGTGAGCAAAGCAAGGGTATAGAATAAAGACTTGAATATCCTGACTGGGAACAACATTCTAATTTTTTTCTGTTTGATTACCACAACGAAAAGCTGAGGTTTTAAAAACAAATCATCAACACCCTGTAACCCATGGAGATAAAGGGGCTGCAGCCTGCAGGACTGCATATATGGACCCTATAATATTTCAGTAGGATCACAAATCTTTTAGTTAGCGTTTAGGGGATGTGAGATGAACGTGTCCGTCGCGTCGTGAGTGCGTATAGTTAAAACGGTGAAGATTCTGAGTAGAAAGATAGTGTGGACCTTGAAATGTAATATTTAATATTTTTGTGATCTGAAAAGATACTCAAATCGGCTAGGTGTTCAGAAGAATTGTAAAAAGTTACAGATTGTCAACCTTAACAAAGATCAATATTAGTTTGGAATAATAATTTAAGAACTCATAGCTTCAATACCAATAAAGCACAGAATCAACTTTAATTGATAAAATGTAACGCTGATGATAACGAAACAAAAGTATGTGCTTTTAAAATTAATAAAAACACTAAAATATCACTAACTGCAGCTAACTAAATATTTTCAAACCTAACAAAGATTAGAAGTAACTTGATAACATGTGACGCTGATGATACCGAAATACAAGTTTGTCGGTAAACACATTAAAACCTCAATCACTGCAAATAAAATAATAAAATCCACATAGTATCAACCGCAACAAAAAGCAAAACAAGCTGGATTTTATAAAATGCAATCCTGATAATAAAAACAAAAGTGTGTGCTTTTTAAACCGTAAAAATCATTAAAATAAAACTAATCGCTGCAACCAAATGATCAACACATCATGAAAATACAACGTCAAATTACTTATTTTACTAAATATAGTAAGGTTATTGATAAAAGGCAGTCAGATAAAACCAGGAAACTCATGTTAATAAGTCTAGCAAAACTAGCGCTTCTTGTTAAATTAACTTTAATTTAAAACCTGGTGCCATAAAATGAAGTAGTTAACCGATTATCTTTGGCTACCCTGATATATTCAGCACCCTATTCCAAATGGACTGAATGAACTAAATCTGATAACCAAGATTTCCTGGTACAATTTGAATATTTTTAATATAAGATTTTGTGTGAGTTATAACAATTTTAATTTTATCAAGCGGGTTTTCGTGGACTTGTAAAAAAGTGTTCTTAAATATCTTATGATAAAACGATCTTCAGAAATAAACAAATGACAATGTCAAGCTATAATTTCGAAAATTAAGTCTTCTAGAACTGGACAAAGTTTAGTGAATTCTTCATTTTGAATTAATAGTACAGTTGGTTTAATAAGTGTTAAATAAAAATATGTTGATTTTACCCAGCGGGATTTCAACGGGTATACCGCAAGGGCCCATTTTCGGACCTATTGTTTCCCGGTTAATACCTCAACCAATGCCCTATTATTTGGTGGGATTTGTAAATGGAAGGTAAGTGTTAATGTAAAAGTAATAATATGTATAGTTAGAACGGTAAAGATTTTGAGTAGAAAGATAGTGCATGGACTGTAAAATGTAATATTTAATATTTTTGTGATCTGAAAGAATACTCAATATCAGCTAGGTGGAAGAAGAAGAAATCTAAAAAGTTACAGACTTACAACCTTACCAAAGATCAATATTAGTTTGGAATAATAAAAAGTAGCGCTGACACCTAAACAAAATTTCGTAAAATCTGTAAATTAATCATTATTAACATAAAACTAGTTTCTGCAACTAAATTTAAAAACTCATAGTTTCGATACCAATAAAGCACAAAATCAACTTTAATTGATAAAATGTAACGCTAATGATAACGAAACGAAAGTTTGTGCTTTTAAAACTAGTAAAAACACTAAAATATAACTTATTACTGCAACGAACTAAATTTATACTTGAATATTTTCAAACCTAACATAGATTAGAATTAACTTGATAACATGTGACCGGTGACGGAATGGGACAACTGGGCGCCGCCAACTGGGCGCCGCCAACTCGGCGCCGCCAACTGGGCGCCGGGCCAACTCGGCGCCGGGCCAACTCGGCGCCGCCAACTGGGCGCCGGCCAACTCGGCGCCGGACTAAATTTTTTTTTTGGATAAAATGTGTAGATGAAAAATAAAATATATTATTTATATAAAAACATCTTTAAAAAAACCTTTACGCAATTTTTTTTACAAGCTTTTATTTAGCTTCAGATGTTCTGCCTAACTAACTAACTATCTATCAAATCTTGTGAAGCGTGTTTGACACACGTAGTGGTCCCATGACAATACAACATTAAGAAAAAAATATGCTCCCACCCTACCCCCACCCCTTCTATAGAAAAATGTGTTTTTGACACACTTCCCGTTATCCGATTTGGATAAAATTTGGTATACACATAGTGGTCCGATGATAATACAACAATAAAAAAAAATATCCTCCCACCCCTACCCCCACCCCCTTCCATAGAAAAAATTGTTTTTGACACACATCCCGTTATCCGATTTAGATGAAATTTGGTATACATATAGTGATCCGATGACAATACAATATTAAGAAATATCCTCCCACCCCTACCCCCACCCCTTTTCATAGAAAAATGTTTTTGACACACTTCCCATTATCCGATTTGGATGAAATTTGGTATTCACATAGTGGTCCGATGACAATACAACATTAAAAAAAAATATCCTCCCACCTCTACCACCACCCCTTCCATAGAAAATGCGTTTTTGACACCCTTCTTATTATCCGATTTGGATGAAATTTGGTATTCACATAGTGGTCCGATGACAATACAACAATAAAAAAAAATCCTACCACTCCTACCCCCACCCTCATGTATAGAAAAATGCGTTTTTGACCTACTTCCCATAATCCGATTTGGATGAAATTTGGTATACATATAGTGATCCGATGACAATACAATATTAATAAAAAAATATCCTCCCACCTCTACCCCCACCCCCTTTCATATAATTTTTTTTTTGACACACTTTCCATTTTCCGATTTGGATGAAATTTGGTATTCACATAGTGGTACGATGACAATACAACATTAAAAAAAAAATATCCTCCCACCTCTACCACCACCCCTTCCATAGAAAATGCGTTTTTGACACCCTTCCCATATAGTGGTCCGATGACAATACAACATTAAAAAAAAATATCCTCCCACCTCTACCACCACCCCTTCCATAGAAAATGCGTTTTTGACACCCTTCCCATTATCCGATTTGGATGAAATTTGATATACATACAGTGATCCGATGACACTACAATATTAAAAAAAAATATATTCCCACCTCTACCCCCACCTCCTTTCATAGAAAAATGAGTTTTTGACATACTTCCCATTATCCGATTTGGATGAAATTTGGTAAAAATATCCTCCCACCTCTATCCCCACCCCCTTTCATAGAAAAATGAGTTTTTGATACACTTCCCATTATCCGATTTGGATCAAATTTGGTATACATATAGTGATCCAATGACAATACAATATTAAGAAAAAAATATCCTCCCACCTCTACCCCCACCCCCTTTCATAGAAAAATGAGTTTTAGACACACTTCCCATTATCCGATTTGGATGAAATTTGGTACACACATAGTGGTCCGATGATAATACAACAATAAGAAAAAAATATCCTCCCACCCTACCCCCACCCCCTTCCATAGAAAATTTTTTTTTTGTCACACATCGCGTTATCCGATTTGGATGAAATTTGGTATACATATAGTGATTAGGGGGTAGGGGGATATTTTTTTCTTAATGTTGTATTGTCATGGAACCACTACGTGTGTATCAAATTTCATCCAAATCGGATAATGGGAAGGGTGTCAAAAACGCATTTTCTATGGAAGGGGGAGGGGGTAGGGGTGGGAGGATATTTTTTAATGTTGTATTGTCATCGGACCACTATATGTATACCAAATTTCATCCAAATCGGATTACGGGATGTGTGTCAAAAACAAATTTTTCTATAGAAGGGGGTGGGGGTAGGGGTGGGAGGATATTTTTTTCTTATTGTTGTATTATCATCGGACCACTATGTGTATACCAAATCGGATAACGGGAAGTGTGTCAAAAACACATTTTTCTATAGAAGGGGTGGGGGTAGGGTGGTAGGATTTTTTTTTCAATGTTGTATTGTCATCGGACCACTATATGTATACCAAATTTCATCCAAATCGGATAATGGGAAGGGTGTCAAAAACGCATTTTCTATGGAAGGGGTGGGGGTAGGGTGGGAGGATATTTTTTTTTAATGTTGTATTGTCATCGGACCACTATGTGAATACCAAATTTCATCCAAACCGGATAATGGGAAGTGTGTCAAAAACTCATTTTTCTATGAAAGGGGGTGGGGGTAGAGGTGGGAGGATATTTTTTTCTTAATATTGTATTGTCATCGGATCACTATATGTATACCAAATTTCATCCAAATCGGATTACGGGATGTGTGTCAAAAACAAATTTATCTATAGAAGGGGGTGGGGGTAGGGGTGGTTGGATATTTTTTTCTTATTGTTGTATTATCATCGGACCACTATGTGTATACCAAATTTTATCCAAATCGGATATCGGGAAGTGTGTCAAAAACACATTTTTCTATAGAAGGGGTGGGGGTAGGGTGGGAGGATATATTTTTTTTAATGTTGTATTGTCATGGGACCACTACGTGTGTCAAAAATGCTTCACAAGATTTGATAGATAGTTAGTTAGACAGAACATCTGAAGCTAAATAAAAGCTTGTAAAAAATATTGCGTAAAGGATTTTTTAAAGATGTTTTTATATAAATAATATATTTTATTTTTCATCTACACATTTTATCAAAAAAAAAAAATTAGTCCGGCGCCGAGTTGGCCGGCGCCCAGTTGGCGGCGCCGAGTTGGCCCGGCGCCCAGTTGGCCCGGCGCCCAGTTGGCGGCGCCGAGTTGGCGGCGCCGAGTTGGCGGCGCCCAGTTGTCCTAGACCGACCGGTGATGATACCGAAACAAGAGTTTACGATTCACCGGTAGAAACATTAAAACCATAATCACTTCAATTAAATTAAAAAATTTACATAATATCAACCCCAACAAAAAGCAAAATAAACTTGAATTTATAAAATGCAACCCTGATAATAACATAACAAAAGTGTGTAGTTTTTAAACCGGCAAAATCATTAAAATAAAACTAATCGCTGCAACTAACTGATCAACACGTCATGAAAATAAAACGTCAGATTACTTATTATACTAAAGATAGTAAGGTTATTAATAATAGGCATTCAGATAAAACCAGGAAACTCGTGTTAATAAGTCTTAATGCAAAACTAGCGGTTCTTCTTAAATTAACTTTAATTTAAAACGTGGACATTTTGTTTTATCACTTTTGCTTATTAGCAAGCGGAATATTTAAATAAATTTATGAAAAAAATTGTCATAATTAGTGCCACAAATTTAGTTAATTACCCGATTATGTTTGGCTACCCTGATATGAACAGCACCCTATTCCAAACGGACTGACTGTCCTAAAACTGATAACCAAGATTTCCTGGTACAATTTGAATAATTTCAATATAAGATTTTGTGTGACTTATAACAATTTCAATTTTATCAAGTGGGTTTTCGTCGGTATTCCGCAACGGCTCCTCCTCGGACTAAAAAAGTGGTATTAAATATCTTATGATAAAACTATCTACAGAAATAAACAAATGACAATGTCAAGCTATAATTTCAAAAATTAAGTCCTCTAGAACTGGACAAAGCCTAGTGTATTCTTCATTTTGAATTAATAGTACAACTGGTTTAATAAGTGTCAAATAAAAGAATGTTGATTTTACCGAGCGAGATTTCAACGGGAATACCGTAAGGGCCCATCTTCGGATCCATTGTTTCCCGGTTAATACCTCAACCAATGCCCTATTATTTGGTAGGATTTGTAAATGGAAGGTAAGTGGCAAACAGCTCAAGTGTTCTCAAGTGTTCTCACAAGTCCCTTACACCCCAAAGTCAACATAATTAAACAAAAATAAAACGCCATAACGAATACAACATTCCACTATATATTGCTTTATAGACTTTGAAAAATCTTTCGATTGCATTGAGCACAGGACAGTAAAAGCATCTTTAATAACCTCTCTAACTCGAACCTCTATAACTCGAACCTCTCTATAACTCGAACCTTTTAAGTGTTCCCTGCTCTTCTTATATGTATTTTTACCAGTTTAATTCGAATTTCTATAACTCGAACTCGAACTGTTTTGGTTGACCCTTTGAGTTCGAGTTATAGAGGTTCGACTGTATATATACCGAAGCAACAACATCAATCAAAATCCACGAAGGAATCAAGCCAATCCGCATAAGAAGAGTTGTCAGCCAGGGCGACACAATATCTCCTAAACTATTTAACGAGGCCCTAGAAGATGTTTTTAAAAATTTAGATTGGGAAGAAATAGGCATCAAAGTAAGCGGACAATACTTGAACCACCTAAGATATGCTAATGATATTGCCTTAATAACAGACAAAAAAGAAGAACTGATAAAAATGCTGGAAGAACTGGATAAGCAGCTAGAAATATAGGCTTGAGTATGAGCTGCACTAAAACTACAATCATAACAAAAAAAGATATCACGATCGGAATAAACCAAAAGAAAATAGAACAAGTAGAGGAATATAGTATATAACTGGGACAAATTATTAAACTGAAAAAGAAAACGAAACAGCTGGAATCAAGAGACGGGTAAGATTAGCCTGGGCAGCATTTGGTAAATTAAGCTACATATTAAAAAATAAAAAATATCCTTAGTAGTTTAAAACGAAAGTGTATAACCAATGTATCCTTCCGGTACTTACCTATGAATCAAACATGGATAAGAGAACAAAAGCCCAAAGATCAATGGAAAGACAAATGTTACATGTATTTCTAACAGATAGAAAAATTTAATGAATGAATAAGAAATAAAACAAAACTAAGGGATATCAGAGGAGAAGTAGCAAAATTAAACTGGAAATTTGCCGGTCATAATATCAGACAGAAAGACGATCGATGGAACAAATGTATTGTAAACTGGACACATTGGGAAAATAAAAGAAGTAGGGGAAGACCCCAAATGAGATGAGCGGTCGATTGAAAGAAACACCCGGGAACTAGATGGATGAATACGGCGACAGACAGAGAAGAGTGGAAGATATTGGGAAAGGCCTATGTCCAAAGATGGATTGAAGAAGGCTAAATAGATATATAGATAGCCGAGAAGACCGATCGCTCTTCTCGGTAGATAGATAGAAAACGCCACAAGGACTAAATTTAAAGTGCTGATAAATAATTTAGAACTAATCTGTTTAAAGAAATAAAATAAAACGCGAGTCTAATCAGCAATACAACATCTAAAACTTGTAAGCGAAGTATTTAGATGTTTGATAGCAAGGTTGCTGCACATGGATGCATTCGACTACCATTAGTAAAGAGGTTTCCTTTCACAAAAAATAACAATACAATGGGTTTTGTACTTGAACGGAGTTCTTTATAAAAATACCGTTTCATGTGTATTTTTATGAAACTCTCCTCGCTTTACACAAGAAAGAGTGAAGCAATCCATCAGTAATGATTGATTATCAATAGTTGAGAGGCTTATCGTCAAAAATCATGTCCCGTGGGATAGTTGTGGAAGATTTTTTAAAAGTGTCTTAAATCGATTGGTAATAGATCACAGAATAATTGTAGGTCACTGTCTCATTTGAGTGGGAGGGCCTGTGTGACATGAATCCCAGATGGTGGCTTTTTTAATGTTTTATCACAAATTTTTTCTTATAACTTTCGGTAAATTAGTTTCACGGAAAAAGTGTCAATACAGGGTTGGATGGGACAGGCGGGCAACCGGGCAAATGCTCGGTGGGCCGGTTGGGCCGCAGGCCCGTTGTACCTATTCCAAATTATTAATATTTATTTTTGTATATTTGACAAACAAACTAATTAAAACATTAAACTTTTAAATTAAAAAAAATCTGTATGTAGTAACTCCAGGCCTGCGTTACTCGTTTGATTGTTACTAATATATGTATAATAGGTATCAAGGAGCTAATGTGATAATGGCACTAACTTATGAATATCTTTTTACAATACCAATATCCAGAAGAAAAAATCGGGAGATTAAAAAATGTAATAAAAATATTGTCCAATTTTTTTTCTTATTTGTGTTGCTGTTGTGAAATCTCTTTTAACACACTTTGTTGACTATTTTGGTGGGGATTGATCCCACTGATCTCCCCCTTCGGTACGGCCTTGCCAATATCTCATATCTTAGTTGCAGAAGATCATTTTTGGTGCTAAAATACATAAAAATCTAAGAAATCGATTAACTGATTGAAAAATCGGTATTGGGTCCAATTTAAATTAAGGAGATCATAGATAAAATTGCAGCATCAAGTTCATTATTAAAAAAGTCGTTACCATATGAAAAATTAGCATACCTGCTCTGCCCCCGGTAGATCAAAGGGCGCAAGTGACGAAAGTGTGGTTCATTCGGTTCGGTTCGGTTCGGTTCGGTTCATTGTGACGAAAGTGTGGTTCGGAAAAAAAACGACTTCAAAGTTTTAATTGTTCATAAGGCAGTACTACAGTTACTGCTATTTGTTTTTTTTTAAGTTTTTTTTTAAATTTTATTACATGATGGAAAATCCGTCGAGACCAAAAACCTAAATTCGAAAAAAAGTTACTTGCAGTCTTTTAACTAACGAGAGCAGTGCTGTTGTATGTTGAAATTTTGTACGTTTTTTTTAGGTTTTCATTTTGTGAAAAAATTAGATATTTATTATATTAATAGGTACTTAGTGTTTAATATAGGCATACATAATATAAAACTTTATAAAAATATCTAGAGCACTATCACAGATATTAATAAAAAAGGAGATTTTCTGAAAGTCTTTAAACACCTTGTATCTCACAAGTTAGGATGTTTAGGACATGCATAATATGTTTATATGAAGTTTTTTTCTCAAAATGCAAATTACATCCTTTAAAATTAGCATGTTATTTAATAACAAAACCTCCATAATATCAAAAACAAAAATAACACAATATGGCTTCGTTTTCTTTGTCGTAAAATTTTTCTGCCAAAGCGTAGGATGAATAAAAAAAAATTGCCAGGGCCGACTTATTTGAGCCCAGCCAACCCTGTGTCAATACATTTTTTATTGGAAAGAGAACACCAATTAGTGAAAAAAATAGGTTTATAACTTAAAAACTAACAAAGATATTAATAAAAAGAAAAAACTTTTTTGTTAACTGAAAAAAAAAATGAAGAGGGAAGTTTAAGAGTATCTCAGATTGATTGGTTATGAATCAGTCAATTTTAAGTCGCCGGGTGTTTGCCTCAAATTTGAGCAAGAGCGCCTGTTTGACATCATAAATCCAAGATTGCGATTTTTTCCATGGTTTTTCACAAATTTTTGCTTTTAACTTTTGCCACATGAATTTTAGAGAAAAATTCTATGGGTCAGTGGCGTATATAAGGGGGGCCTAGAGCCCCCCCCCCCCCCGAAGCTAAGATTTTTTTAGATATTTTCCACATATTTCATGCATACAAACATAAAATAGCATAAAATACGGTCTCATGAGGTCTCGGCCCCCCCCCCCCCCACCCCCAAAACTGTCTCGGGCCCCTCCGAAACTTTTTTCTATATACGCCATTGCTATGGGTTATGATTTGTTCGCAACTTAATTGTCATTCTAAGAAGCTTTATATTTCAAGAACTAAAAAAGATATTGTTATTTTTTTTTAATTATAAAAATTCTAGATTGACCAAGAAAGTTTCGATCGATTGGTGATGGATCCATTAATGTTAAGTCGCTGGGTCCTTGCCTCCAATTTGAGTAAAAGGGCCTGTGTGACGTCATAAATCCAAGATGGCGGTTTTTTTCATATTTTTTTCGCAAACTTTGGATTATAACTTTTGCTAAATTAGTTTTACAGAAAAACTGTAAATACGTTTTTCGTTTCCAAAAGAGCATTAATTAATGCAGTAAAGAATTTAGCTTAATGTATTAAAAACTAACAAAGATATTAAATTTTTGGCAAAAAATATTACTATATTTTTAATTATTAAAAAAAATATATCTTTGTTAGTTTATAAAATATAGAGCTAATTTAATCACTATATTCATCGCTGTTCTTTTGAAAACAAAAACCTTATTTACAGTTTTTCTGTAAGACTAATTAAGCAAAAGTTGATAGCGAAAGTTTGTAAAAAAAATTAAAAATACCGCCATTTTGGATTTATGAGGTCACACGATCAAGGGTGAGGTTCATCAATTTTTAATTTTTTTAATATTAAAAAAAATTACAATACAATGAATATCGGTTATAACGACATTGAACGGACCGCTTTATTTCGGCCGTTATAAGCGAGCGTCGCACAGTGGGGCCGGGACACATAAAAGTTACCGAAAATTATATATGCATATAATGTTTATTGAAATTGTCTATAAACGCATTTTTATTCTTAAAATTATTAATTTAATGAAAAAAATATTGTCGCACGAGCAGTTAGCCGAGGTACGCTAACGCAGTACTTACATATAGCAACAAAATTTAATATTAAAACTTAAAGTAATTAAAAAGAACAACAACCCTTATGTTCACTGATTGTAATTTCATTATCTAGCTAAAATAACCTTTAATTTGATAGCCCACAACCCATGTTAATAAAATGAATAAATTTAAAAATGATCTATTTAAAAAAAGTATATTTAAAGGAATAAAAAAAACAACAAAACTAAACTAAGCTATAATTATCACAATCTGAAGTAGCGGGGAGACGATGGAGATGGATTTTGCGAAATAATTTTTTGGGGGTCTTTTGATTGCGGATTCCCGACGACTAATTTTATTTGAATCAGCCAGGTAACGAAAGCAAATTTAAGCAAGGAAATTTACTTCTGTCTTTTTCTCGGATGAGATTGTTAAAAAGTTTATGTATTCAGAAGCTCAATCGGGATTTAAAGATAATTGTTTTAATAGTTTGGAAGCTTAAATATATAATATAAACTCCATTTTGGCAGCATATAATATTTCCTCAATTGTGTTTTTTTTTCGCAAATGTGCAGTTTTCTGACGTTTACTGTTTTCACTGCATTCTGTAAACTCTGTTAGCAGATAAATTACTTTCCAACCAATTTCTGTTTGTTAAAATAAAAGTTGACTCATTTCCACTTATCTTTAAACTATAACATACATTTTGACACTTTTGGTCTGAATTTAAAGACGGATCTTCTTTTTACTTTTATTGAAATATCATGACGGCTGATTTCAAAATAATCCACATATTAGTTTTTTTTATTTTAATAAAAAATTTTCGATCCTAATATTTCTAAATTCTGTCTTTATTAAAATATAACAAATTTACTTTCTCCTGTCATTTTTAGCGTACAATATACCAAATTAGAATTAATTATTATCTAAAGTTATCCTACTGAAAACTACAAGAACAAAAAGTGCGATGATTTTACCAAAATTATATATCTTTGCTTTTGTGAAAAATAATTTGAAGCATATTTGGATTTTGCCTTTTTGTCTGTATGTATGCCTATATGTTTATATAACTGTAACCAAAGCTTATAACTCAAAAAATATTTATTCAATTTTTTTAGGAAATTAATAAATAGTTGCAGAGAAAATAATTACTTATTTTTTATTCCAATTCTGATTTTAATCATTTAAGCTTAAATGCCCAAGAATTGGCAGAATATGATTCTAAAATGTGTTTAGTCCCTTTTTTAACTAGGCAAAGTTGTTAATAAACCAAAACAGAGTGATATTTTTTTTATTAAATTTAAGTTATAGTGTGTGGGACATCTAGACGGAAATGTGCCTTGTTAAAATGTCACAATATGCAAATGCTTGAAACTCTGGAAATCCTTTTCTTGAGTTAAACCGCAAAATACCGCAAAAAATGCTTATACCACATTAAAGATAAGGTGTTGTAGAAAAGGAAGTAATAAAAGTGTGTGATGGATTCGAATGGATCCTTAACTTTTGAGCCAGCTGAAACTACAGTTTTAAAACAAAACTCAATTTCAGTTACGTTTTGTTTAAAATTTAATTATCTAAATAACATTAAAAAATAAACTAAATAAATTTATACTAAACAAATCTATACTTACCGTAGTTAGTGCTAGCTATTTACTTTTTAGTTCTAAGAAATTTTGTCACAGAGAAAATGACCTTTGAAAGTACCAAATATTTTACTTTAAAGAATGCATATGTAACACAATTAAAATGACGTTAGCTTTGACAAGCGCTATCAATTGTTTTGTTGTACGCACTTTTTCATGAATGCCTTAAATAAAGAAAGAGATGCAAGGAGGATAATTTTCAAGCGTTTTTTTCACTTAAATTTCATATCCTGAGTTTCATATTTTTGGTAACTTTTATGGGTCCCGGCCCCTCTGTGCGTCGTTATAGCGAAAAAAGGTTACAAAATGGGTTATACTAAATACTAAAAGGTCTGTACAAAATCTTAGCACATATTCCTGAGGTCAAAATAAGTCGATTTCAAGTAACTTACCTTAGTCCAAAATTGCTCCGTTTCAGAGATACAGGGTGGTAAATTTAAAAATTAAAAATCGATTGTCTTAAAATTTATGAACATTTCTCAACACATTACTTTTAAAATTGGTACTCGGGGGTTTTTTGGGATGCAAAACCTAAATATGGATACCTTTTCACCATGACCGGCGCTTCACAATGCGCTTTTTATAGTTTAAAATGACTATAACTTTTTTCTCAGTGTAACTTTTAACTTTTTTTGTTAAGAAAATGTTTTCCTGGATCTTTTTAAGCCAAAAAGGTTCTCTTGTTAACATGCGCTAAAGTAAGTCGTTTTCGAGATATTTCGGTTTTTAGTGTTCGATGCCGCAACGGAATACTGAAATTATTTTGAATGACTATTTCACTGAGTGTTTTACACTGGCAAAATGTCATAGCAACGGCTAGTTTTCTACTGATTATTGTTCTCAAAGCTTTGTTCAAGTTTGTTGCTTTTCGGCAATTTTTATTTTTAATTTTTAAATTCACCACCCTGTATCTTTGAAACGGAGCAATTTTGGACTGAGGTAATTTGCATTAAATCGACTTACTTTGACCTCAGGAATATATGCTAAGATTTTGTACAGACCTTTTAGAGACACCGTGTATATAACACTCGGTTGGGACCTTAATATGTCGTCGCTATAACCGATATGTCGTAATATCCAGTATCGTTTTTAAGCGATATTTACTGTATCTTTTATAGTTCTTGAGATTTAAAGCTTACCAACACGATAATTTATTTGTTGTTCTGTTACAAAAAAGTTGATATGGCAATAGTTAAAAGCACAAGTTTGTGAAAAAACATGGACAAAATCGTAATCCTGGATTTATGACGTCACACAGTCGCTTTTGCACAAATTTTAGGCAAACACCAGGCGACTTTTTATTGAGTGATCTATAACCAATCGATTTGGGGTAGTTTAAAACTTTCTTCCTTAATTTTGTTTTTTGGATAAAAAAAGTTGCTATTTTTTAGTAATTTTTCAAAATTAATTTCTTTGTTAGTTTTTAAGATATAAAGCTCATTTATTTACCATCTTACTTGGTGTGTTATTGCAAACAAAAAACGTATTAACAGTTTTTCTGTAAAACTAATTTGTAAAAAGTTATAAGCCAAAGTTTGTGAAAAAACATGAAAAAAGCCACCATCTTGAATTTATTACGTCACACCGGCGCCCTCCTATAATTGGAGGTCACTTAAAATTGTGCGATCTATTAGCAATCGCACGGGATACCCCAAGCCACTCAACTACAAAGCACATTTAGTCGCTATTAAAATGCTTATGTTTGTTACCATCGTATGCAATGGCGGCTGGTGACGTTATAAATTGGGGGGCCACAAATTTATATTACATGAAAAAGGAGAAAAAAAAATAACCTGAACAATTTTATTTTAGCATTTTACAAACGAGCAGCTACTTGGTGTAGTTTTTAGTTTATTTGTTTATAGATAAAGTCTATTCGCCCTTCTTTTACATGCGCAAAGTGCTTGGATTAGCACCAGTTTCAGATTCATCATGGCCCCGTAGAGCAACCTCAAAAATCCCACAGAATTTTAAACAGTCTATTAACCTACTAAGTATATGTCTATTTTTTGCCACATTTTCATTATGTTCGGTAATGTTTTGCCTATAGGCACTAATCAATTTACACCTAATATCCGTCTTGCCTAGCATAGACTTTTACTTTTTTCTCTCTGTTCTCGAACACTGTTTTTAGAGAAACAAATTATGTCATCCTAAAAAACAAAAAACTGACGTCAATCTTTGATATGTAAATGGCGAATTAACTAATCCAAATGGCATTCCAATGCGTTCATAATGTCCCCAAGGAACTGAAAACGCAGTCTTTTCTCGATCTTCTGAAGCTACTTCTACTTGCCAGAAGCCTTTTGTCATATCCAATGTTATAAAAACTTGTGCTCCGCCTAACGAATCAATGGTTTAAATAAGTAGCCCTTACTTTGTGCCTTTAACTGCTAGAGATCACACATTCCTTTTGCCACCAGTGGCGGATCCAGGGGGGTACCAGAGGGGCCCGGGCCCCTCTGGCACCCCTTCCTGACATTAAACTTATTTTTAGTTTGAGAGAAAAAATTCCGCATTTTTTTACAAAATTTACCCGCAAGATAACTTTTTAAAATTTTTTTGATAAAAATAAAAATAAAAATAACATTTTTATTTGCCTGCCAATTTTATTTCAGACCTAAGAATTAATAAAAACAACAAGGAAAAGATATATTCTGGTTTTTGCATCCGTCTTGGCCCCTCCCACCTCGAAATCCTGGATCCGCCACTGTTTGCCACCCACGCAGGATCACTTCGTGGATTGTTCATAATAAGATAAATAAAGCAAAAAAAAGCATTTCGTTTTTCACAACCGCACAACCAGTTTTCAGCATCGTATAATTTTTTATTACTTGCACTAATTTTGCTGTATTTTTAGGTCCGGTCTATGTGGCCCTAAAGATTTTAGTTGTAATCGAAGTTCATATGTCAACGTATTGTGACAAATTTAAGTTATTTAAATTTTATAGTTAGAATTTATTTAGGTTTAGTGTAGTATTAGGTTGATTTATTTTAGGGTTGTATTCTTAGTCTAGGTTTTAGTTGCGTTATCTATGACAAACTGGTGCACGTACGGTCGGCGTTCTAGAAAAGGGTGGTATAATCCTGAATCGAACAAGGATGGAAAATTCTCGAATAGTAGGCAGACCCTATATATATAGGGCCGGACGTCGTGCATCGGGCAGTCAAAGATAACCAATGGTAGTGATCGCTAGATGTTAACGCGAAGTTAATAGGCGGATTAAAGTAGTGAATTATTAGCAAGTTATTAGTAAGTTTAAGTGCGTGTTTTTGTACATAATTTGTCGAAATAAATTGACGTATCGTTTTCAACAATTGTGAGTTTTAATTTGTCGTTGTGAACCCGTAACAGTATTTAAATTTGCACAGTTAATTATGTAATCGACGGTATTTATTTTTATTTTATAAACTAACGATAACAAAAACAATGACACTACTTACTTACTACTAACATAGCCCAAATCAAAACAAACTCATACGTCTTCACTAAGGATAGAACCGGCATCGTGTAGAAGGGCAACCCACATTTCCGCACGATGATGATGGCCGACTGCAACTAAAACACATTCCTCCCGCCCTCGCTCGAGAACATTCACCCATACCCCGCTGAAAAACGGGTGAAATTGAAACCTTGTCTCGCGCGGCGCTGCCGGCTTTTAATTATTTACGCTAAAAAAGTTCACCCAATTAATCCCTTGATGTTAATCACAGATAATAAAAAGAACTAGACAATCATGTCGTAAGGGAAAATTAACTATTTTTAAATAAATCAATTAAAAATACTGTTTGTTGTCTAGTTTTGGGAGGCTACTGCCCTGTTGCCTTCCCTGTAGCAGACGCCATTGATCGTATGTTTGTTGCTTTGCACTTTTGTACCGCATTCTTTTTGACTAGAGAACCGTGAATTGTATTTACTATCTCGAACAAGGAATAAGATAAAAAAGGATAGCGACAAAATCAATTATACGCGTTTGACAAAGTGATAAAATAGGAACATGCAGAGGTGCAGTACACGCCTCCGTGGGCTGTTAAAAGAGTTAACAAATTTATGGTGAATTGAACTGCCATGTTTTACTATGGGAAACATCAGAACAAAGCAGCAAAAACGTAGAAAATGGGTGTGCAATTAGAGGAAGCCCAGACCTAACTGTTTTTACGTCATTAACAAAATGGTGATAGTTGGAAAAGAAACTAATTTTACACTACTAAATTTAGAATAAGAGTAAAAATCTAGCTTCTACTGCCTGGCCTACTATCTAGGGGTAGGATTTTTGTATGAGCCCTAAAGATTGCATGGGAGAACAGACCAACGTTGCCAGTCTAGCGACAATATAAGTATAATCCGCTACTTCTTTCGCGAAAGGTCAACTTTTCAGTTTTTATGCAAGTGCATTCATCAAACGGGGTGATAAACAACCAGAATAATACCTTGAAATTCTGCTTGTTCCTAATTGTAAATAATTCACTTACTCTTACAAACAAACAGAATTTGTGTTATTATTCGTGTTATTAGAGAATTATTGAAATACAGCCAGGTTATAATTGTGTCAGGCACTATTTTGACACATTCACATTGAAAACTAACAGTTAATCCTTCAAAATTGACATACCAAAGTCGAATTTAAAACTTTTGTCGTTTATTTTCAATTAATAAAAAAAGACACTATTTATTCCGGTTCATATAGTGAACAAAGGCCGTGTGTTGAAAGATCACAGCTGATATTACAATGTGAAGGTGTCAAAATTGTGCCTGGCACTATTATAGCCTGGCTTTATTTCAATAATTCTCTATTGATTTTTATTTCATATTCACTCAGAACAATTTTTTTACACCACAGTTTACCAATCTATTGGTAAGCTAACTATTATTTTTTTTAAATGCATTTTTAGTCTAACCCTAACAACTAATGGTATAAGACGCGGGAGGGTGGTCGAGACCTTAGGGGGGCGGCAGAGGTGGTATTGAGCGTCAAAAGTAGTTCCGCAGAGCTCTTTTAGTATTTTTTCAAGACAAATATCATAATTATGAGTAGTAATGCCTTTTAAACTAAAAAAAATTTTCAGAAAATATTGAAGTAAAGTTACTTAAAGTGCTCGCAGGCGACATGCGGCACATGCAAAAATGTTTTAAATACAAAAGGAACACTTAAAAAAAATCGATACAAGAAAAGTTGATAGTAAAGTTGATTGTTTTAAGGTAAAATTGGTTAAATAATAGTTTTAACTAACTCTTTTTTTTAACCAAAATCTAATGCCGACATAAAACTTGTGTATCATATTGGGTTAAAATCGTTTGAAGTGTTCTTGAGTTATCGTGTATTGAGACAATTTATTTTATTATCCGATCTGGGTATTTTAGGAACTAAATAACTCACATTTAATAAAATGATAAAAATAAAATGTTCACGTTTTTAATCCTAATAGTTCTTGTATGGTGACAAGTCAAGTAATTATTCTCGCCCTAAAAAAATGTTTCAGATTGTCCGCCCCTTGACGAGTGCGACCGTGTGCGCCTGTAGCAATTTATTAAGTTTACCTTTGACCAGTATTGCCAGACTTTTCTGACGACTTTCCTTCAAGTGACAAAAACCTTTCATATCCTTCAAAACAAAAAATCTTATACCATTATCATTTTTTTTTAAATGAAAGAAAATACGAAACAAATAAAAGATTTGTAACTTAAATCATAATTTATAAAAACCAAAATTAAAAATAACGTATTTAAATTTACCTACGTAAGTTAAATTTGGTAGAATTATTGGAATATTTGCAAAATATATAACTTTTCCTTAAAATAGTCAAAACCCTTCATTTTGGAGGTAAAACCTTCAAATCTGGCAACACTGCCTTTGACAACGCTGCAAAGATTTCTGCGGGATTCGGGCGTATTGCGGTCTCTTTTTAATAAATGCTATACTGTGATCTGTTTTTTATCCTCTTATGGAAATGTATACCCCTAGATGTGAACTTGTTCACGCTTTACAAAAGTTGTGAAGTAGTGTGCTCAGTGCTGAAAAATTGATTTTTAATAAAAAGGTTATAAAAACTAAAAAATCCTCATTAAAAAGTTTCAATGCTGTAGTCTGACTAACAGAGCAAAAACTTAAAAAACCGGACGGGACCCCAAAAACGACCGAAGGCTAAAAAAGAAGCAAAAAAAATGCCGAAAAATGTTCTGCCCACAGCTGAAGGACTACCGTTTTGAAAACATGGTACGCGATTATTAAGATAAAACGGTAAAAGCCTAATGTAGATTAGTTACTCTTTCTTTGTTTTTAGAAAATTTGATTTCACATTTATTTTATTCGATTTATGTATATCTATATACAGTTATAATCAAAGACATTTTATCTCTTATCTGATGTGATCTCTTATCTAGTAGCTTGGAGGACCAAATTAAAAAGCTTTATTTCGCGGTTCAGGTTACTGGGCTAGATGTAAAGTAACCCTCAGATGCACCTAAGTACTTAAGTGCGATTATGGGTTTAATCGCGATTAAGTCCTTGTTGCTCACATACATATTGTCCGGCTAGAATATAATAAGGTGCAAAAGAGATGGCTTCAATTAGCACTATCTTTCTCTGTCCAATGGTGTGCTATAATTGTTTAATTCTCATTTTTAGGTATTAATTTTATATTTTACTCCTTCTAAGCCTTTTTTTGCTGGAAAACTCCATACCTTATTTTTCCTAAAAATAAATATTTGTTCAAAACTTTTATACTTATTATTTTATACAGGTACTTGCCTATTTCATTAGGTAGGTGCGTACGAATCTAAAAACCTAAAAAAATACCAACTGACTTTCTAAAAATTACAAAAATTCAGAACCATTCGTTATATCTTTAAAATTGGAACTCTACACAGTTTTATTAAAAAAATTAAACAAGAGTAAATGATATGCCACTGTTTCTTTTTGTTGAATTGTGAACGGGCCGGATTCGAGTTGAGCCAGCGGTAACAATAGAAACTCAATAAAAGAGTGTGAATTTTGAACGGGCTGAAGTCGATTTCGTTAAACATATCAGACGAGTACCGTTTTTTCTTGTAATATTAAAATTTTGTTCATGGTAAATTTGCTAAAAATGAAGACCACCCAGTAAGACCAAAGTGCTGTAAACAGAGAGAGATAGATTAAGTTGAGTCTTCTCTTTTGTGCTTCATTTTATTCTAGCCGAACAGTAGAAGATTTTAAAATCGTGTTTTATTAGTCAAGAACATCGTGTAAATGATAAAAGAAGCAATTTTAAAAAAAATGTATATTTTTCTTGAAACCACGAATAAAACAAGCTGTACAAATTGTGAAAGGCTTTCGCGGCCATCGTCCAATGGTGGGTGTGCTTTCGGGCTGTTCGGCCGTCGTCGTTGGAAATTCGTTCTCGACGTTTCGCCATCTCGAGTGGATGGCATCTTCAGGAGATGTTGACTGTTTGTCGGCTTCTCGAAGACAAGCTGTGTTTGGCATAATATAATAACCTACTGTATAGTTCTCCGGAACATAATATTTATGTAGTTTTTCGCCCGCAATGCAGTACGAGGACTGTTTTAAAACGGTTTTGGTTAGATGGAACGACCAAATAACTGTTCAAAAAACGAATGCTGTTGGCGTAGTGATCGATTTACTTCAGGCATGTGATCATATGCGAGAGAGTTAAATTCAGTCACGTGACTAAAAGAAAGGGTTAGTTTCGTCGTCTCGCGTAAATGTAGATCGAAGACAACGTTTGAATTCGAGAGCACGAAATTAAAGTTGCGTACAGAAAGGGTTACACAATTACATAGGATTATCATAATACATTTTTAATTTTAGTTTTTTAAAATGCAGATAAAATTACATTAATTTAATTTATATTCACAAACTATAAACCACGGATCACCTTTTGTTAGGTGATCCGTGCTATAAACCACTACAGAGTGGCTAATCAACTAAACATACCAAAAATTAAAACGAACTTGCACGGAATGGGACAACTGGGCGCCGCCAACTCGGCGCCGCCAACTGGGCGCCGCCAACTCGGCGCCGCCAACTGGGCGCCGGGCCAACTGGGCGCCGGGCCAACTCGGCGCCGCCAACTGGGCGCCGGCCAACTCGGCGCCGGACTAAAAAATTTTTTTTTGACAAAATGTATAGATGAAAAATAAAATATATTATTTATACAAAAACATCTTTAAAAAATCCTACGCAATTTTTTACAACCTTTATTTAGCTTCAGATGTTCTAATTATCTATCAAATCTTGTGAAGCGTTTTTGACACACTTCCCATTATCCGATTAGGATGAAATTTGGTACAAACGTAGTGGTCCCATGACAATACAACATTAAGAAAAAAATATCCAAACAACCCCTACCCCCACCCCTTCTATAGAAAAATGTGTTTTTGACAAACTTCCCGTTATCCGATTTGAATAAAATTTGGTATACACATAGTGGTCCGATGATAATACAACAATAAGAAAAAAATATCCTCCCACCTCTACCCCCACCCCCTTTCATAGAAAAATGAGTTTTTGACACACTTCCCGTTATCCGATTTGGATAAAATTTGGTATACACATAGTGGTCCGATGATAATACAACAATAAGAAAAAAATATCCTCCCACCCCTACCCCCACCCCCTTCCATAGAAAAATGTTTTTGACACACATCCCGTTATCCGATTTGTATGAAATTTGGTATACATATAGTGATCCGATGACAATATATTATTAAGAAAAAAATATCCTCCCACCTCTACCCCCACCCCCTTTCATAGAAAAATGAGTTTTTGACACACTTCCCATTAATCGATTTGGATGAAATTTGGTATTCACATAGTGGTCCGATGACAATACAATATTTAAAAAAATATCCTCCCACCCCTACCCCCACCCCCTTCCATGGAAAATGCGTTTTTAACACCCTTCTCATTATCCGATTTGGATGAAATTTGGTGACAATGACAATATATTATTAAGAAAAAAATATCCTCCCACCTCTACCCCCACCCCCTTTCATAGAAAAATGAGTTTTTGACACACTTCCCATTAATCGATTTGGATGAAATTTGGTATTCACATAGTGGTCCGATGACAATACAACATTTAAAAAAATATCCTCCCACCCCTACCCCCACCCCCTTCCATGGAAAATGCGTTTTTAACACCCTTCTCATTATCCGATTTGGATGAAATTTGGTATACATATAGTGGTCCAATGACAATACAACATTGAAAAAAAAAATCCTACCACTCCTACCCCCACCCTCATCTATAGAAAAATGCGTTTTTGACACACTTCCCATTATCCGATTTGGATGAAATTTGGTATACATATAGTGGTCCGATAACAATACAACAATAATGAAAAAATGTCCTCCCACCCCTACCCCCCACCCCCTTCCATAAAAAATGCGTTTTTGACACACTTCACTTCAAATGACTTTTATAAAATTTGGTATATGCATAAAGGTCCGATGGCAATACAGCTCAAACAAAAAATATATTTCTACCTCTACCCCCACCCTCTCCTTCCCCCAATAGAAAAATGAGTTTCCAAACAACTTACGATCAGCGATTTCATTATAATCTAGAATAAACTCTTCTTTATTTATTTACCTCTGCATTTTTCTGCTAGATTGATTCTTGCAAATAGTAATATTTAATTGATACGGATATCTTATCGTGCTAACATCTTCAAAATTTCCATCAGTCGGCCATCGCTTTTATTATTATGATAATATTAGACTGTTAGAAAATTATTTTTTAATTTTTAGTGCATTTTATAAAAGCTTGTGACTTAAAAAATTTTTTTTACTAATTTATTTGAAATCTGTTTTTGTTAAGTAAAGTTAAAAAAATCAAAATGGCGGATCCAAAATGGCAGATTTTTTATTTACTAACCGATTTGTCTCAAACTTGAAATATTACATTACTTGAAGTCATTTAACAAAATTTTTTACTTAAACTTAAAAAAAATCAAAATGGCGGATCAAAATTGGCAGATTTTTTATTTACTAACCGACTTGTCTCAAACTTGAAGTGCTTAGGGATCGATTTATAATAAATTTATAACTTTGTGGTGTTTAACGTCGCTGAACATGATTTTTTACTCTTTTTAAAAAAATCATCTAAATCGGATAATGGGAAGTGTGTCAAAAACTCATTTTTCTATGAAAGGGGGTGGGGGTAGAGGTGGGAAGATATTTTTTCTTAATATTGTATTGTCATCGGATCACTATATGTATACCAAATTTCATCCAAATCGGATAATGGGAAGTGTATCAAAAACTCATTTTTCTATGAAAGGGGGTGGGGGTAGAGGTGGGAGGATATTTTTTCTTAATATTGTATTGTCATCGGATCACTATATGTATACCAAATTTCATCCAAATCGGATAATGGGAAGTGTATCAAAAACGCATTTTTCTATAGATGAGGGTGGGGGTAGGAGTGGTAGGATTTTTTTTTTCAATGTTGTATTGTCATCGGACCACTATATGTATACCAAATTTCATCCAAATCGGATAATGGGAAGGGTGTCAAAAACGCATTTTCTATGGAAGGGGGTGGGGGTAGAGGTGGGAGGATATTTTTTTTTAATGTGGTATTATCATCGGACCACTATGTGAATACCAAATTTCATCCAAATCGGATAATGGGAAGTGTGTCAAAAACTAATTTTTCTATGAAAGGAGGTGGGGGTAGAGGTGGGAGGATATTTTTTCTTAATATTGTATTGTCATCGGATCATTATATGTATACCAAATTTCATCCAAATCGGATAATGGGAAGTGTGTCAAAAACGCATTTTTCTATAGATGAGGGTGGGGGTAGGAGTGGAAGGATTTTTTTTCAATATTATATTGTCATCGGACCACTATATGTATACCAAATTTCATCCAAATCGGATAATGGGAAGGGTGTCAAAAACGCATTTTCTATGGAAGGGGGTGGGGGTAGGGGTGGTAGGATATTTTTTTTTTAATGTTGTATTGTCATCGGACCACAACGTGAATACCAAATTTCATCCAAATCGGATAATGGGAAGTGTGTCAAAAACTCATTTTTCTATTTCTATTAAAGGGGGTGGGGGTAGAGGTGGGAGGAGGATATTTTTTTCTTAATATTGTATTGTCATCGGATCACTATATGTATACCAAATTTCATCCAAATCGGATAACGGGATGTGTGTCAAAAACAAATTTTTCTATGGAAGGGGGTGGGGTAGGGGTGGGAGGATATTTTTTTTTAATGTTGTATTGTCATCGGACCACTATGTGAATACCAAATTTCATCCAAATCGGATAATGGGAAGTGTATCAAAAACGCATTTTTCTATAGATGAGGGTGGGGGTAGGAGTGGTAGGATTTTTTTTTTCAATGTTGTATTGTCATCGGACCACTATATGTATACCAAATTTCATCCAAATCGGATAATGGGAAGGGTGTCAAAAACGCATTTTCTATGGAAGGAGGTGGGGGTAGGGGTGGGAGGATATTTTTTTTTAATGTGGTATTATCATCGGACCACTATGTGAATACCAAATTTCATCCAAATCGGATAATGGGAAGTGTGTCAAAAACTAATTTTTCTATGAAAGGAGGTGGGGGTAGAGGTGGGAGGATATTTTTTTCTTAATATTATATTGTCATCGGACCACTATATGTATACCAAATTTCATCCAAATCGGATAATGGGAAGGGTGTCAAAAACGCATTTTCTATGGAAGGGGGTGGGGGTAGGGGTGGTAGGATATTTTTTTTTTAATGTTGTATTGTCATCGGACCACAACGTGAATACCAAATTTCATCCAAATCGGATAATGGGAAGTGTGTCAAAAACTCATTTTTCTATTTCTATTAAAGGGGGTGGGGGTAGAGGTGGGAGGAGGATATTTTTTTCTTAATATTGTATAGTCATCGGATCACTATATGTATACCAAATTTCATCCAAATCGGAAAACGGGATGTGTGTCAAAAACAAATTTTTCTATGGAAGGGGGTGGGGGTAGGGGTGGGAGGATATTTTTTTTTAATGTTGTATTGTCATCGGACCACTATGTGAATACCAAATTTCATCCAAATCGGATAATGGGAAGTGTGTCAAAAACTCATTTTTCTATTAAAGGGGGTGGGGGTAGAGGTGGGAGGATATTTTTTTCTTAATATTGTATTGTCATCGGTTCACTATATGTATACCAAATTTCATCCAAATCGGATAACGGGATGTGTGTCAAAAACAAATTTTTCTATGGAAGGGGTGGGGGTAGGGGTGGGAGGATATTTTTTTTTAATGTTGTATTGTCATCGGACCACTATATGTATACCAAATTTCATCCAAATCGGATAACGGGATGTGTGTCAAAAACAATTTTTTCTATGGAAGGGGTGGGGGTAGGGGTGGAAGGATATTTTTTTCTTAATGTTGTATTGTCATGGGACCACTACGTGTGTACCAAATTTCATCCAAATCGGATAATGATAAGTGTGTTAAAAACGCTTCACAAGATTTGATAGATAGTTAGTTAGTAAAGGATTTTTTAAAGATGTTTTTATATAAATAAAATATTTTATTTTTCATCTACACATTTTATCAAAAAAAAAATTTTTAGTCCGGCGCCGAGTTGGCCGGCGCCCAGTTGGCGGCGCCGAGTTGGCCCGGCGCCCAGTTGGCCCGGCGCCCAGTTGGCGGCGCCGAGTTGGCGGCGCCCAGTTGGCGGCGCCGAGTTGGCGGCGCCCAGTTGTCCTAGACCGGAACTTGCATTAGCACATATTTTTGGGCGAAACTTGTTTTCTAATATCACAAGTTTTATGTGAAATTTATAATATTCTAATTTGATTTTTACAAAATATTTGTGAAATTACCTACATATTATAGAAATATTTACAACGTTTTTGTGATTTTATTCATTTTTAGAAAATAGAGATCGTGATACTTCTAAGAAGTTTTTTTGGAAATTTAAAAAATATTTGTATATTTATTTGGCTTACCCGGTATTTTGTCATGTGTTAAAATTGGTTGTAAAACTCAATTTATTTTGACAGAAAATTTAATTTTTTGGATTATTCACTGTTTTTTGAATTTTCTCAAACAATTGTAAATTTAATGTGTGTGTTTTACATACAAAGAGAGAGAGAGAGAGCAACCATTTCTAATGCGCCTGTCTTCAATCCTTGTATTTCAGAAAAGTCCGAAACCGGTTTAAGTGGCCTGATGGAACGGAAAACTGACTGTCCAATAACAGTACAACGTCGTCTACCTGGAACTCAAATTGGATTTTTCGGACGATTTTATGATTGTCGAATGTCCTGATGGAACGCAACTATTCATAGGACAAAAAAACAGCTTAGCGATCATCGGATATGCACAGCTGTGTGTGCCTTGCGTCATTAATGTTGCGTGCATCCCGCGGTGCACAAGAGAGAAAGAGCAAACCAGTACAAATAAAAAGAGCAAAGGCGAGAGGGCATTAGTCAGCGGTTTAAAAGGAAACAGGTTGAATTAGCCACGAGAGTTTTCGCCTAGGCAGGCCGAGGGGCCGGAGGGGCAGGAGGCAGAAAGACAGTGAAGCCTCGAGCCGAGAGGGTCAAAAGCTTAGGCCTAGAGCGATGTTGTCATTGTCGCGGTGAGCGCCGCACCGCTCGCTGCTGAGGTTGAAAGCTTGTCGGTTCTGAACGATCGAAATTATTTTATGGTTGTAATTTTGACCAATTGATGCTGAAAGTTAAAAATAATGTCGCATATCGGTTTTTTTCTCTGAAGCAAATAAATTGATATTTTGAGAGTGTGTGGACGTAATTAGTAATTAACTTAACTTAACTAAATTTATTAATTTTGCTAAACTATATATCAATATAGATCAATCACTATGAAATTTTGCAAGGTTTTTTTACCATGCACTGATATCCTTTATCGCAGTGTTCATATTCACTATTTTCACATACATACTTTAAAACGAATTGATTTTTATCCTGTGAAACCGGTGTCTTGTGCCAAACGTTAAATAAATTACGTCGGCCAATCCCATGCGCCAACGCTGAAACAATAAATCATAGCTAATACTCCGGCAAGTACCAGCAGCTAAATGTAGCACAAATACAACCCTTGATACATGATTGAAATAATAAAGTCACAAACGCAATTAATACGTAATGAATTTTTCAGTCCAATATATCCACAACTTTTATCAAATTTTTTTTAATAAGCAAATTGATTCTTTGCAAATGGTTTAATAGTACAAATTAAAGATAGTAACCATTGACTTCTATACCCTACGGGTAGACCCGGCATGGGCCAAAATTGCCATTATATCAAGCTTTTATCGCAATTGACCAAATACAAGTAAGAATTTAATGAGCAAAATAGGGATGAAAATAGAATTTCGGTTTGGTGAGTCCGTAAACATGCAACATCGCAAAAATATTCTATTTGCTTGTCTTGGATAAAAAAGGGCAGTGGCGGCGCAAAATAAAAATTTTGAGTTCCACTAGAATTTTTTTATCAACAATTTTCTGTTTGAATAATAAATAATTCATGAATACTTACTTGTGTGTGTTTACAAAATTCTCTTCAGTAAAAAAAAGAGTAAAAAGAATTTCTAAGCATGCTAAGTGCAGTGGATGTATTAAAATTATTGTTTTCATCTTAGAACTTTACAAATGTTGTACCTTCCAGGTAAAATATTTTCTTTCTTTGAACAAGGGTCTTCTTCAACTCTTCTTTTCTTGGGTGGACTACAAGTTATGCTCGAGTCAGATGAAATTTCGGAACTAAAAATTTCAATTCGAAATGGGACAACCGGGCGCCGGGCCAACTCGGCGCCGCCAACAGGGCGCCACGCCGGGCCTAATGGGCGCCGGGCCAACTCAGCGCCGGACTATTTTTTTTTCGATAAAATGTGCAGATAAAAACAAAATAAATATGTTATTTATACAAAACTTTCAACATCTATTAAGTCGAGTGTTGAAATTTGGTAGGTGTAGTGTTCTGCGACTTGAAACACCGCCAAGTTCCATATTCGATACATATCGATGCATAAATAAGAAAGTCCGCCATTTTGGATCCGCCACTTTAATTTTTTTAAGGTTGTTTTTCATCTGCACATTTTATCAAGAAAAAATATTTTAGTCCGGCGCCCAGTTGGCTCGGCGTCAAGTTGGCCCGGCGCCCAGTTGGCCTGCCGCCCAGTTGGTGGCGCCGAGTTGGCGGCGCCCAGTTGTCCTAGACTGCAACACATTTCAGGGGTCTGGTACGTTTTACCACCTTTCTTAAAACTACGAAGTTTTTTGAAAAATGATAATTTTAGACCATTTTATAGTGATTTCTAAAAAAAAAATTGCGGACTATCGTTGATTTTGTTAAAAAAATTGAAATTGAAACATTCTTAAAACCCCATTAAAACCCATACAAATTGCTACAAAAGAAGCATTTTCTCATTTCAAACTGAAACAAAACGGTCCCTGACGTCTATCAGCTGTCAACAAAAACTTGAAATAACTAAGGTCACTGATCCAAATCGGGTCAGTTTTTTTGGTCCTTTTATGAAAATGCACAATTTTTAAAAAAGCATGAAATTCAAAACAAAATCAAGAAAATTATGATTCCTACATTTTTACAAATAAAAATTAGTTTAATTGAACATTATATCAATTTTTATTCCTTAAAACACTAAAAATTAATAATTATTTACTTTTTTAAAATTTATCGAAGGTCTAACTGAACAAAAGCAAACTGAACCCATCCGTATCGAAATGAACCAAATCAAACCGAATCTAACGGTTCGGTTTGGTTCGGTTCGATTTGCTTAAACTGAACCGAACCTAACCGAATATAGCTAAACCTAACCTAAACAATCCTAGCGGAACTTAACCGAACATACTCAAACTGAACCAACCTAACCCAACCTAAACCAACCTAACCCAACCTAACCCAACCTAACCCAACCTAACCCAACCTAACCCAACCTAACCCAACCTAACCCAACCTAACCCAACCTAACCCAACCTAACCCAACCTAACCCAACCTAACCCAACCTAACCCAACCTAACCCAACCTAACCCAACCTAACCCAACCTAACCCAACCTAACCCAACCTAACCCAACCTAACCCAACCTAACCCAACCTAACCCAACCTAACCCAACCTAACCCAACCTAACCCAACCTAACCCAACCTAACCCAACCTAACCCAACCTAACCCAACCCAACCTAACCCAACCTAACCCAACCTAACCCAACCTAACCCAACCTAACCCAACCTAACCCAACCTAACCCAACCTAACCCAACCTAACCCAACCTAACCCAACCTAACCCAACCTAACCCAACCTAACCCAACCTAACCCAACCTAACCCAACCTAACCCAACCTAACCCAACCTAACCCAACCTAACCCAACCTAACCCAACCTAACCCGACCTAACCCAACCTAACCCAACCTAACCCAACCTAACCCATCCTAACCCAACCTAACCCAACCTAACCCAACCTAACCCAACCTAACCCAACCTAACCCAACCTAACCCAACCTAACCCAACCTAACCCAACCTAACCCAACCTAACCCAACCTAACCCAACCTAACCCAACCTAACCCAACCTAACCCAACCTAACCCAACCTAACCCAACCTAACCCAACCTAACCCAACCTAACCCAACCTAACCCAACCTAACCCAACCTAACCCAACCTAACCCAACCTAACCCAACCTAACCCAACCTAACCCAACCTAACCCAACCTAACCCAACCTAACCCAACCTAACCCAACCTAACCCAACCTAACCCAACCTAACCCAACCTAACCCAACCTAACCCAACCTAACCCAACCTAACCCAACCTAACCCAACCTAACCCAACCTAACCCAACCTAACCCAACCTAACCCAACCTAACCCAACCTAACCCAACCTAACCCAACCTAACCCAACCTAACCCAACCTAACCCAACCTAACCCAACCTAACCCAACCTAACTCAACCTAACCCAACCTAACCCAACCTAACCCAACCTAACCCAACCTAACCCAACCTAACCCAACCCAGCCCATCCTAACCCAACCTAACCCAACCTAACCCAACCTAACCCAACCTAACCCAACCTAACCCAACCTAACCCAACCTAACCCAACCTAACCCAACCTAACCCAACCTAACCCAACCTAACCCAACCTAACCCAACCTAAACCAACCTAAACCAACCTAACCCAAGCTAACCCAACCTAACCCAACCTAACCCAACCTAACCTAACCTAACCTAACCTAACCCAACCTAACCTAACCCAACCTAACCCAACCTAACCCAACCTAACCCAACCTAACCCAACCTAACCCAACCTAACCCAACCTAACCCAACCTAACCCAACCTAACCCAACCTAACCCAACCTAACCCAACCTAACCCAACCTAACCCAACCCAGCCCAACCTAACCCAACCTAACCCAACCTAACCCAACCTAACCAAACCTAACCTACCTATTGTTAATAAATATAGTAAAAGTTGTTAGGTTTATGTCCAGGGGGTAACCATTGTCCATAATCGTCGGAAATCGAGTTAGGATTAGTGTATGCGACCATAAACATTGAGTGGCGAGTGAGTGTTTGGTCTTCAATTTTTTTAGGGAAATTTTTCAAAATCTTTTTTTGCGCACTCTGGGCACCCTAATAAACCGTAATCTGGTCACCCTAATCCATCGCAATCAAAGAAAATGGGTAATCGAAGTGTCACAAATTTTTTGTTGGTTTCTATTCTTCTTTTATATTATGTAGGACTTATTAAGTAAGACAGCATGATAGTCAAATGACATTAGAAGGACATAAACATATGATACCGGCCTGTAGACCGGTCGCGGTGGTCATATAATAATAAATATATACTTTCGCGATGAAAGACCAAAATTTAACTTAAAATTACTGTAAAGTCCGCAAAAAACATTAAATTTATCGAAATTTATAAAAACATAGATCAGTGTGTGTAACAATTCATCAAGATGTATGAAACTCGACCGTGACATGTCAAAAGTTTGGTTCGAAAAAACAAAAACAACTGGATAAAAATCGGTATGTAAGAATTTAAAAAGAAATCATTTTTAAGAAAATCAAATACTTTTTGTTAATTTTCATGCAATGCAAAAAAAGTGACACTTTCTGAATCAAAATGTGTGAGGGTAAAATCGCACGGTCGCAGAAAGAACTATCTATCGTGACGCTACTGAACTTTCTCGTGTTTTAGGAAAAACTATCTGTCAAGACGACTTACCCATGAAATGTTGTTTTTTTATGGATTTTTTTTTCTTCTTTTGCACAAAAAACAATTTTGGACCATGTTTAAACTCAAATAGTTACTTCTAAACTTGTTTTTAAACGTTTTAAGATTTCTTTTTGTAATATTCCCGCACAAAATTCAAAAAAAATCATTTCCGTACTTAGACAACATTGTCTATCAGTTTTCCCTGTATACACGGACTAACAGGTAGAATCACTCAAAATACGGCAGGTGGATTAAAGGTAGCCAGCTGCTTTTCTGTCGCACTTATGCCGTCAGTGTGAAAGAGATAAAAGTACCCTTATATTATCTAGGGTATTATTAGCATGCAAAATCACCCTATCTTTGTCCGTTTCACATGTTTAATAATGTCTATCTCTGTTTTTATTGTAAAAGAAATACCCGACCATAGGAACCAAATTGGATAGGGTCAATAAAAAATGCCTTGTCTTTCCGTCTCTAACGCCCTTTTAGGGCGTTATACAACTCAATGATAGTAACCCATATTTATAATATTATACCTGAAGAAATCACCATATAAACTCTGGTTTACCAACTGGGAGCACTTTTGAAAATCGTCTTTCCGCGCGGAATAAGTGCGAATCATTATACAAGCTATCAAGCGGCTTATGGCTTGTCGGCGTGACAAGTGACAACGAGTTAGTTGATCGATTTTCTGCATTGGGGTTTACTAATAAGGTAATTAGGTACTTTTTTAAGACTGGTTATGAGAGAAGATAGTTCGACATTGAGGTTTGGATCGTCTAAATTAGACAAGTTGTCCTCCGTGCACTGCTGCGGTTGTCATTAGACATTTGTTCAAAAATTAATTTTTTTCTACAGCATTTTTACATATTGAAACAGTTACGCTATATATAGTTATATTGCTTAATGAGGGAAACCCAAGCAAAAAACTGCTAGACAAAAACCAGCAGGTTTCCACCATTCTGTAACACAATGTAATCATTGGAAGCAATTGCCAAACTTTCCGCAACTGTACAGTTATAAACCAAAAACACTCTGAACAGTTCATTGACTACTGCACAAAACCAACCAATCAAAACAATACTTTGAAATGTAGGTACCTTCGAAAATTCTAGAATCAACAAAAGGATAATCGGGAAAGAAATCAAAGCAACTCATAAAAACTGTCGATCTTTGATAGACCAAAAAGATCCACATTAAATGGCTTGAAAAAAATTTAAAAATGAACCCAGATATATGCAAATGAAAGAATCAGGAGAACTCCATGTTGTGTTCTACTCTCATTATTTCTGCGCAATGAACAGTTTTGTCGTGGTTTTTGTCAATGTACAGGCCGGGGCGTCCGTCGCCTTGATTCATTTATGAGCTATAAAAACTTTAATCAAAACAGCAAGTTAGCAATCAATCAGAGTTCACAAAAAACATTCCTTTACACATAAACTTTCACACGCTCGTCCACGCACGCTGCTGCTTTCCTGCCTACCGCTACCGCAATACAAGTTCACACAAATCAAGCTAACTTTAACATACACATACGTATAGTTGCCCCATTGATCTTCGCTGTATAAAAAAAGGTCATTATTTAAAGTGTGAAATCCATTGTTAATTGTGCAGGTAGTAGATAGTTTTTGGTCGTGCCAAAAACGGCCGACGACTAACGCAATTTGACACTGTTGACATTTGAACGTCACATGTCGTTAACGGCTTCGGTGGAACGCCGCAAACTCACGGACGGTTAATATAAGAATTTTGACGTACGTAGAACCCATTTAGTTGAGATATGGGAAGATCGGGGAATAAGAAACAAGGGTAAAAGGAAATATTTTTACTACTCTTGCATTTTGTAATTTGAGATATCTGAAAAAAACATTCAAAGTTCTTCTACTACAATCGTAATAAAGTTTTAGCACTTTTGTGTGTATGTACCTATTTTTCACAAGCAAACCATTTCAGATAATATTTTTTTTTTGTCTGAAGAACACTTTATTTTCAGTTTTAATACTACTACCATTACGATGTTTTTTTATATACCCACGATAGTCCAAAACGAAAGGTTAATAAGAAACATTTCCATTCTGAACTACTTGTTTATGACAAGCAAAACTTTAAACAATACATAAAAAGTGCTACATTTGACCACAAACAATTAAAGTATTAAAATTGCAAATAAAGTCTTTCCTTTAGACAAAAAAAACATTCCTTTATCTTCCCCTACGCCTCTCTCACCCTGTTCCGATTTTAATAGTCTTGCACACTAGCCACGCCCCGCGGGCTTCGACTAAGACCGGTACTAAAAAGGCTGTCGAACTGGCAAATATCGTTAAAGTTATTGTTGTTGGCGAAGTTATCGGGCCTAAATTTGTCTCTGTCAAGCCTTATACCCGGTTTCTACCTAAGCGTGTCCACCCTGATTTAAAAAACGCATCAGATGACGCTCTATTTAAAACCGGTGGAAACAAATCCATATCCCGTCACGTGATGCGTTTTTTGAATCATGGTGGGCACGCATAGGCGGAAACTAGGCTTTAGACGAACGGATTAGTCACGTATCACCAGATTAGGTTCCTTCAAAACTTTGACTTGAAGACATTAGAATACGTATTCGTGCTTAAAATACTGAAATGTTTCGCAAAATTTTAAAATGAATTTTTAATTTTCGCTCAAACTTTTGAAAATCCCAAAATGGGTATTTATCATGATTACGGTAGCGCGTGCCACTTTGCCGCCATATAGAAATGTCGAACCGTAATTTGGTCGAAAATAAAAGAATCGAAAATGCAATAGACGAGAATAATTTAAACGAAACGTAGTTTTGTTGATTCGTAAATTTGTCGAAAATAATATAGACGAGGCGTAATTTCGTCGATCCGTAAAAATGTCGAAACTTAAAGCATCGAAACGTAAAAGCATCGAAAAATAAAAGATTTTTTGTCGATCCCGAAAATTGTCGAAAATAATATAGTCGAAACTAACGAATCATAATTTTGTCGATCCGTAAACATGTCGAAAATAATATAGTCGAAATTTAAACACGCAATACGCAATTTATCGAAACGTAATTATGTCAAAACGTTAAAAGGTTGAACCGTGAAATACTCGAATCGAAAACTCGTCGATTTTATAGGGTAGCTCCAAAAAATTCCCCATGTTGCGAAGTGTACTGTTGCATCATACTAACCTAACCTAGGAGCCTATCCAAACCTAACCTGTCAGCTCCAGTTTAATGAATTTAGCCAAGAAATTTTGCTAAATATGGCATCACCGCACCCTCATTTTCGAGTTTTCTACGGTTCGATCTTTTTGCGTTTCGATGATTTTTCGTCTCTTCTCCATTGCCTATCGCGCGTTTAATTCTCGACTATATTATTTTCGACAATTTTATGGATCGACAAAAACACGTTTGGATTGAATTGCTTTCTTCTCGTTTATTTTTGATTTTTTGACTTTTTACGGTTTGGCCTTTTTGGCGATTCGATTTTTTTACGATTCGACCATTCTGCGTTTCGACTGAACTCCGTTTCGATGCTTTTATGTTTTGACTATATTATTTTCGACACACAGATCGACGAAATTATGCTTCCTATAAATTATTATCGACTATATTATTTTCGACAATTTTACGGATCGACAAAACTACGTTTCGTTTAAATTATTTTCGTCTATTTTACGTTTCGACAAAACTCTTTCGATGTTATTGAGGGTCGCCGCCACTTTTATGGTAGTTTTTATGTGGCAATTTCCAATGGAGGAACTATACTTACATTTTTTTTGTTGCCGTGACCGGTCGTGGTCGGTCAGTGCATCATGGGACCTACATCACTGAGTGTAATAAACATAGACACAAAGCACAAAGCAGTATTTATTATTATTCCCATACCATATTCAAGTATGGCACGTGTTTAGGAAACAAAAGAAGAACTTGTCTGAAAAAGTGTAGAAAAATCTGCTAGTTAATTACTAATAAAATATCAATCATTACAGGCAAGTACAAAAACCAGTCTGGACATTATTTGTTATTCAACTTTGGAGCTGTACTAAAGGGAATAAAAACTAGTTGTACAATGTACATATATTTTAAAATAAAATATACTAAGATACATTGTTAACACATTTCAGGCCAAGGGTAGAAATAAAACTTAAAATTTTTAAAGATTATATTTGAAATATCATGATCATATCAACACATTACAGTAATACATATCGCACACTTAAAACTAAAAAGACATTCAAAAATTTTAAAATGTGTCACTGGAATAAAATACTTACAATCTGTCTTTTTAACTCATATTTAAACTTTTTGCTTATAAACAAAAGTTTATGCCAATGCCGGTAGGGGTATTTTCCCTCGGAGTAGTTGTTTCTGGTGGTTTCACACAACTTATGCTCTACACGGAGCTGTCGCCTGCATTCACCTGAGGATGGCCCAGAAGGTCGAAACCGGTCCGGTCGTGGATTGGCATGGAGCATTTGTTTCTGACTATCGGGACGTGTTCCAGACGGGGATCGCTCGTATCCTCGTGATCGACGTTGGAAAGAGTAAAAACCAAACATTTTTAACAAGTTCCCAACGAAAGCCTCAAACCATCAGTATAATTCAATGCCGGTAGGGGTATTTTCCCTCGGAGTAGTTGTTTCTGGTGGTTTCACACAACTTATGCTCTACACGGAGCTGTCGCCTGCATTCACCTGAGGATGGCCCAGAAGGTCGAAACCGGTCCGGTCGTGGATTGGCATGGAGCATTTTTTCCTGACTATCGGGACGTGTTCCAGACGGGGATCGCTCGTATCCTCGTGATCGACGTTGGAGAGAGTGAAAACCAAACAGTTTTAACAAGTTCCCAACGAAAGCCTCAAACCATCAGTATAATTCAATGCCGGTAGGGGTATTTTCCCTCGGAGTAGTTGTTTCTGGTGGTTTCACACAACTTATGCTCTACACGGAGCTGTCGCCTGCATTTACCTGAGGATGGCCCAGAAGGTCGAAACCGGTCCGGTCGTGGATTGGCATGGAGCATTTGTTCCTGACTATCGGGACGTGTTCCAGACGGGGATCCCTCGTATCCTCGTGATCGACGTTGGAGAGAGTGAAAACCAAACAGTTTTAACAAGTTCCCAACAAAAGCCTCAAACCATCAGTATAATTCAATGCCGGTAGGGGTATTTTCCCTCTGAGTAGTTGTTTCTGGTGGTTTCAAACTTATGCTCTACACGGAGCTGTCGCCTGCATTCACCTGAGGATGGCCCAGAAGGTCGAAACCGGTCCGGTCGTGGATTGGCATGGAGCATTTGTTCTTGACTATCGAGACGTGTTCCAGACGGGGATCGCTCGTATCCTCGTGATTGACGTTGGAGAGAGTGAAAACCAAACAGTTTTACTTTACTACTTTATGGAATTCCATGAAACTTGGAGGGGTTGTTAACTCCATGGAAGTCTACGATTGTGCAAAGTTTGAGATTCGTAGCTCATTCCAAAGTAGAGTTTTAGATAGGTCAAATATCGGCTGAAATGTTTCCAGAAAAGATGGAACTTGGCGAGGCACTGCCGTGCCCTCAGATTGAAATGCGGACTAAAATTTAAAAAACAAAGGGGTGGAATTACGTAGGAACTGTTCTGAGTACAAATTTGTTTTAAACATCTAATGCCTTACATAAACTGCTTAAAAATTGAAGTGAGCTTCCCAATTTTTTTGGACATTTTTAAAGTAAATTTATTCCTAAACGAAACGGCCAATTCCCACACAATTTTTTATGTGATATAGCTTCGATTGTCCTCTTTTAGTGTATTGTTTTCTTGTTGTCCTGCGCTTGACAGATAGCTTCATAGGGTGGCTACAACGCAAGTGTAACAAAAAAGCGAAAGTTTGCACGGCTCCATTTCCCGTACGATTTTTTTCAAATAAAGTTTAATGACACAAAATGACAGTCAGCTAAAGCCAAAAATGTGATTTCTCAGTTTTTTTAATTTCTCTTTAGTTTCCGAGATATGATTTTTTTCCATAAAATTGTACTTTTTCTGATTTTTAGTTTGACGTTTCTACCCGGTTTGACCTATAGTCACCGAATTTGCTATGAGGTAACCCAAATATTGGCCCTTTCGAACCTTGTACGCCATTGTACCCTAGATGACCACTGAGCACAATCAGGGGCGTGCAAATATAATTTTTCATAAATTCTCCTTTTTATGAGCATACAATGGCTAGGATACAATGGCATACAAGGTTCGAAAAGGCCAATATTTGGGTTGCCTTATAGCAAATTTGGTGGCTATGGTTCAAACCGGGCAGAAACGTCAAACTAAAAATCAGAAAAAGTACAATTTTATGAAAGAAAAATCATATCTCGGAAACTAAAGAGAAATTTAAAAAACTGAGAAATAAATTTTTTTGGCTTTAGCTGACTGTCATTTTCTGTTATTAAAATTTTTTTGAAAAAAATCATACGGGAAATGCGGGCCGTGCAAACTTTCGCACTTTTGTTACACTGGCGTTGTAGCCACCCGGTGAAGCTATCTGTCAAGCGCAGGACAACAAGGAAACCAAACATTAGAAGAGGATAATCAAAGCTATATTACGCAGAAAATTGTGTGGAAATTGCCCGTTTCGTTTAGGAATAAATTTACTTTAAAAATGTCCAAAAAAAGGGGGTGCAATGGCTCACTTCAATTTTTGAGCAGTTTAGTTAGTTACTTAAGTTATCATAGTTACTCCCTGTTTTTGGATTACCGACTTTCGAGTGATTACTGAACACTAAAATAATCGAAGGAATGAAAGTAATCAAAGTAACGAAAGTAATCATTTAATTTTCGGACGGTATTCGTTACTCCGTTATTTGTCGAGTAACGAGTACTCGAGTAACGAATAGTTACTTTTTCAACACCTCTACTGAGTACGTTCGAAATAGTGACCTTTAACGGAACCCAAAGTTCGAAATCGCTAACACTGTAATGGTGTCTATTACAGTTCCGATTTTTTAGGTTTCTTGAAGTCCATAGACATGTAAATGTCGCTAAAATATATACTACTCCTACTATGCCGGTTTAGAATGTTTTTCTACGTTGTCCGACGCCTATTCTCCATCTCCTTCAATTCTGACAATCATTTTCTGTCAGGTTTTTTTGAATCATTGATCTTTGGATTGACTGTTGCGATTCCAGTTTAGGACGTCCTCTTTTTCTGCGCTCTATTGGTTGCCAATCTAGGATCTGCTTTAGAATCTTTCGTCGTTGATCCGTTGTACATGGCCGTATCATAGTAGACATAGACTTCCATTCTTTCTTTTATGATCTCATTTCTTATATGATCTGTTCTAGATATTCTCATTGATTTTCTTATTGCATCCATTTCGACACTTTCCATTTTTGTGTTGTATTTTTCTGTTACGCGACAAGTCTCTATTCCATACAATAGAGTGCTTTTGAATTTTACATTCTTTTTTATCTCTCTGCTATATAAAATACTAAGACATCCAATAACCTTTCTTGCTTTTACTATTCTTTTTTCCAGTTCTTTACCGTCTGTTCCTGTCTTATCAAATGTAATACCCAAGTATACATACTCATTGCATGGAGATATTGTTTGTCCATCGTCTAATTCTCACTTGATTCGTTTCCCATAGATACGTACTGTGTCTTGTCCACGTTCACTGTTAACCCCCACTTTTGGTATTCCGTCAACTTTCTCATCATATACTCCATGTCTGCTCTATCATTAGCTACAATTACTTGGTCTTTAGCAAACTGTAGTGTGTATATGATATTCTCATGCCGATGTCGTGTAGTTTACATTTGCAGTTTTTTAGAGCTACTTGCGATATATAGGCTAAAATATTTAAATATTGTAAATATTTTGACCCACCCGGTTGCAATATTTCTTAAATCCAAAAAGGCTGACATTTTTATATTCTCTGACCAGTATATATTTCGTCGCCGTCGGCGGTCTAATTCGAGTCAATTTTCCATTTTTAATTAACTAATTTGTTTTCGGAAAATCCCGAAAAAGAAGGTAAATTTAGTATTAGAAATCCGTCTGTCGCAAACGGGCGAGGGGAGAAAATGTTCAGCCCGAGGATGAAAGTGGATTTTCGAAAAGCAGGAAGCCTGACACCGACTTAGAAACGCCGCGCCATGGCGATCGATTCCCTTAAACTCCCTGGTTACTATACTACAGTTCAAGACTCGTAAAGTGTACTGAAAAATAAGAATTCCACCAGTTTTTTACTTGATATATAATAAATAGTCTTTTATACCTTGGATATTTTGCCTTTAGTTAAAAAAAATGTTTCATTCAATAAAAATATATTTATTATTATTTCTTCCTAATAGCAGCACCGTTGTTGTGCCAGGTATACATTTCTCCACTATTTTTTCACGGTTTATTCTGATCGTAATATCGTCATCTGTGTTTGTTATGATTTTAGTTTTAGTGTAGTTCATTCCCAAGCCTATATTTTTAGCTGCTGTATCCAGTTCTTCCAGCATTTTTATCAGTTCTTATTTCTTATCTGTTACTAAGGCGATATCATCAGCATATCGAAAGCTTTTTCAAAGTCTATAAACGCAATATATAGTGGAATGTTTTATTCGTTGGCTCGTTCTATTAGTATTTTCATGGTTAATAGGTGGTCAACTGTACTGAAACCTTTTCTGAAGCCTGCTTGTTCTTTTAATTGATATCCGTCAAATTTTGTTGTTAGTCTATCTGTTAATATTTTTGTAAAGACCTTATAAATTAATTGAGGAATATTTTAGGTCGACAGTTTTTTAGGTCTGCTCTATCGCCTTTCTTGTAATGGTTATGGATTCTTTTCAGTTGTTTGGGATAATTTTTTTCCTTTAGTATTTTATTCAGGAGAATATGGACAGTATTAATCAAAGTTTTACCACCTTACTTAAGCATTTCTGCCGTTACTTCGTCTTTTCCAAGAGATTTGTTATTTTGTATTTTCTTTAATGCTCTCTTTATTTCCGATTTGCTTATTTCATGTTGTAGCTATAAGTTTATGTTCTTTATTTTTGTTTAGAGTTCTTCATGGTTTCTCGCGATGGTTCCTTTTTTGTTTGGTATAATTCTGTATAGAATAGTTGTGTGATAATTATAATATCCTCTTTAACGTTAGTTTTTATGCCGTTCATATCCTTTATTTTTATTATTTTATATCTACCTTGAGTTGCCCTAAGACATTTCATATTTCTGTTATTTTCTATCACTCTCTTAACTTTTATTTCTTGGTTCTTTCTTTTATTTCCTTTATCATTTTTCTTATAGTTTTATTTATTTTTGTGTATTCTATTGATGTTCTTTTTCTTTATTTCTCCAGGTTCCGCCTTTTTTCCATCAGTTTCTTTATTTCTTCTGATATACAATTTTCTCTTTTTATCTTTTGGTGTGGTATCTTTTCCTACCCTGATCATAGCTCTTATTGGCGTTTTATGATTTGATTATGATATTGGGTTGAAATCTTCCTTAAAATTCTGTTATATCGATTAATTTTATCTTTATGGCCACTGCTATTCAACAGTAGATAATCTTAAAAAACTTTTCACAACTTATTATCATTTGGGTTTAAAATTAAATGGAGGGAAAAAGTTTTTGATGCGCCAGGAGCTTTCAGAGCCTGTGTCAAAAGAGCTGCACTCAGCGCAAAACTGAATTCAAAATAAATGTTCCTCAATGAAATATGGCAACTGAAAAAGTACATGTCAATGGAACGGAAACACTGAGCCAGCTGTGCACTAGTGTTGCACTAATTTTTCCAATGGAATGCACCATTAAATGCAGTAGATTTACAGCAATAAACGATTAACTGAAAACGCTGTTCGTTTGCATAAGGAAAATAATGCATTTCTTCATGCAACGTCAACTTTAAATCAAGTTCGACGAATTACAACACGGTTCTTTCAAGATAATTTGTTCTACTCTTTGCATTACTACAAATAGCTTTTTAGACTTTGAACTAAACCAAAAGCATGCAGCAAGAAGAAAATGAAAACTTTTCGTTCAAGTCGGACGACTTGCACTTGCTTTTAAAGACGACAAGCTCGCCTTTTAAAATTTCTAACGGGTATAAATTGGACTGTAGAATATAGAATAAGTTTTTCATGGTAGTAATGGACGAAAAAACTCCAAACAAAAACAAAGAACATAAACTTAGAGCTACAACCTGAAATAAGCAAAACGGAAATAAAGAGAGCATTAAAGAAAATGAAAAATAACAAATCACCTGGAAAAGACGGAGAAACGACAGATATGCTCAAATACGGTGGTAAAGCTGTAGTTAGTACCATTCTCCTGAATAAAATACTAAAAGAAAAAATAATCCCAAACAACTGGGAAGAATCGATAACCATTATTCTACACAAAAAAGGCGATAGAGCAGACCTAAAAAACTATCGACCTATAACACTCCTCGATGTAATTTATAAGCGTTTCACGAAAATATAAATAAATAAATAAATAAATAAAAAGGACTTTATTTTATACTCAGCGAAGTTAAGCGTGAAGCTTCTGTTAACTGAGGTTTAAATTTTACATTGTTATCCTAATACAGTATTACAAAAAATAAAAATAAAAATCTCAAAGAAAAATCAAAAAAAGAGAATTTCTTTATAAATTTTAGTTCCAGCCTAATACCTAACCTTTTTGCAACGCCAGTAATGTTTTTTTTATATTTAAACTTAAAAGTTGCGGATGTGAGAGTTACAGTACTGATTGCTCGTGGTATAGAGTTAAATATATCGAGGGGTGATCAGCTGAACCAAATTTGTACACCATCCTACAGGACTTTAATAACTTTTTGGTCCTGTTTAGTCCTGTACATGTCCTGTATACAAGTCCTGTATAGTCCTACCTGTGGGGTCCTGTATAGTCCTGTGGCTGAAAAGGCGCCCAGAAAAAAATTCGCGACCAAAAAAAAACATCACATCTTAACTCTCGTTTTTCTTAGAGAGCCGATTTGCCACCCCTTAGGCGCCGGTACCCTCGGGGTCCTGTTTAGTCCTGTGGAGTCGTCTAGAGTCCTGTATAGTCATGTACAGGTCCTGTATAGTCCTGTGGAAGTCCTGTATAGTCCTGTGGAGTCCTGTGGAAGTCCTGTATAGTCTTGTGGAGTCCTGTAGAAAAATTTGTACACCCACTGTGGGCAGCTGATTACCCCTCGGAAAATATTAACAGATAGACTAATTACAAAATTTGACGGATATCAATTAAAAGAACAGACAGGCTTCAGAAAAGGTTTCAGTACAGTTAACCACCTATTAACCATGAAAATCCTAATAGAGCGAGCCAACGAATACAACATTCCACTATATATTGCGTTTATAGACTTTGAAAAAGCTTCCGATAACATTGAGCATTGGGCAGTAAAAGCATCTAATTAATAGCCGAAGGAACCAAGCTAATCCGCATAAGAAGAGGTATCAGCAAGGTGACACAATATCCCCTAAACTATTTAACCAGGCCCTAGAAGATGTTTTAAAAAACTTAGATTGGGAAGAAATAGGCATCAAAGTAAGCAAACAATATTTGAACCACCTAAGATATGCTGATAATATCGCCTTAATAACAGACAAGAAAGAAGAACTGATAAAAATGCTGAAAGAACTGGATACAGCAGCTAAAAATATAGGCTTGAATATGAACTAGTAAAATCATAACAAACACAGATGAAGAAAATCACGATCAGAATAAACCAAAAGAAAATAGAACAAGTAGAGGAATATATAATACCCAGGACAAATTATTAAACTAAAAAGGAAAACGAAAAAGCTGAAATGAAGAGACGACTAAGATTGACCTGGGCAGCATTCGGTAAATAAAGCAACATGTTAAACAATAAACAAATATGCTGAGCACCTCAAAACGAAAGTGTATGACCAATGTATCCTTCCTATACTTAGCTATGGATCCCAGACCTGGACACTTAAAAATTCAAACATGAATAAGGTAACAATAGCTCAAAGATCAATGGAAAGACAAATGTTACATGTAAAGCTAACATATAGAAAAAGGAATGAATGGATAAGAAGTATAATAAAAGTCAGGGATGTCAGAGGAGAAGTAGCAAAATTAAAATGGAAATTTACCGGTCATAATATCAGACACAAAGACGATCGATGAAACAAACGGAAACTGAAGACCTTGGAAAAATAAAAGAAGTAGGGAAAGACCCCAAATAAGTTGGGCGGCCGATTTGAAGAAACATGCGGGGACTAGATGGATGAACACGGCGACAGACAGAGAAGAGTGGAAGATATTGGGGGAGGCTATGTCCAAAGATGGATTGAAGAAGGCTAAATAGAATCTTCTTAGAAAATAAATATTTATTTTTTACCTTATTGTATGCCCCTTGAGAGTTAGCCATAACATTTTTTGAGGGTTTTGGCAGCAAATAAAAAAAAAGCTAATTAATTAGTTTTCTGTTATATAATATGTTTAATGCATACATGTGTCGAATGCGGCTATCCTAAATATCTCAGCCCCTGTCAACGTTTTTAAGGGGTTTTTGTAGCTAATTGAGAAAAAAAAAATTTGTTATACATTTTAAATGCATACGTGTGTCAAATGGGGCTTTACAGCGTCAATTAAAAATGTCGGCGCCTTCTTGAATATTTCCCTTGAACATTTCGGGGGGAAGGGGGGTCGAAATAAGGAGAATCGAACATTTTTTCGTTGCTAATCGGGTAAAAAGAAGTTTTTGTTTCTATCATATTTTCCGTGGGTAGCTCGAACATCGCCGGGGTCCAAGATCTAATAGACACCTAATAAATGTTGACAGTTAACTGTTTCGTCCTTATGGGACCCCTCAGAACACTGCTTGGTCAATGTGATACCCTTGCGAAGTTAATCAGACCGTTTTGTCTTTCATCCTACGTCTATAGTGAGAAAGCCCTCGTAAGAAGCGCCATCTACCTAGATACGAGAGAAACTAGAACAAGAGCAGGCTATATAAATCGATCGATGAAAAGATCGATTGCAAAGAAAAAGAAACCATCCGTGACCTACGTCAGCACTTCTGTCTTTTTTTTTAGCCAAATAATACTAATAAATGTAAATTTTTAGTACCCGTGAATTTAAAAATCGATTCGATCGATATATATATATATATATATATATATATATATATATATAGATATGCTCATGTTCTAGTTTCTCTCGTATCTCGGTAGATGGCGCTTCTTGCGAGGGTTTTCTCACTCTAGACGTCGGATGAGAGACAAAACGGTCTGTTTAACTTCGCAAAGGTGACCAAGCAGTGTGTACTAAAATTTACTTTAATTACTAATTAAATTTACAGTATTTGTTCGATCGCAGTTCAGTACGGTTATATTGCATCGTACCTGCATGAGAGTGCTAACGAGGTCAAAGTCGGAGTTTGTTTTGTTTACAAAAAACATCGCGCGCGAGATACCTGTGTTGAGAATCTATATACAATGTGTATTATAAATAATATATCATGTTTAAAAGCAAAAAAAGTGTACCATCACCTGTGAAACTTGTTTTAAAAATTAGCGAAAAGCCCAAACAAAATCAAGAAAAAATGGATAATGCCGAATTATTTCAGGATAGCCATGCTAGCACACAAAATGAAGAAGTTTTATATAGCGAATGGAAAAAATCCCAAAACGAAAAAAATTCACTTAGTGTACAAGTGGATTATCTCCGAAGTCAACTGGAAAGTATGCAAAGAAAATTTGCAGATTTAGAGACAAAAGTCACTAAAAAAGAAGAGTCTGACATGGACTACATTACTGATGAGGACGATCTGGCAAGAGAAACTGAGTGGATCAGACAAAAAGGAAAAGGTTGGAAAAAACGTCGAATGGATACTTCACTCTCACCACCACAACAAAGCTCGGGCACTGGAGAGCCCTCCAATAAAACACAAAATGAAGAACCCCCAACTAAGGTTAAAAAAGCTCCATTACCTCCACCGATTATGGTAAATGGCGTAAATAATTTTAATGATATTTATGAAAAGTTAAATATCATACAAGGAGTTAAAATAAAAGTTTTAAATAACGAAAATATTAAAATAAATGTACAAGACGCAGACAGCTATCGGCTGGTTACTAAAATGCTTAATGAAATAAAGCATCAATGGCACTCATACGAAAACAAACAAATAAGGCCAATTAGAGTAATAGCGAATAGGCTACTCTTCTCATGTGACCCACAAAAAATTGTAGCTGATCTACAAAAAAAAGGTTTTAAGGCACTGGAGGCCAGCAACAAACTTAAATGGAGAACAAGACAACCTCTTAACATGTTTATGCTCACATTCAGCCACGATGAAGATATCAACAAAATTTTTGAAATTTCCAGTATCCTTGGGATTGAAGTGGAAATAAAAGCACTAAAAACCTCAAAGTTAGTCCCTCAATGCAAAAGATGCCAATCTTATGGACACACGCAAAAATATTGCGCTAAAGAACCACGTTGCGTAAAATGCACGGGGAAACATCTTACTGTAGAATGCCCCAAACCAAAAGAATCTGAGCCAAAATGCATCCACTGTGGAGGCAAGCATCCTGCTAACTACAGAGGATGCCTTGTTGCTAAGGAAATACAAAAATTGAAAAATAAACCTAAGAAACCGAATCTCATACCAAACGTGAGTACAAATAGACAAAACCAACAGACAAGAAACACAGTCACACAAAACTCACAAACACAAGGACATACAGCCAAGTAGCAGCAACAGCTACTATACCTGATATTAATATCAGTAGTCAAAATACTATGGAACAAACACTACAATTAATTTTGGAGAAATTGAACAAACTTGATGAGCGATTAACTAAACTAGAAAGTAGCAATAACGGAGCTACCAATATGCCTCAAAATGGTCAGTAATCTTAGAATCCTAGCTTGGAATGCCAATGGTCTCTTGCAACATCAGCAAGACTTGCAAGTTATTCTAGACATAGAAAAAATTGACGTCTGTCTTGTGTCAGAAACGCATTTCACTCACCAGTCTCACATTAAATTTAAAGGTTATAAAGTGTATCATACAACTCACCCTAGCAATACTGCACATGGGGGAAGTGCTGTAATAATTAAAGAAAATATATCACACTATGAGGAGATGGGATATAAAACCATAGAGATTCAAGCTACATTAGTAAGTGTAAAAACCAAAACATATACATTAGTCATAAGTGCTGTCTATATACCACCAAGGCACTTACTAAAGAAAAATCAATATCTTAATTTTCTCAGAAAATTAGGAAACCGTTTTATAATTGGAGGTGACTTTAATGCAAAAAATACCTACTGGGGATCTAGACTGACGAACTCTAAAGGAAAAGAACTTTTGCAAGCTATTAGTGAATATCAATGTGAGCCGATATCAACTGGTAAGCCCACATACTATCCAACAGATCCAGGAAAAATTCCAGATCTAATTGATTTTTTTATAGTAAAAAATATATCTTTAAGTTTTGTAGATATAGAAGAAAGTTTTGATTTACACTCAGATCATTCACCTATTATTCTAACTCTTAGTAAAAACATAATAAAGAAAGAAGCAAATATCTCACTAGTTAATAAACTGACTGACTGGATTAGTTTTAAACAAAGTCTGTCAGAAAAAATAAACCTATCAGTACCATTGCAAACGCCAGAACAAATCGATAAAGAAGTTGATTATTTTGTTACAAATATTCAACAAGCAGCTTGGGAAAACAGTCCAAAACCAAAGAGAATTTTTAAGGGAAAAAACTATCCAAAGGAAATTAGAGACCTTATATTGGAAAAAAGGAAACTAAGAAGAAAGTGGCAACAAAGCCGTGATCCTCGGGACAAAACAAATCTCAACAACATGACGCAGCGCATTAGGCGAGAAATTCTAGTAATAAAAAATGAATCTATTAACCATTTTCTTAATGAGCTTACAGATGATAAAAATACCGACTATTCCCTTTGGAAAGCAACCAAAGATTTTAAAAGACCAATTATCCAAATTCCACCCATACGAAAATCTAACAACCAGTGGGCAAGGAGTAACGAAGAAAAAGCAGATATTTTTGCAAGTCATTTAGAAAAAACATTTCAGCCCCACGAAGCACCAGATGAACACTTTCATTTAAATGAACCCCATCAAATCGAGGACCATATTAAGCTTACATCACCAAAAGAAATATTAACAGAAATCAAAAATATTAATTCGAAAAAAGCCCCAGGGTATGATCTTATTAACGGGGTAGTCATAAAACAACTCCCCAGAAAAGCTATCGTAAAACTATGCAACCTAATTAATGCGTCTTTTAGGCTTAGGTACGTACCTAAACTGTGGAAAGTTGCAGAAGTTATCATGATTCCAAAACCGGGAAAACCACTCCATGACGTGTCATCTTACAGGCCAATATCTTTGCTGCCAATTATATCCAAGCTCTATGAAAAATTATTGCTTAAAAGAATAAAACCCATCATAGAAAGACAAGAAATTATTCCATCTCATCAATTTGGTTTTCGAGACAAGCATTCCACGATAGATCAAGTACACAGAATTACTAATATAATAGAAAAAGCACTAGAAGAGGGAAAAGTTTGTTCTGCAGTTTTTCTAGATGTAGCACAAGCATTTGACAAAGTGTGGCATGAAGGCCTTAATTTTAAACTAAAAAGGTTTCTGCCAAAACAGTATTCGGATATTTTGGAATCATACATATCTGATAGACATTTTAGAGTAAAACAGGAAGACTCATACTCAAATTTAAGAGAAATTCAAGCAGGCGTGCCCCAGGGTAGCGTACTAGGCCCTTATCTATACTTATTATTCACTTGTGATATCCCAAAGCCAGAAAATTGTCACTTAGCAACATTTGCCGATGATACTGGTTTATTGACGGTAGAAAAATCTATTGAAAAATGCATAGAGAAACTTCAGGATGCAGTCACCCAAATTCACAGTTGGACCACAAAGTGGCGAATAAAATTAAATGAAACCAAATCAATTCATGTTGATTTTACAAACAAAAATATAAATCACATACAAATAACAATTAACAACATTCCAGTACCATATTCGAATCAGGCAAAATATCTAGGTATGACACTTGATACCAAATTGCGCTGGAAAGCACATGTTAAGAAAAAAAAAGAAGAACTTGAGATAAGGTATAGAAAAATGGACTGGCTAATTGGAAGGAAGTCCAATTTAACAATTCATAATAAGTTACTGCTTTATAGACAAATACTGAAACCAGTATGGACATATGGTATTCAACTATGGGGTTGTGCTAAAGAGAGTAACATTCTAGTTGTACAGAGATTTCAAAATAAAGTATTAAGAAACATTGTGAATGCACCTTGGTACGTTCGAAATAGTGACCTTCATCGAGATCTAAAAATCGAAACTGTAGCAGAAACTATAAAAAAGTACGCAAAAAGCCATGAAGATAGACTCCATCGGCATGTGAATGTGGAAGCAATTCAGCTTCTAGACAATACTATGCTAGTTCGACGACTAAAAAGAGTGAAGCCGTTTGAGCTAGTAAACTAAGTGAATTACACATAAAACAAAATAATGCTATAAACACAACACAATTGTGAGTTACAGACTAAACAAAGCGGGGAGAACTGTTGAGTGAACCCTAAGTTTAAATCTGACTTTTCTAGTAAATTAAGTTAAAACAAAATTGCTAATTAGTCTTACTGACTAGATTGTAATAAAAAAAAACACAGTGTGTTTGACAAATAAAAAAAAAAAAAAAATTAGTTTTATAAAATGCTTCTAGAAAATCGATTTTCCCACATTTTGCTTTGACTATTATTTATTTTTTGGTGTCCAAATAAACACCGTGGAGAAAACTTCTTGCCTGCCGATAAAACTAACAGCACTTTGGACTTTTTTCTTCTCATCTCCGCTTTAGAGCATGAACCAGTTTGGTTAGATACCTACACCGACTTGTGTAAAAGAGGCATAGACACCTGACCGCGGATGCTCTAGAGGTCACCAAAGGTCTTTTGTAAAATTTAGCAAAGATGCAATATGTAAATTCTTTTGTCCCTCTCTTTCTTTAAGTGTCATAAGAAAACTGTTCTTCAACGGAGTGAGCTTTTCTAGGAGTGAGCTTTTCCATTAGGCCAGTCATTAGAGCGAAAAAGAGACCTTCAGCTTGCAAAAGGTGGTGTAGTCACGATTTTGACTTATGTTGTTCACATTGGAGTCTTAAAAAAATATTTGAGTTTTCGACCTTGGGGGGGAGGGGCGGCATCCTCCGCCATCTTGGATTTAGTGTGCACGAAAAGGCTTCTTTTTAAATTACTTGACCCCTCTACATTTTAGAAAAACAACTTTTGAACAAAAGTTGAAGTCCTGTTGAAGTCAATAAAATTTCTTACAACTACACTTCTGGTGTACGTCTTTTTGTCAGAGGAATGGTTTTCTAGTGGTGACGATAAACATTTCGCCGCTATTTTGGATTTTGTCCAATTTTTGTTTAGTGGCCTTTAACTTCAAAACTACTTATTTTTGAGAAAATCTGCAATAACATAAATTAAAGATCAACCATAGCCTATAAAATGAGAGATCATTGAGTTGTTTGAGTAGTACGAATACGATAATTTAATTTCTTGATTACACACTTTCTGTAAAATGCTTAATTTTTGAGAAATGACAAAACTGAATAATTTCGGTTTATTTTGCATATACTATGGTAATACATAGAAAACGGGTGTACTGCTAACACTTCAGGGGTCGTATCATAGCACGGGGACCACCCAAAGAACTCAATTATTTCTCATTTTATATTAGTTGTTGTTTATTTTACGTTATCACAGATTTTCTCAAAAAAGCAGTTTCGAAGTTAAAGGCCTAAATAAATAAAAAAATTGGTCATTATCCAAAATGGCGGCGAAATTTTTTGCGTCATAACTCAAAAACAATTCGTCTCACAAAAAAAACGTACAATAGCGCTTTTGTAGGTAATTTTATAGTCTAAAATTTTGTTTTCTAAAATGTACAGGGATCAAGTAATTTAAAAAAAAAAATTTTTGTGCACACAAAATCCAAGATGGTTGGGGGAGCCGGCCCCCCCAAGGTCGAAAACTCAATTTTTTTTTAGAATAACTCAATGTGAACAATATATGTGAAAATCGCGACTACACCACCTTTTGCAAGCTGGGGGTCTTTTTTTCGATCTAATGACTGGCCTCTATGACTATTGTAAAATTTAGCAAAGATGCAATATGTAAATTCTTTCCTTCCTCTTTTTCTTTAAGTGTCATAAGGACACTGTTCTTCAAAGGAGTGCATGCATGGGGGAAGGGGAAGCCTCTCCGAAGCCTATTACTACTGATTGCCTTCGTTTTCATATAAAGCTTCCAAAAAACCTGCATACTACTTGCATGGTATTCCATCATGTTTCAGTTGACTAGGTAATTAATTTCAATTTATTGATTCATTAGATATGTGGGAATAAAATACGACTTGTAAGAGGAGTGTACAAAGATTCGTTCTCATGATAGTCGTCTACCTACAAAACATAAGAAAATCTATGTGAAAACAAGTTGCATAATTTATTACCACTACAAAGATTAATTTTTTGGCATTTACTACGTCAACAAGAATTCGCTTTTTTTCGAGGTCGTCGGAGTTCATAGTTGTTTTGATATACATTAGTGATTCATGACTAGGACAACATTATTTAAATTGTTCAACAATATTGTTATACGTAATAGGTTTTCGTTGTTAGGGACAAAATGTGATCAAAATTTCTAATTTATGCGGAAAAACTTTTTTTTGGCGGAACACCGTGGGCTCAGGAACCTCATTTTTGGCTAAAAAGGGTTAAATTAAGAACATACTGACATACCTTTCCTAAATTAGAGTAGGTAGTCTAGAAGGCCTTAAAAAAAACTATGATTTGATTGATGCAACTTCCAGTTATTTTTGAGAACTGTTACTTTTCCTTTGTGAGGAACGCGTTAAATAAAAGTACCGAATTTGTATGGCGATTTGATCCAGATTCACAGCCATTTTGCGACATTATTTGGTGGTGTATAAAATTCTCGTAAAATGGATCTTGTAGCGGAAGGTAAGAGGATTTTATACCTGTACAGTTTGATTCCAGTTTTGATGTCTAGACAGGTCAGACCAGTGGCGGCTGGTGACGTTATAAATGGAGGGGGGGGGGCAGAAATTTATATTGCATGGAAAAGGAGATAAAAAAACTTACCTAAACAATTTTATTATAGCATTTTACAAACAAGCAGCTACTTGGTGTAGTTTTTAGTTTATTTGTTTATAGATAAAGTCTATTCACCCTTCTTTTACACGCGCAAAGTGCTTGGATTAGCACCAGTTTCAGACTCATCATGGCCCCGTAGAGCAACCTCAAAAATCCCACAGAATTTTAAACAGTCTATTAAGCTACGAAGTATGTCTATTTTTTGCCACATTTTCATTATGTTCGGTAATGTTTTGCCTATAGGCACTATTCAATTGGCACCTAATATCAGTCTTGCCTAGAATAGAAAATTTTATGTGGTTATTTAAATAAGTAGCACTTACCTTGTGTCTTTAACTTTTCACTAAAGTGCTAGAGATCACACATTCCTTTTGGCACCCACGCAGGATCACTTCGTGGATTGTTCATAATAAGACAAATAAAGCAAAAAAAGCATTTCGTTTTTCACAACCGCACAACCAGTTTTCAGCATCGTATAATTTTTTATTACTTGCACTAAAATAATTTTGGTTAATTTTTAGGATTTTTAGGTCCGGTCTAAGTGGCCCTAAAGATTTTATTTTTAATCGAAATTCATATGTCAACGTATTTAAATTTTAATTATGTAATCGACGGTATTTATGTTTATTTTATAAAAAAACGATAACAAAAACAATGACACGCGACCGGCAATGCTTTTTACTACTGACATAGCCCAAATCAAAACAAACTCATACGTCTTCACTAAGGATAGAACCGGCATCGTGTAGAAGGGTAACGGACGTTTCCGCACGATGATGATGGCCTACTTCCACTAAAACACTCCCGCCCTCGCTCGAGAACATCCACCCATACCCCGCTTAAAAACGGATGAAATTGAAACCTTGCCCCGCGCGGCGCTGCCGGCTTGTAATTATTTACGCTAAAAAAGTTCACCCAATTATTCGCTTGATGTGAACCACAGATAATAAAAAGAACTAGACAATAATGTCGTAAGTTTGTTGTTAGTTTTGGGAGGGCACTGCCCCGTTGCCCTCCCTGTAGCAGCCGCCACTGAGGTAAACAATACTCTCTGCAAAAATTATTGAGGAGTCGCGTATCTAAATCGTTTGTTAATAATTTTCTTGACTGATGCCGTCTAAAAAAATCGAATACATATAAACCCGCACATACCCTTCAAAAAGGGTCTTTCAAGGTAGATATATGTATCTACCCAGGTCGTAGTCAGCTGTTCGTAATTTCAGCCACATTTCATTTTTTATTTAGTTTTTATTTTATTTCTGGGTTTACCTGGCGGCCTTTTCAATAGCAATCAGCTGCTACTGGTTAAAGGCAATACGATACACAATAATCTATTATAAAAAATCCTAAGCGGACAAAAAAACAACCATTTTAAGGTATAATTATTTTATTTTGGGAAGGCGTGTTTTTAAAATTAATAAGTTTGCTTTATATTATTGTTTTTTTTTAATAAAGTGGCAAAATCTTTTTGTGTATTTCTACGGGGCATGATTATTGCAAGGAGTAAAGAATTAGCAAAAACCAATCAGTGGGCTTAAGAAAAACCAATCAGTAGGCTTAACTTAAGCAAATCAGTGGGCTTAACTTAAGAATTGGCTTAAAACTGATTCAGGGCTATCAGTGTTTTTTTGTTGGCCTTGACTGATTGAATCTTTAACCAAGGCCAACACAAAAATAGAGGCCACGACCCTGAAAAAATCAGCTGTTCTCCCGGGGCTGAATTTTACATTGGGTCTTAAGGGAGGTCAGACGTTTTTTTATGATATTTTCAAAATGGCACTACAGATTTCCGCAAAATTTCAGTGAATATTCTCAGACACCATCCCGATATTCCACCAAAGGTTTGTAAGGAAGCAACATGATTAAAAGGTTAAAATCTTCAAGATTTAGCATTCCTTATTTTGAATTCAAATTACCCGCCATGTACCACATGCCAACTGTTATATTTGACATGTATTTGACTTTGTCATATGTGATTGTCACATTCGCTTCTGCTTTAAACTTAATTTTTGTGTGAGCTAATGAAGCGGCTATGAAAAATTAGGGCTTACTATACATTTAAAAAAAATTGTTCTGCCAGAATAAAGTAAAAACAATCTCAAAAACGGCTTTATTTAACAAAAATGAAATATCCATGAACCGTCATTCCAACTTCAAAATTTTAAAGACAATCAGCTGTGTCGTAACGTGACCATCAAAAAAAAATCAGCCCCGGATGTGACGTCAACAAAGTGGAGGATCGTGGCCCGTCCATTTTGATAGCCCTGCTTTAACCAAGGCCAACAAAAAAATACAGGCCACCACCCTGAAAAAATCACTTTTTTTGGGGGGGGGCTGAATTTTACATTGTGTTTTATGGGCGGATAGAGGTTTATTTGTGATATTTTCAAAATGGCACTACAGATTTTCGCGAAATTTCAGTGGAATATTCCCAGACATTATACCGATATTCCGCCAAAGTTTTGTGATGATGAAAGATGGGTAAAAGGTTAAAATCTTCTAGATTTAGCATTCCTTATTTTGAATTCAAATTGCCCGCCATGCACCGCACAAAAACTGTTATATCTGACTTGGATATGACTTTGTCATTGTTTGTCATGGCATTTATTTATATGCTTGTTATGTAAAACTTGGTCGATTTTTTAATGATTTTTTACAATAGAGTTCATTTAAAATCCAAAAATACCAGTGTTAATCTTTTTAAAACAGAATTACACTACAAAAAAATCATTTTTTGGTGTTGTAATTTATGTAAACACATCTAAATAAGTTTTAAAAGTTGCCGAAGATAAACAAATAGGTGTAGGTGATCCGATTACTTTCCACGCAGAAACGAACACATTCGCTTCTGCTTTAAATTTAATTTTTGTCTGAACTAATGAAACTGCTCTGAAAAATTAAGGATCACTATACATTTAAAAAAAATTGTTTTACAAGAATATAGTAAAAACACTTCTCACAACCGGATTTATTTTTAAAAATATCAAATATTCATCAACCGTCATTCCAACTTAATATTAATCAAGGCCAACAAAAAAATACAGGCCACGACCCTGAAAAAATCAGCTGTTTTCCGGGGGCTGATTTTTACATTGGGTCCTATGGGAGGTCAGATGTTTTTTTATGATATTTTCAAAATGGCACTACAGATTTCGGCGAAATTCCAGTGAAATATTCTCATACACCATCCTCATATTCCACCAAATTTTTGTAAGGATGCAAGATGATGAAAAGGTTAAAATCTTCAAGATTTAGCTTTTTTTATTTTGAATTCAAATTACCCGCCATGTACGGCTTGCCAACTGTTATATTTGACATGTATTTGACTTTGTCATCTGTGTTTGTCACATTCGCTTCTGTTTTAAATTTAATTTTTGTGTGAGCTAATGAAGCGGCTCTGAAAATGAAGGATTACTCAGGGCTATCAAAATGGACGGGCCTCGATCCTCCACTTTGTTACGACACAGCTGATTGTCTTTAATATATTGAAGTTGGAATGACATTTCATGGATATTTGATTTTTTTTTAATGAAGCCGTTTTTGATATTGTTTTTACTTTATTCTGGCAGAACAATTTTTTTTAAATGTATAGTAAGCCCTAATTTTGCATAGCCGCTACATTAGCTCACACAAAAATTAAGTTTAAAGCAGAAGCGAATGTGACAATCACATATGACAAAGTCAAATACATGTCAAATATAACAGTTGGCATGTGGTACATGGCGGGTAATTTGAATTCAAAATAAGGAATGCTAAATCTTGAAGATTTTAACCTTTTAATCATGTTGCTTCCTTACAAACCTTTGGTGGAATATCGGGATGGTGTCTGAGAATATTTGACTGAAATTTTGCGGAAATCTGTAGTGCCATTTTGAAAATATCATAAAAAACGTCTGACCTCCCATAAGACCCAATGTAAAATTCAGCCCCGGGAGAACAGCTGATTTTTTCAGGGTCGTGGCCTCTATTTTTGTGTTGGCCTTGGATTACTATATATTTAAAAAAATGTTCTGCAAGAATATAGTAAAAACAATCTTAAAACCGGCTTTATTTTTTTAAAAATCAAATATTCACGAACCGTCATTCCAACTTCAATATTTTAAAGACAATAAGCTCGGTCGTGACGCAACCATCAAAAAAAATCAGCCCCGGTGTGACGTCAACAAAGTGGAGGATCGTGGCCCGTCCGTTTTGATAGCCCTGTATTAATATATTTTAAAGACAATCAGCTGTGGCGTGATGTGACCATCAAAAATAAATTCAGCCTCCGCTGTGACGTCAACAAAGTTGTAGATCGTGGCCCGTCCGTTTTGATAGCCCTGATTTAACATAACACTACATATCACTAGAGTATCAGCTGCCTCCCGCATGTAATAAACTTATTTTTTTTTATAGTTCGATACCTACCCTTATTTTGTAGACTTTCCTTAGTTAAAACACAAATACTTTATAGCCAACATGTTAATAAATTATTTATGTAATTTTTGTCTTGCCATAAAATATAGCTTAGTAGATATATCAAGCATTTTGTTCAATTTATATTAACCCGGCGTTGGTACACCTATTTTTCCTAACATGGATGGTACACCCGGGTATGACATACCCACTTGCAATTTCGCATTTGAAGTTAACAGTAGACATAAAATTTTAATATGATTGTTGTGTTTTAATTTTTTGCACCTTTTAGACGTTGAAAAAAAATATAACATTAGTCATGTAGCGTTATATATTAAAATGTATTTTTAGGTAACAAGGGCATTTTTATAAAAATTAAAACTATATTTTTTTAAAATATCGTAAAAAATGCTTAAAGTAATTTAGAACCTAAATTTTTATTTTCGGAAAAATAAAAAAATATTTGACTAAATATATTCCAACAGGAAAATCCAGGGGCGTACTTTTATATTAAAAAAAAACAAAGAAATTCTTACTTAGAACTAAAAAATACTTTTTAAATAGAAACAAAATTTCGGACTTCCTTTGCCTTTATTTATTTTAAACACGACGTTTCGGTTAGTAAGTATCTCTAGTCGTTTTTAAGTGTAAACTAAACAATCTAGCTAGTCTATAGGCTACTACTTATACTACTTGGTGTGCAGTCAGTTGTGACGGCCTTCCCCCTTTTTTATCCTAAGATGCCTGGTTTCCATATGTTTGGTATATCCGTGCTTGGTTGACTGAAAACTTCTTTATTCTGCATTATAAACGCAGCTTCAATAAACTTTCGTTTTCGCCAATGCAATACTTTAGCTTGTGACCACTGAATCTTGTGATCATTTGACCATGCATTATCCGCTAAACCGGATTTTTCAATACCCCTAATTGGGTACTTTTTAGTTGTTCATTTACTCTAACCTGAAGAGGGCGTTTCGTTTCACCTACATATGATTCACCACACTCACAGGGGATTTGGTAAATGCATTCCTTATTATTTGAGGGATTTTCTGGTTTTGTTTTAGTTACAAAACTCCTTATCGCATTTCCCGATGAAAATATTGTTGTTATATTATAGTGTTTGACTATTCGTCTTATGTTTTCTAAAATCCCTTGAACATATGGAATGTTAATAACACCCAACGGATTATTATTTTGGGAACTTGCTACAAAAAATGTTACGAGGCTGGTACACCCGGGTATCACATGCCCGACGCAAGTTTAACTCTTAGCAGCAGAGGCAGATTGATACTAAACCCGCTTTTTTTAGTGGTCCGCGATTAGAACAAGTGTTGCCTGAGAGTAAGTGGAGGGGCAAGCTTGAAGCGCTGCGAATTCATAAGTTCTGTTGGCTTTTCTCAATCCCGGGTATGTCGTACCCAGGTGTACCAACGCCGGGTTAAGGGGACGGTTACGAGCAGCCTAATTTATTAGGTTGTTAAAAGTTGTTAAATTTATTGAGTTATTGATCTTTAATTACTGGCTGCAATATTAGTCTCCAAAATCGCATGCTTCGTTTAGTCAGTCCGAAGCTCGAAAGATTTCTGCTCCCGCGTATTCTGTTGGGAATCACTTTCAAGAGGAAAAAGTTAGGCGGCTCGGCAAAAAAAAGCTATGTACGAAAATTTAGCCTATTACTTATCTACATCCTACCTACATCTACAATGTGGCTTAAGTGTGGCTACTTTGATGACTTTGCAGTGGGGGCTCGTCCATAGGTTTGCAGGTTTGCGCAACCCCCAAAAAATATAGGTAAAATAATAAAAGAACTTTAAATTCCCACCAGAATTATGTGCATTTATACGCTACCGCACCTCTTATATCGCGCGCGCCGGCCGCCCACTGCGACGCTTTCTCTCGCGGTTTGCAGCTCGAATGCAACCCAATTCGCCTATGAAAACGCGCGCGCGATTTTGTTTCTATGCGTGGATTTCAAAGCCCTCCCGTAAAGCTCAGTGAGGTTGCAGGTCGACTGCAAACCGATTGTTTATTTTGCATGCTAATTTCTTATTTTAATTTGTCGTGTAGTCTGTGATCCCAGAGTTTTGGTAGTTTGTTGGCTTTTGCGTTAAAAAAAATGAATTCTGTTGAAAGTTTAATTTTAAAGCCATTCTGTGGATCAGTGGATAAGGCTGAAATAAAAATTACGATTCTCTTTTGCAACGTCCAGATTTTTATTCTACCAGCCGCCACTGTGACTTGGTATCCAATAAAGCCCTAGTACTTCCCAGAGTGTTGCAGCAAGCATATACAGTGAAACCCCCTATAAACGGACACTCACGGTTCCGTCGATTTTGTCCGCTAATTGGAGGTGTCCGCTTATGAGAGAGAACTGCGAAATTTGAATATATATTATTTATTAACATTTGTCGCTGCTTGAGTTTTTTCGATATTAAATTTTTTAGCCATCTTTCGTGCTGATAGATGTTCCCTCTCCGAAACGTTAACAACTTTAATTTTTTCACGTAAACTAAGAAGTTTTATACTAGGCGACATTTTAAAGAGATCTTTTACTACTCAACTGAACAATACAAATAAAAATAAAACACAGCAGTCCAGTGGCGGATCCAGGGGGGGGGGAGAGGGGCCCGCCCCCCCCCTCCCATACATATAACTTATTTTTTAGTTTAGCAGCATCGCTTATTTAAAATTTGTCACAAATTCTACTTAATTTTTTTTCAAATTTCGCCTGCGGCGCAATTAATCTCCTTTAGCTACTAAATTTCACACCTCAATTTCTATGAAAAACCATTAAAAAAATTCCTTTTGATGTTTGCTGCCCCTTTGGCCCCTCCCCCCCTGAAATCCTGGATCCGCCAATGCAGCAGTCCCGTAGAATCAGAGTGCGTTGTTGCCTACATAATATTGATGCCCATGTCGTGCAGCGCTCCGTCCCGTTGTCAGCATATACGTAATATTCGTATATGGTTGTCAAAGGTTGGCGTCCAGTTAAGGGAGGTTTCAGAATTTTTTAACCAAAAAAAATTGTCCGCGTCCGGTTATTAGAGTGTCCGCTTAATAGAGGTGTCCGCAAGGACAGGTTTCACTGTACAACCAAAATCATTGTGCGAAATGAACGGTCATACCTCGCATCAGCCAATAGTAAGCAGGAGAATAATTGCGCAGTCTCCAAAATCAGTGAATTCTGAGCCACTAAAGGGGTAGACGAGTCGATTTTAGCCGTGCGGCGAGTCGCCTCGATATGCCGTGCGGCAAGTCGAATCGCTACCCCGTTTACACGGAGCGACTAAAGTCGCAAGGAAATAGGTCATTTTTGTTGTAAATGTTGTGCAAAAAAGATGTTTACATGATGGAGTTAAAATAGTAAGTAAAGCAATAACTGAAGAATTGCTTGAAAAAAGTATTATATGTTGTTCTTAAATTTTTTATTTTAATTTTTAATTCTTCTGGAGACATGTTTATTTGAACTCTTCTGCTCTAGAATTCCACAGCACATTCGCAGCACTCAAAAAATTCAATTATTTTATTTGAGTCCATCTTTAAAAACGAAATATTATTGCCACAAACTCCTAATCAACAAAAAAGTGTGCAAATGACGTATGCCGCTGCGAATCACCTAACCATTTACACGGTCGATTTTAGTCACTCGCCGCATGCGGCCTACGATCGCGCGAAGTCGAGAGGCTCCCAACTTTTGGCAGATTCGATTTAGTCGCATGCGGCGCAGACGATTTCTCATTTATACGAGCAATTTTAGCCGTGCGGCCTGGCCGCACGGCCTGAAATCGACCCGTGTAAATGCCGCTTAATATACGCGATTGTCCCGTCCCAGTAGAAAGACCTTTCAGAAAAAAACATACGTAGCCGGGGCCTCTTTGTATGAGTCGTGACAGGTTCAGCGTTCGCAGTTGGCAAAAGCTTTCCTATTCTCTCGAAAATCTTATGAAAATGATCCATCACATCCTACATGACCCAAAATTAGGTGCCCTGACCAGTGGCGAATCCAGGATTTCGAGTAGGTGGGAGGAGCCAAGGAAAAAGCAAAAACCAAAATATTTCTAAGTAGGCGTGAGGTTTTAATAATATTTGAAATACTCAGTGTTTTTTAGAAAAAGAAATGTGTTTGGGGTAAATTTTGAAAATCAGACTCGCGGTTGATTCAATGGCATTTTGTTCCCTTCAACTAAACAAGTTTCATGTCAGGGAGGGGGGTTGTCCGGGCCTCTCTGCGTCCCCCCCCCCCTGGATGCGCCACTGACCCTGACGAAAAAAACCTTGAGTGGGTTAATCAGCATCTGCAACATCAATATTCACACCGGCATATCATTAAGAAAGTGCGTCAACTTTTTTAAAATAAGGTTTAACGTTTTGGTATAGTAAGTATATTTTGGATATACAGTTTATATCATTATTTTTGAGACAACTTTTTACAACTTTTTTTCGTTGGCCCATGCTATTTGTTATGGTAAACAGCTGATAACTGTCAAAAAGTTATCTCAAAAATTATGATATAGGGTTTACAGAGTATTTGCAAAAAAACAATTATGAGTAATTGTTTATATCAATATCAGTTAATAGCGCGTTAACTACGGATCATAATTAGATACCATTTAAATAACATTTCTCATGGACTCATACATATGTATTTAATACTAATCTTGATAATAAAAATTAATACAAAATGGACTACTTATCACTGATCTAAAATAAAGACTTGTAAGTCTAATTTTCTTTTATTTTACTTGTAAAGGTGTAGTAAACTCTAAACTGAACATGTTAGCTGCTAATATATATATATATATATATTTTTTTTAAATATATTAAGATTTTCTGTCTCAAATTGCATACGGTTGTTCCAAATAGATCACATTTGTGTAAATCCAAATATATTTGACTTTAATGAGACCTACAAAAAACTCTTGTAAAACCGGGATGCACGTACCCTACTTTGCCTTATTTCTTTTTTGGTGGAGCACTTGGGGCACTTTTCTTACCGTCAATAATTTCTAAATCACTGATAGAAAGCACTATTTTTATAATAGCCCACAAAACTGCTTAAATAAGCATAACAAACGTAAATCCAAGGAATTTTTTGAGTAGTATCTAGTCAGACTAAATAAACTTTCGGGTTTTTTAAACCAACATCCATCAAACGTAAAAATTACGTCAGCTGCAAGATGAGTAGGTGGATCCCCAAAAATCGAGCTGCAAGTGCAATATACCTGCACTACCTTACTACCGACATCCCTCAATAGATGGCATGACTGTAGTAGTTTTTCATACGGAATTTGAATTTCACTTTTCACGAAATAATGAAGGTGTGTGCAAATAATTATACCTATATAGGCATTATTTTTTGGATAAGTGTGTACCTAATATTACGATTTTTTGGGCGATTAATTAAGACGTACCTATCAAGGTTGCTAAAAAGTTGATAAAAAAACCGAACAGGAGGCAACACTGAGGTTATCACTTGTCTTCGGCGCATTAAAGTTATATCTCACCTATATCTACATTGTACTTCAACAATATTTCATTGTACTTGAAGTACTTTTAATGTACTTGCAGTACTTCGAATGTACTTGAAGTACTTTGAATTTACTTGAAGAACTTTGAATGTACTTAAAGTACTTTGAATGTACTTGAAGTACTTATAATGTACTTGAAGTACTTTACTTGACAAAATCAAATACATTTCCAAGTACATTGTTTAAAGTACTTCAAGTACCAAGTACAATTATTCGATTGTAGATGTACTCAAGTGCGGCTCTGGGTCAAAATATAGGGGGGGGTAATATTCAACAAAATTTTTTTATGTAATATGATTTTTTCTAGGGGTGGGTAATTCTCCTGTTTTTCCTGTGTTATCAGGAAAAAGTGCATATTTATTTTCTAGGGGGGGGGGGGTAATTACCCCGTTACCCCCCCTCAAATCCGCGCTTGGATGTACTTCAAATACAGTACTTGAAGTACTTGTAAGTACTTGAAGTACAATGTCAAGTACTGTACTTGAAGTACCTGACAACTCGGGTCTAGTGATACCTTGTTTTAAAGTTCTCTTGAATATCTTTACAACCGTGTAAAAATTTCGAAAATCCATAGATTAGTTTTTGAGGTATTGGAGAAAATCTTGTCGAAGGTCATTGTCACACAAACTCAGATATAACACCTGTGTCGTTATTCTTGAAATCTCCCCGAGCGAGTACTCGTCGAAATTCGAGCGAAAGTGAGCGTTTCTCCCCCAATCGTATTCTTCTTCTCACCCGAAAAACGTGTGACATTTTGGCGACTTCTCACCGGGGAGATCTCGATAGGTGCCGACGTGGTGACTTTTGTCAAAAACTCTGAGATAACCTAGAAAATGTTGTTTTGGTTACGTGTGGGTTTTGTTTTTTTAAAGTTTTTTCCCTGTTTGTTTTGTAAATGTTGAAGTATATTTTTTGGCCTCCATTACAGGCTTTTCCTTGATAAACTCCACCATTAAATCTTTTTGGGCTAAATATATTTTTTTTTTAAACTGCTTTTTGAAAAGTTATTATTAAAACAAATTTTTTAGTTTTATTTTACAAATTAGTTTTTGACAAAACTCCTTTTTAAGAAAATATTATTTAAAAAAATAATTTTTGTAAAAAAAATATTTTTCGTTTTTTTTTGTAAATTAGTTTTTTGAAAAAGCATTTTTTTTCGAAGAACAACTTTTTTTGTGGGGCATTTTTTTTGCAAAATGCTGGTGGTCGACACACCGGTTATGATATGTTTGCTCAATTGAACGCGGTTAGATTTAACACAAATTTTGATCTCATAACATAAGGACAGAGCTATTATTTAAGAAAAAATAAGTCATATTTAAATAAAAACTAAATAAAAAATCTTGGGGCAAATTTTATATAACTCATTTGTCCACAAACAAAAAATCAAGGAAATAAAAATTGGGGTTACATCCCTTCAACCACATAACTGTATTTGGTTAATTGTCTGTCAAAATTTTTTGCTTTTTATTGGTCAAAATTGTCACGTGCTGTCATCTGAAAATTAGCAACAGTGCGCTCATTTCATATCACTTTTCATGTATTCCCCAAACCAAGAATACTGCATTTATGCAATACGGTGAGAAACGAGGGAGTCGAGGGGGAATTCACTCTCGCAATACATGTACAAACTGTGGTTCGCATTATTTCTCATTACTTTTCATTATTTGGCATTAATTTTCATTACTTGTCATTATTTTTCATTACTTTTCATTACTTGGGATTACTTTTCATTACATGGCATTAATATTCACTACTATGGCATTTTTATTCATTGATATTAATTACTATGCATTGCCCTTACATTACTTTTCATTATTTTGCAATTTAGGTTGACAGGTTATGTTTTAGTTTACAAAGTGTTTTGTGTCCATTGTTGAGTGTATTTAATTAAAGGATAGGGAATTTTTATTAAACTTTATATTAATTATAACTAATAATAGGTAATAGAAACAAATTTATAATAGATTTACGCTGTTATATTTTCTGGCAAGATATTGTAAATAGGTACAGGGTGACGGGTGTCTCTAAAACGCCTGCACTTACAAAATATTCCTGAGGTCTTAATAAGGACCACCGCTTCCCCCATACTAATGCACTTTCAAGATAAACACATTAAAAAAACACTATAAACATTGCGAGCAAGTAGTCTGTCGGAGTTGCTTTACAGGAAAACCAAAATATACGTTTTAAAAAGAAGATAACCAACATCGAAAAAGTGGACTAAACTTTTTTTTTTATCGAGTTTTTAGGGTACCTCCCCCCTCCCTTTTTTTCAACGTGGGGTATAACGAAAAAAAATTTTACAGGAATCATAGCAAAGTTGGTTTTATTAAGAAAACCGAAAACCAAATCGAAATCTGTTTTTAAAATATCAGTGTTTTAAAGTAAGATTTTGAAGAGCCATATCTTGAAAACTGATAGAATTTTTTTTTAAGATAGTGCCACAGAGTCGTTATGGTCCTATGTCTATCAGGAAAAACCAAACCCGTGGTCTTAGATGTTACCCAGGTTCCAAATAAGCGCGCAAACGACCCCTATGTTTTGCAAAAACCGATTATTTTTCAATTTCAGTTTTTCTTTCGTTATATCTCGAAACGGAGGCGCCAAAATGCAAAATCGATAATATCCAAATTGGTGAGGCTTACTAAGCTTAATTAAATTCAAAAGCAAAAATTTAAATCGGTTCAGTATTTTTCGCGTTAATAAGAAAAAACCATCCAAATTTGGCCAAAATTGAAGGGCCAGATCTCGAGAACTAAAATTATTGTATTGTCACCGGTTCTTGATAAATGTACAAAGTTTAAATTAAATCTGTTAGATCTTGCAAAATTCGTAGGCTTGGAGGGGGATCAGGGCTCCAAAGCCCCCCTGGGAGCACCTGTGTATTGTCACCGGTTCTTGATAAGTGTAGAAACTTTAAATTAAATCTGTTTGTTTCTGCAAAATTCTTAGGCTTTGGGGGGGGCGGGCTAATATATCACACCGAACTTAGGGTTAAAGTTTGTCAGAATAGTTGTGAAACACTCTGTAGATACACTAATTTTCATTACTACAACTTTGTGTATAAAAATTATTACTCATTACTATTCATTACTTTTTAGTACTTTTCATTACTTGGCATTATTTCTCATTACTTTTCATTATTTGGCATTACTTGTCATTACTTTTCATTATTTTTCATTACTATTCATTACTCGCATTATTATTTTTTTCATAGTAATGCGCAATACATGTACAGAAAATGGGTAGTGAATTCCCCCTCGGAGGGAGTGCTCACTCGTTGTCACTCCCCGGGGATTTCAAGAATACTGCCACTGGAATGAAATCAAGATATTTTCAGTTGTCTCTCAGTTGTTTTTGAAATGGCATGCAGTTAATAAAAAAGTATATCTTAAGCACAATTAGTTTCAAAGAATGTTTAGATATAAATTACTACACGTGAAAATTTTACTTCACCACAAATGAGGCTGCAATATTATTTGCTTTTTAGTTTATTTGTACAAACGGGAAGTAATTAATTATATATAGCCAGTCTGCGCGAATATTATGTTTTAACTGTTAAGGTTTTGCAAATTAAAATACATTTAATGTGTAATAAAGCAATATTTGAGCGGTAAAAAATAATTAATAATTTTTTAGCTACTGTTTACTAATTGGGTAAATTGGTTGTCTGTTTTTATTAAGTTAATATATTTTATTGAAACCGATCGATTTGTTGTCGAAACAAACAAATATGTCTCATTCATGGGCACAAATCTTGCTTGTAACTGCAAGTTTATTACTCTATGTTAAGCGGCCTTTAGTCCTGATTTTCTCTAGTTATAGAAAAATCCAGCTTTTTGCAAGAGTTACCGTCACCTTAAGCCCCTTAGTATTCATGGACTGAATTTTGAGATAATATACAATGTTCTATGTGTTGATATATTGAATTATTTTTACGTATGCTGAAACTTTGGACATTTGATTAAACATTGTATTCTATTTTGAGAGTTTAAATCTAACTATATTTTTTTAGTAAATAAAAAAGTTAGAAATTGAACATTTCTAATTCCGACATAGTGCTTACCTGAACTCCGACATAGTTTTGACCTGAATTCCGTCATATGATAAAAGTGATGCTTAAACAATCTATAACAAATATCAACTAACTTTTATTGCACAAATTAACTTAAATTCATCAAATATTTTTAGGACAACCTCAGTACGCACACGAAAAAATATAGAATTTTTAATTGTTCATACCATTAGATGTGAAAGCCTAATGGAGACATAAATAAATGAGTTCAAATGAGTTGTTAAGGGTCCATCTCACCGACTTTTTTTTCGTTACTTAGCTTAAAGCATTTCTTAATATAATCATAATATGACGTAATAAGGAACACTTAAGGCTAAGTAACGAAAAAAAAAGTCGGTGCGATGGGCTATTAAAAACCCAAAAAAACCTAATTACCAAATTTTCTGGTAGTAAGTATATGTCTGTCTGTCGGGATAACTGTTCTAGGGTGATCTGCCGGTGTATCTGTCTGAGTGTAACATAATTAAAAATTCGCTTAACCGATAACTGTGGTATTCGAAATGATAATTTATAGTTTTTTGTGTGGTGGAGTCTTGTAAGGCATTTATTTCTTACAGTAAATGGAATATTGGATAGGTACGGTATTCTTCGTTTGATATGAAAAGGGAACAGCCTCCTTCATAATCCAGTAAACGTGAAAAATCACAACCTGAAAGTCGTCATTGTCCTGACCTGAATTCCGACACCCAAATTCATCACAAATTTTAAATGAGTAGAGTTGAAAAAACCTATTGAAATTAAAAAAAATTGATTTATTGTAGATTTATCATCCTACATTTTTTGTTTTTAAATAGTTGTTAATATGGAAAAAACTGAACTTGTTGCCCACTAGAACTCCGTCACCCTTATTTTTAACAAAAATAAAACAATCGGAAACCCGTCATAGCCTCATAGCCTGAATTCCGACACCTTAAATTTAAAACACATTTTCAGAGAAAATAGCTCAAAAAGCCTGTGAGAGAATTTGGGATTTAGAAAATGGGATTCTGATTTAGATGTATTTTTCGCTTTTTCATAAATGTTGGTATGAAAAAACTAATTTGAATAGACATTGTTTTTGTTGGAAATTCCGTCACTCCTGTCGGACTTCCGCCTCATTGCTTTTTTGTAACTTAACCCCCGCCACCTCCTTTTTATTAAAATAAATCGAAAAAAAAACAACATTTTGGTTAAAAACTTATCTACGGACATTGGTTTAGTAAAAAATACATAATAATAATAATATAATAAAGTGGCTTACCTTATAATAAAATGCGATGTTCCGCTTCGACAGTTGAAACACTAAAAGGATTTTTCGCGCGCAGCTTCTTTTTAACCAATACAGCTAAAGTTTGCGCACAGTGTTATATAGGTGAACAGATATAGTTTTTTTTTTGGAATTCCATTGTAAGATTAGCTTAATAATTCAAAACATTTCTAAAAAGTGGCGGAGTTAAGGTGGGTGTCGAAATTCGGGTAGAGTACAACTAATATGCAGTCAGTTCCTTTCTCTTTCTTTATAAGTTTTAATACTACAATATAACATACAGATTTATGCCATTCTGGATATTTTCTAGGCAAATCTTGATGTATTTCGTTTTTTAAATAATGCATTTCCATAAAGATAAGGTCTTTATGTGTAAATATCGTTGCTCGTTGCATTATAAAAATGAACTTTAAGGAAACAAGGAAGTCGGAAAAGCTTGGAAATTCGCCAGAAAGATGCTTTCAAAGACAACACATTTTATCTTGCTCGGGTGAGTTATAATTTAAACTATTTCGCTTAAAGCACTTTAAATATAAATCTTAATATAAGCACATAACCTAATCTTTGGTCACCAAGAAATACATGTATTTGAAATACACGGTGTTTCATGAACATCGAAACACAGACCTTTTTGGGTATTTAGAGTGCGAATTTGGAGAAACGCTCGGACACGTCGATTTTGTTTGCGAGGGAGAAACTTTTAGCTATCTTGAAATTTTTGTAGCACGAACCCCCTTCGAAGGGTATACTTTACCTCTATATTTTAAATAGGGAGAGTGGGTCTAGTGATACCTTTTTTTGAAGCTCTCTTAAATATCTTTACAACCGTGTAAAAATTTCGAAAATCCATTGATTAGTTTTTGAGATATTTGGTTTCAAATTTTCAACTTTAACATGGAATGATAAAATAAAAATTTATTCCGAAAAATATAAAATTCTAGTTAAATTTTTATTTTATCGGTCCATGTTTAATTTAAGTACCCGGGCCCCTCCCCCCCCTTAATCCGCCACTAAAATTAATCCCAAACATTTTAACATTACAGTATCTATTCTATTATCTGTAATAACTGTATCTACTGTCTTCAGTTTCCACCAAAATTTATTATAGATTTAAAAAAATAATAATTTACTTGATTTGAAATCTGACGTAATTCATAATAAGTTGCATTGTTGGTCTCCGCTAGCAAACCAATCACGAATGCTTTTGTGCTGGTCTGTCAGAGCTAGGGTTACCAACTGTTTTAAAGATAAATATAGTATTTTTTAATATAAAACAAAAAAAAATAGTACACCTAAAAAATATATAGTATTTTATGGGAAGAAAAAGGCAAGGCATAATTTCTACGTATTTATTCTTGCAAAAACGAAATATTTTGACACCTCTTCCATCTTAACAATTTTTTGTTTGACAAAGCTCATTTTTGATCAATTAAATATTTGCTATATTTCTTTCCTCCCACCACGTGAAATTTATAATTGAAAAAATTCTTTCTGTAAACGTCGATGTTGCAGGAATAGAGAGCAGGAATGAAGTCATTTTAAGTAAATTTGGTAAATTATTTCCGGTAATTTTAAAAATATTCTGCTATTTTTGACCTGTATTAGCTCACACATATACTGTTAACGCAACAATACATTATTTGTAACTTTCTTTCAATTCTATTTTATTCAACTTTTCAATTCAAATTTCGCGCGCTTTACGCACTGTGACACCTGCCGAGCGCAGCGAAAAACGAAGACAACAACATGGCGTGTTAGAAAGAACACACATTTTCATAATCGTGATTTTATACCTATTTTTCTACAAAGGATTAGTACCGATTCTTTTAAAAGGACTCGATCTTGGTGATGCTGAAGGCTGGGCACACAGAAGCTGAGTAAAGAACTGACTTCGGGGATCCCCTAAACGAGCTGCAGGAGAAAACCAGGTTAGTGGTGCATTTTGTCTGTGTCAATTTTAATTTGACGGACGATCCTAATTTCTTTCAAATCCTCTTTCTTCCCATATGTAGCGCAGCGTAACAGCTTCGTTACAGTCCACGAGAAATTCAATTTCCTTCCACGTTGCGTATACATATACTATACTATAGTAGTGTGAGCTATGGTGATCCTAATTTTTTCGAGAAAAAAAAAGTTGCTCCGATTTCAAAAATTTTTATATATCTTTGCGTTTCAGATGATTTTGAAACATTTTTGTTGCGCCGTCTGTCTGTCTGTCTGTCTGTCTGTCTGTCTGTCTGTATGTCTGTCTGTCTGTCTGTCTGTCTGTCTGTCTGTCTGTATGTCTGTCTGTAACGACCAACGCGCATGACTCAAAAACCGCTTGGCCGATTTCAATGAAATTTGGTACCTAGGCTGGGTCTTGGGTCGAGATGGTCCCATTTAAAAATGAACAAAATCCACCGAACACAAACCAAATAAAAGGGTGGGGATAGATTTCAAAAATTAGAGTTTAAGTGAAAATATGGCGTGTGTGATATCAAACGAAAGGTAATTGAGTCTGGAGTTAAACAAAATACATTTTAATTTATTTTAAAAAAAGGGTGGGGGTATATTTCAAAAATTAGAGTTTAAGTGAAAATATGGCGTGTGTGATATCAAACGAAAGGTAATTGAGTCCGGAGTTTAACAAAATACATTTAAGCTTTTGTTTTTTTTAAGGGTGGGGGTGGATTTCAAAAATTTGAGCTTAAGTCAAAACATGGCTTGTGTGGTTTCAAACAAAAGGTAATTTAGTGTGGAGTTGAATAAAATATATTTCAGTTTTTAGTTATATTAGCTCACACGTACACTATAACTATAGTACCTAGTGTGAGCTTAAGGGCCCATATATTGGCAGAGTATTTTATATATCTTTGCGTTTCAGATGATTTGGAAACTTATTGTCGCGCCGTCTGTCTGTCTGTCTGTCTGTCTGTCTGTCTGTCAGTCAGTCTGTCTGTCAGTCTGTCTGTCTGTCTGTCTGTCTGTCTGTCTGTCTGTCTGTCTGTCTGTCTGTCTGTCTGTCTGTCTGTCTGTCTGTCTGTCTGTCTGGCTGTCTGTCTGTCTGTCTGTCTGTCTGTCTGTCTGTCTGTCTGTCTGTCTGTCTGTCTGTCTGTCTGTCTGTCTGTCTGTCTGTCTGTCTGTCTGTCTGTCTGTCTGTCTGTCATAACTCAAAAACCGCTCGGCCGATTTTAATGAAATTTGGTACCTAGGCTGGGTCTTGGGTCGAGATGGTCCCATTTAAAAATGAACAAAATCCACCGAACACAAGCCAAATAAAAGGGTGGGGGAAGATTTCAAAAATTAGAGTTTATGTGAAAATATGGCGTGTGTGATATCAAACGAAAGGTAATTGAGTCCGGAGTTAAACAAAATACATTTTAGTTTTTTTTTTCTTCAAAAAGGGTGGGGGTATATTTCAAAAATTAGAGTTTAAGTGAAAATATGGCGTGTGTGATATCAAACGAAAGGTAATTGAGTCCGGAGTTTAACAAAATACATTTAAGTTTTTGTTTTTTGAAGGGTGGGCGTAGATTTCAAAAATTTGAGTTTAAGTCAAAACATGGCTTGTGTGGTATCAAACAAAAGGTAATTTAGTCTGGAGTTAAATAAGATATATTTCAGGTTTTAGTTTTATTAGCTCGCACGTACACTATAACTATAGCACCTAGTGTGAGCTTAGGGGCCCATATATTGGAAGAGTATTTTTATTGGTGAATTCACTGCAATCTTTCGTTTTGGCATAGATTTCGTTTAACACTGTTATTTCAGCTTAAAGTTCGTCCATATTAATATTCATCCTTTCTCGTAAATTTAGAAATTTTATAATTGTCTCTTCATCAAACAAAACCTCTTGGTTTAAGTTTATTTTTTGGATTTTAAGTAAACAATTGCTTTATGAAAATGAAATCATTTATTAAGATATTCCAGATATTTTTTAATGAAAAAGTTCTTCTTAATTTTATCACTGTCTATGGCGGATTGCAAATTTTTTTTGTTTCATAAAGAAAAAGTCTTGCGCTGTTCTAGAGCTGACTTTACGGATGATATAAATATTAAACACATCTAAGACATTTTCTTTGTGAAAAGGCGCGTTCAGTTATAGGAATATCAGTACGTTCAGAAATTAAGAGATTTGTCTGATTTAAGTCTCAGTCTTGCAAAATATAGATCAAATGAAGATCCAAGTAAAATATAGTATTTTTTCGTACTATATATTAGCTCACACATATACTATACTATAGTAGTGTGAGCTATGGTGATCCTAATTTTTTCGAGAAAAAAAAAGTTGCTCCGATTTCAAAAATGTTTATATATCTTTGCGTTTCAGATGATTTTGAAACTTTTTTGTTGCGCCGTCTGTCTGTCTGTCTGTCTGTCTGTCTGTATGTCTGTCTGTGTGTCTGTATGTCTGTCTGTAACGACCAACGCGCATAACTCAAAAACCGCTTGCCCGATTTTAATGAAATTTGGTACCCAGGCTGGGTTTTGGGTCGAGATGGTCCCATTTAAAAATGAACAAAATCCACCGAACACAAGCCAAATAAAAGGGTGGGGGTAGATTTCAAAAATTAGAGTTTATGAAAACATATGGCGTGTGTGATATCAAACGAAAGGTAATTGAGTCTGGAGTTAAACAAAATACATTTTAGTTTATTTAAAAAAAAGGGGGGGGGGGTAAATTTCAAAAATTAGTTTTTAAGTGGAAATATGGCGTGTGTGATATCAAACGAAAGGTAATTGAGTCTGGAGTTAAACAAAATACATTTTAGTTTTTAAAAAAAAGGGTGGGGGTAGATTTGAAAAATTAGAGTTAAAGTCAAAACATGGCTTGTGTGGTATCAAACGAAAGGTAATTGAGTCTGGAGTTCAATAAAACATACTTCAGTTTTTAGTTATATTAGCTTTCACGTAGATACACTATAACTATAGTACCCAGTGTGAGCTTAGGTGCCCATAGATTGGCAGAGTATTTTTTCAATAGTATACATATAGTACGCCGATGTGAAATATAGTACAATACTATAGTTACGTTCCATCAGCTCTTTCGACAGTCATACGAACCGTCCGAAAAATCAAATTTGCGTTCCAGGTCGACGTTGTACTGTTATTGCGCAGAGTCCGCATTTTTCCGTTCCATCAGGCCACTTAAACTGTTTTCCGACTCCTCCAAAATACTTGGATCGAGGACAGGCGCATTAGAAATGTTTGCATTTCACTCTTTTCTTTGCCTGTGTTTATCATATGTTGCACTGGAAAAACTGAAAGTGAATTCTCATACACTTCGTGACAACACATTTCTTGTTTACATCACCTGAAATAAAAATATACCATAAAAGTTCATTAAATTTGCATTTGTCTGAGAAAATTAAAAAAACTGTGGATAACCCAAACAATTAAAATGTTGGCATTTAAGGAAAAATAAATTGAGTTTCACAACCAATTTTAACACATGACAAAATGCCGGGAAAGCCCCGTAAATATACAAATATTTTTTACATTTTCAAAAAAAAGTTGTGCAACATCTGCAGCATCTGTTGATTGTTTTACAAGATCCTCTTAATTTTTATTTCTACGAGATTGCGGCATGTTGAAGGTATACCACATAGAAAAAAGCTATACGGACCATAGGGTAGCCTGCCATAGAAAGCTGGTTAGCAGGTGATTAGATAGGAATAGAAACATAAAGGTTTACCCTGATCGCAGAAAAACCCGGTGACCTGTGAACTAAAAGTTAAAAGAAGTAAGAAGATTTGGCGGAAGAACAAACGAGTTCGCTTTAAGGCATCGACATTAAGGTCATTAACTATATATATGTACCAAAGTACAAGCTACAAAATGTGATTTTCCTAACTTCTTAGAAATATTTCCTAAAAATGAATAAAATCACAAAAACTTTGTGGATATTAAGGCTTTCTATAATATGTACAGGTAATTTCACAAATATTTTCTAAAAATCAAATTACAAAATACAAATAAATAATTATATAAATTTCACATAAAACTTGTGACATTACAAAAAATAAATATTTTATTCGCCGAAAAATATGTGCTAATGCAAGTCCGTTTTAATTTTGGTATATTTAGTTTATTAGACAGTCTGTAGTGTTTTATAGTTTGTGAATATAAATTAAATTAATGTAATTTTAACTGCATTTTAAAGAACTAAAATTAAATATGTATTCTGATAATCCTATGTAATTTCATAAAAAAATGTCTAATAAATAATTATAATGTGGCAGTAATTTTTTTAAATACAATTTACATACAATAAACAATTTTGCAAAGTAATTCACAAATCTCTTTTTTTCTCTCGAATTCGTACGTTGCCTTCGATCTACTTTTACGCGAGACGACTAAACCTACCCTTTCTTTAAGTCACGTGACTTTCAATTTAACTCTCGCATATGATCACATGCCTGAAGTAAGTCGATCACTACGCCAACAGCATTCGTTTTTTGAAAAGTTATTTAGTCGTTCCATCTAACCAAAACCGTTTTAAAACAGTCCTCGTAGTGCAATGCGCGCGCTTAGGGATTTTTCGGACGGTTTTATGACTGTCGAGTGGATGGAACACTGCTTATATAATATTGTACGGTTGGCAACCCTAGGCAGAGCCGGCCTATTCTTTTTTAATTCGAAACAAAGTATTTTAGTGCACGCTCGGTCGAACCTGTTTAGAGCTAGCGTTTCTTTTGCATAATTACCTATGTCGAGCGTGTGGCGTGGATGCACAACAGTGCTAAAGGCTGTGTTTTATAAGCTCTTTGCTATTCACAAAGGAACACTTCAAACCTTTTTTTGTTTTTGTGTACAGTGTGTCTCATTTTCGATGGGATTAAATGGGAAACTCGATTGTTATCAAAGATATCGATTTTTCGATTGCACTTTACCGTGCTCTTTTTTTGAGCCTTTAAAAATGGTGTAATCAGATTTTTGCTATACCCCGTGGTTTCGCTAATACAGGGAGTTTTTGAAAAAAATTGAATTTTTAATAATTCCTTTTATTTTGCAAGATTTCTATCTTTAATAATAACCGAGTTTCCCATTTAATCCCATCGAAAATCGGACATGCTGCATCATAGTGTGTTATTTTTTCCAGAAGTACAGCTGATTTAAAAAAAACTGATACGACTCTTTAAAGTGGTTTTTCCAAAATTTGAGCAGTCTATTTTAACCCACATCAGCTATATCAAAACCTCAATATTTTAACAATATCAAAACTGTCAATGACAAGTAAAAAATGATAACATTGTCATCAGTTACAGAATAATAAATACATAAGCATAGTATTTAATCCTAAAATGGCTTTACGTACGACTAAAGAACTAAAAGCCAAAATTATTAAGTGCAAGCGCGAATCTACGGTAGGGGAAAAAGGGGAAATTCCCCCCACTCAAATCTCAAACTATATTTAGTTTTTACGTACAGAATACACCTCCTGGTCACTGTTTAAAATAGTTTTATGCTATATTTATTGTGATATCCCCCACCCCCCCAAATAGAGTTCCCAGATCCGCCCCTGCTAAGTGGAAAAACGGTTGGTCCTTTCCAGCGGTAGCCCAGCATTTTAGCGTAAGCCGAGCAACCGCTTGTTCTATAAATAAAAGATGGATAAAAGAACAATCACGTGAAACAGAAACCAAGGATCATTTGGAGGCCAAAAGTAAGTCAAGTTCGGGAAGATCAGGGGCTACTTCGAGTACTCTAAAATGACCCTTTCGAGAGAGCTAAGAATGCAAGCAAATTCCAGTTTCCAGACAGCCAAGAACTGCAGCAAAAAAGACCGAACTTTTTAATTGTATTATTTAGCAAAGCTAATAAAGATATTCAATTCAGTCCTTTTATTGAATGTCATAACACTACTGTAAAATGTAAATGTCAACCCGATATAATATAATATATATACTGCTTAAAATAAAAAAAGGGTTTTTCCAGTCGTATCAGATATTTTTGAAATCTGCTGTACATGAATGTTGTATGTACAGTTCATATCATTATTTTTGAGACAACTTCTTACGCCGTGTTTATCCATCTAGTTGCATGTTTCTTCAAATCGTCGACCAATCTCATTTGGGGTTTTATTTTCCCAAGGTCTCCAGTTTACAATACATTTGTTCCATCGATCGTCTTTCTGCCTATATCAGACAGATGACTGGCAAATTTCCATTTTAATTTTGCTACCTCTCCTCTGACATCCCTTACTCTTGTTTTATTCCTTACCCATTCATTTCTTTTTCTATATGTTAGCTTTACATGTAACATTTGTCTTTCCATTAATCTTTGGGCTTTTGTTACCTTATCCATGATTGATTTTGTAAGTGTCCAGGTCTGGAATCCATTTGTGAGCACAGGAATAATACATTGGTTATACACTTTCGTTTTAAGGTACTGAGAATATTTTTTATTTTTTAATATGTAGCTTAATTTACCGAATGCTGCCCAGGCCAATCGTACTCGTCTATGTATTTTAGCTGTTTGGTTTTCTTGTTTTAGTTTAATAATTTGTCCCAGATATATAGTTCTATTTTTTCTTGGTTTATTCTGATCGTGATATCTTCATCTGTGTTTGTTATGATTGTAGTTTTAGTGTAGTTTATACTCAAGCCTATATTTTTAGCTGCTGTATCCAGCTTTTTGATGAGTTCTTCTGTCTTGTCTGTTATTAAGGCAATATCGTCAGCATATCTTAGGTTGTTCAAGTATTGGCCGCTTACTTTGATGCCTATTTCTTCCCAATCTAAGTTTTTAAAAACATCTTCTAGGGCCTGGTTAAATAGTTTAGGGGATATTGTGTCACCCTGCCACACCTATTTTTATGCAACTGGCTTGGTTCCTTCATGGATTTTGATTAATGTTGTTGCTTCGCTATATATATTGGCATTTAAATCTGTGTATCTGTGATCTATTCGGCTATTAATTAAACATGCTTTTAATAACCAGTGCTCAATGCTATCGGAAGCTTTTTCAAAGTCTATAAACGCAATATACAGTAGAATTTTGTATTCGTTGGCTCGCTCTATTAGGATTTTTATGGTTAATAAGTGGTCAACTGTACTGAAACCTTTTCTGATGCATGCTTCTTCTTTTGATTTCTATCCGTTAAATTTTATGGTTAGTCTATCTGTTAATATTTTCGTAAAAAGCTTATAAATTACATTTAGGAGTGTTATAGGTCGATAGTATTTTAGGTCTGCTCTATCGCCTTTCTTCTGTAGAATAATGGTTATTTTTACTCTCCAGTTGTTTGGGATTATTTTTTCTTTTATTATTTTATTGAGAAGAATATGGAGGGTATTAACTAGTTTTACCACCGTACTTTAGCATGTCGGCCGTTACTCCGTCTTTTCCAGGTGATTTGTTATTGTTAATTTTCTTTAATGCTCTCTTTATTTCCGCTCTATCATTTAGATCTAATATGCTAAATTTTTCCAATATCTGTATTATCATTATGTATTTGTTATCTGCCACTATTTCTTCACCCTATAAAACGCATATTATCTACGCTCGATAATTCAATTATTACAAAACCAAAAGAAAAGCTAGCTTTTAATGTAGACCTTAGTTCAAGTCGCATAACCATTATTATTAGTTGCACTGTAATGCATTGCATTAGAACAATATTATTATTATTATTATTATAGGTTAAGGTCGATTGGTAAAAGCGCTAGCTCGAATCTATCTTGTTGCTTGTGCAATGCTGGAGTGCGTTCAGGTTATAATTTACCGCGTGAATTTTACCCCGACGCGCCGTGCGTTCACCGGAGACAAATTCTCGTGCAAAAAGTTTCGAAACAGTGGTTCAATAAATACGTCATCAATATTTGGTGACGTCATTACTTTGTTCGTGGCTATCGTGTTTTTGACCTGACAAAGAATATCTTGTCTTTATTTTAAAGGATAATTTTGTTTAACAAAAAAGTTTCACGGGCAAGGGGACTCGCCCGTGAAACTTTTTGTTAAAAATTTATACCTCGTGAACTTCCTTCAAATTTTAAAAAATCCAGGGCTCAGGATGCTTACTGGGAGCAGATTATATCTGTCTCCCTCGCGACGTCAAAATTGGCCTCAAAACCGAGGCAACCCTGACCAAAGCTGCAAATTGACAGTTGGTCTCTCCTCAGTAAACACCATATTTCATATTTCTTTTTCAGATACCATCATCATCATCATTTCATTTCCTTCCATTTTATGGTTATGATCGGGCTGAATGAAGCCTAATGAGGCCGAAACGCGTCCCCGAGCTACCTTTACCTCTGAGGACTTGCCCGTGAAACTTTTTTGTTAAAAATTTTTACCTCGTGAACTTCCTTCAAATAATTTCGTTTCTTCTTATAATTTTTTCGAATACTACATGCTCCATCACTTCTCATAAATCAGTGAAAACACTATTCAAAAAACAAAACATGCACCATCATTTCATTTTTGCCGAAACGTGACGTAGCGTTTGTGGACGCCTTTTTGAAACGACTTAAATCCTCGTTTTGAAACTATTGCTAAAATTACACCTTTTTTGACGTTTGCTGAAAAATCAATATTATATTCTAATTTTTTTATTAATTAATTTAATTGTTTTTTAATCTTATTTAGTTTTTACTAAAATATTGACAAACAGGTCACAATTTACACCTCTGTGAACGGTATTTCATCGTATAACGCCCATAAATTCGAAAATATTGTGACGTGGGGATCACCAATTGATGACGTTTTGATGGCGTATTTATTGAACCACTTGTTGCACGAAAATTCGTCCCGGACGTCTTCTGTCTGTCATTTGTATGTTGTTTAGTGGCTGATTTGAATCCAAAGGATTTTCCCGCCAATAACACAGATTTAAAAGATGAACCCAATATTTATGTTATTCCTTGAAGGGACCAAAAATTGTGCTAAAATTTTGTAAGAAAAAAGAGGCTCCTTTTGTATTTGTTTTAATATAATATGGACATATAATATTGACATTATTAATCAATTTGAAGTTTAATGAAAAACTTAGCTTTAATAATGAATGGGGTTCCGTCCTCAATATATGTGTATAGTCCTTGACATATGCAGTTACACTTTTGTGACTTTGACATGATATAAACATTATTTGAAAAATTAAATAGATATGTCATGTTGGTATAAAATTGAAGGCAAAACTATCATTGTCTTAAATAAAAAGAGGCTGTATTTTGACGAAAAAAAAAACGCACAGATAAAAACAACTCAAAAACATGCCGTTTTTCAGAATTTGTCTATGATAAAAAAAGATATTGGAAATGTCACAAAAGTGTAACTGCCTATGGCAATTATGTAGTGGCTTTAAAAAGGCATTTTATAGCCGGTTTTCACCTTGATTCAAAAAACGCATCAGGTGACGCTGCATTTAAAACCGGTGAAAATCCTTGTCCGTTTTTTGAATCAGGGTGGTGATCATGAACGTACCCCTGTGCGGTCTGTTGCGAACCAACAGCTAGCTAACGAATTCTGTATTGCAATCGTCATTTTGTTACTGCATTTGATTTTTTTCCGCTGCAACAACAATGTTTCTTTTTAATGGATTCTGAATTGTTCATTTGTAGTGAGGTTGCTTAATGGTTGGTTAGGTCATAGCGGTGATTATAGCGAAGAACATTGAAGATACGTTAAATCAGATAACAACAAATAAGTTTGTTTTGCAGGAAAAAGGAAGGTGGCCTATTTTCAAATAAAGTAACTCCAATATCTTCTAGAAATATAGAGACTCATGTTACCTTTGTGGACCTACAAAAAGCATATAATACCGTTTCAGTGGAAAAATTATGGACAGTATTAAAACAAACTAATATTAATCATACATACATAAAAGCGATAAAAGAAGTATATAAAGGGTCAAAAATTAAAATTGGTAATCGACTTCCAAAAACTCCTGATAACAAAAGGCTTAAGACGGAGATGTTGTAGCTCTAAAAACTTGAAACGTAAAGTATACGATATGGGAATACAACTTAACGACCGATTTACCACAAACACACTACAGTTTGCTGACGACCAAGTAATTGTATGTATGCGTATGTATAGTTGCAATGCGTATGTATAGTTGGGTGTCACATTTGATAAGACATGAACAGACTAAAGAATTGAAAAAAATAATATTAAAAGCAAAAAAAGGTTATTGGATGTCTTAACAGTATTTTATGGAGCAGAGAGATAAAAAAGAATGTAAAATTTAACATATATGAAACAATAGTAAAAAGCATGCTGTTGTATGGAATAGAGACTTGTCTCGTAACAGAAAAATACAAAACAAAAATTGAATGTGTCGAATTGGATGCATTAAGAAGATCATTGAGAATATCTAGAACAGATGATATAAGAAATGAGACCATAAAAGAAAGAATAGGAATCAAGGGAAACATAACGGATGACATCACTAAAAGACAACTGATATGTTAGGACCATGTACAATGGATGAACGACGAGAGATTACCAAAGCAGGTCCTAGAATGGTAACCAAGAGGGCGCAGAAAAAGAGAGCGTCCTAAACTGGAATGGCAACAGTCAATCCAAAGATCAATAAGTAAAAAAAACCTGACAGAAGATGATTTTCATGATCAAAGGAGGTGGAGAATAGGCTTAGGACAACGTAGAAAAACGTTCTAAATCAACATCGTAACAGTAACTAATATCTTGAAAATTTTATGAATAGAAAAGAAGCGTTATTCACAGAAAAAAGTGTTTATTTGAACCAAAAAAAACATTATTTGACTCAACCAAATTCGTTATTTCAATAGGTCCACACCGTCCTTTTGTTTGGTTCAAATAAAAATATTTATTGTTTTCAAATAATTAATTTAGTCTCTTTAAATAAGATTTATTTGATGCGTTAGAGTTAGTTGGTTTAATTGACAAACAAAAATACATTTAAATCAAATAATTTGAAATAACAAACAAACAAATATGTTGGTCGGTAAAAATAAAATAATTCTTTAACATGACTGTTTTCTTTGATTGAAATAAAAATATTTATTGTTTTCAAATAACTAATTTAGTCTCTTTAAATAAGATTTATTTGACGCGTTAGAATTATTTGGTTTAATTGACAAACAAAAATACATTTAAATCAAATAATTTGTAATATTTAAACCAAATACTAATAATTTATTTATTTGCAATAACAAGTTTATTTCAAACAAACAAATATGGTGGTTGGTAAAAATAAAATAATTCTTTAACATGACTGTTTCCATTAATTGCTTTGAAAAACTTATTACTTCTTCATATAAATTAATTTGTTTAATATTCAAGGCATATTTTTTTGTCTTAATATTAAAATTTATTTAATAACTGACATTTATTAAGTAAATTTTTTAAATTATTTTACTTGATGTAAATAAATATTAGTTTAAACTTATAATATATTTTGTTGAATTTAAGTAAAGATTTGTGTGAGAACAAGAGTTAACTTATTTCACAATACAAAAACATATTTTCCAACAACAAATAGGGTAGTTAGTAAACCTAAAATAATTGTTTGAAATTAACGTTTTCCTTGATTGTTTAAAAAAACTTATTGTTTTTTCTTAATAAATAATTTGTTTAATCTTCTAAATATATTTTTTGTCTTACTAACATAATTTATTTAATAACGAACTTTTATTAAATAAATTTGTAAAATTATATTGTTTATTATAAATAAAATAAATGTGTGTTAAATTTAAGTAAATATTTATTATTGGAAGATAATAAGAACCAAATATAATTGTTTCAAATGATTGTTTTCCTTGATTGCTTTACATAATATTGCTTCTTATTTGAATTATTTTCTTAATATTCCTAATTTATTTTCTTGTCTTATTACAAAATGTATTTAATTAGATTAGACATTTAATAAACAGTTACATGACTAACCGTCAGAATACTGCGTTGTACAAGTAAAAACAAATGTTTTGCACGAAAAAAAGTATTTTAATTCAAAAATAGGCAGGTAGGTACAAAAAACATGTAAAATTGTAAAAACGTTTAAAGGCAAATTAACATAAAATTAACCAAATATGCATAAAACAAAAATACTTCCTAAATACTAATGAGATTATACTTGTGTAATCTTTTCCAAGGTATAAATAAGACCACTAACCTATACACAGGGTGACCCAAAAGCCTGAGACCCCCCAATATCTACGAAATCAGAATAAACAGAGAAGTCAAATTTCACATACTCAGATGGTTGGCAAAAAGTATCTTTTTTGATGCTAATATTGGCACCAGTCATTAAGGAGACGTAGCTAAGCCAGCGACGTTACTTTTTAAAATGAAACACCTTGTATATTTTTGCAATTTTGAATAAAGCTTTCCTTTCTGTTTCCAAAAATACCTAATATGCTACGTTTTTATGTAATGGTTTTTAAATAAAATGACAAAACCTTTTCATTAAGAGCAATGAGTTAACCAAGAAAAATTATCGATGACTCTTTGTCTGCTTTACTCTTTTATTTGTTTTTGTCATTTTATTTCAAAACTGTTAGAGAAAAAAATATTAGGTATAATAAGTAGTTTTGGAAACAGAAAGACAAGGTCTATTCCAATTTGCCAAAATATAGAGGGTATACCGGGTGTTCCAAAGTGAGTGACCTATTGGATTATTTTGGAAACTATACGATAGAAACTTTTAAAACTTTCTATTCTTACATAAGTCCATGTAAAGTATATTTACAAAATACTTTCAAAGTTGCGGTGTTGGCATTTGCAGGAAAAGTTGGCAACAACTTTATTATTTTAAAAGAAACACCCTGTATATTTTTCGATTCTTATGTAGAAAAATGTATGTAATTTTTTTCAACAATTATTGTTAATTTTTTTTGCACAATTTGTTTCCAAAATGGGTATAAAACCAATTTGTGCAAAAATTTGGAATAGATTTGTGCAATGGAATTTGTTGTAAAATTTTAAACAACTGTGCAACTGTTTTTTTTTTCACAATGCTTATTGTACAGGCCTATATAAAAAAATTTCACATATTTTTGCACAATTTGTTGTATATTTTGCATTAATTTTTTAAAAATGTTGGAAAAATTGCACAATTTAGTGCAAAAATTTTGTATAATTTTGTAAAAAATATTCAAGTATGAAAACATTTTTACATAATATTGTGTAATTTTCTTATTCTATTTTGTGCAATATAAATGCACAATTATGTAGTTATATTTTAAAAGATGTTTGTATTTTTTTACATTGTGGTGTTATATTTTGCAGTTAAATTTTTATTTTTACCACAAAAAATATAATATATCAATATAATATATTATAAATTTTACAATAAATAATTTTAGTTACGCTAAAATTGCACAATTTTGTGCATATATTTCCTACAATTTTATGTAAAAATAGTTAAAAATATTAATTTTTACATAATATTCTGTAATTTTCTTTAACAATTAAATAAAAAGTATCCCTGAATGTGTACAAAATCTTGTAAATGTTTTTTTTAATAGGTTGTTAAAATTGTCACGTTTACTTATAGTTTTAACTGCAATTACATATAGTTTTGCATTTTGTTTTAATTTTTGTGTATATATTTTTAAAAAACGCTTTATTACTTTTTATAACAAGTAGATAATGTTTAATTTTTATTTGACAAAAAAATACCAAACTAAAAAATCACTTGTTAAAAGAAATTTATTTTCGTTTTTCTTATGAGTACAAAAAATTTTAGCACATTAGTTTATTAAATTATTTAACCAATATTATTATGCTTAATGAATTTACCTGAACGTGTAAAATACATCTATTTAAAGATTCTTGTTTGCTGGACTTCCGTTGTTCGGATTTTCCATTGTTTGGAAATTGCAAGGAAGGCAGCGAAGACAAAATAGCTGCTTGTCAGCTAAAAAAAAATAGTACTAAGTTTAACGGACATTGAGGGATTTCTATGTAATACTCAAATTATTCTGATTGATATGTTGATAACCTTTAAATAAAGGTTCCAGTTTTATAGATACCATGGTAGTAAGACAGGCAAAATGTATCTTTTGACTTTTAATTTACCAATTTTTAGTTAATCAAAAATAGTGGTGTATCTGATCTTTGGTAAATTGCGTTTGATTTTAACAGCACCCAAAGTTTTGAACAAACTTCTGCAAATTTGTCAAAAAACTGGCTTTGTTTTCCGGATATGCCCTTGCAAAATAGTTCAAGCTAAAAAATAAAATAAAAATATTTAAATATAGAATTTTAGTATCGGCCGTTATAAAAAAGCGCAGTTTAGACCAAAAATAGCTTAAGCCATGCGTAATAAGCTGAAATTTTGTCAATAGTTTTATTTGGTCAAGAAGCCCAATTTTGTCTTTGCGAAAATTCTTGAAAGTGATTCCTAAGAGAGTGCGCGAGCGCAGAAATGTTTCGAGCTTCGGACTGGCTAAACCAAGCCAATTTTGGGGACAATGTTGTTATTTACTTTCAAACACATTTTTTAAATCACACAAAGAAAAATCAAAAATGGATCAACTATACTCAAAAGCTTGGGTAGACCTATGTGTAGTAATTCACTTACTCCGAAATCTTTCTTTGTGGACTGCAAGTAGGCACCATTCCTCCAGTTTTTCGAGAACTAATTCCACAAAATCCATAGAATCCATTACACGTTTAGCGTTGACGGAAGAACTTATCAATTAATGACACTCACCTTGTACGAATCACCTCACTGACCAGCCAAAACAGAAATTTTATCACAGAACACTGAAGGAAGCCAGATGCGGTGGAGCGATCCCTAGAAACGACTTTTACGGAATCAATCCGACGACTGATTTCTACAATTTGGAGTATTTTTGCACAAATTTTCATTAAAAAAATTACATTTCATCTGTGTAAATAAAAACACATTTCATCTGGGTAAATAAAAACACAATGGGCTTTTTCACAACGCTGTTGAGAGTAATTGTACTGTTGTGTAACATTTTTACACAAAATAAGTTACATAATCCAATTGGTAACATTAAAACAGATTTATTCGTTTCTTTCAACAATTGTTGTATATTTTTGCACAGTTTCAGTTGCACAGTGTATTGAAAATTGTTGCATGGATATTTTTCTCTGCGCAGAACGTCTTATACCTATCTTCAATTGTTTTTAAAATATTAACAGGTAAAAATTGACATTTTGTAAAGGGGCCTACAGACACGCGAGCATTTCTTGAGATTAGTACGCGCACTAATCTCTGCATACATGTACGTTTGGTGGAATTGCCTACACACACGAAGACAAAATTAAACGTTCTAAACATAAACACGATAATATCAATGCGTTTTGCCTAGACACCGAGAGATTTGCTCGCGTACATCGTGCGCGCGAACTAATCTTCGAGAGATATTTTAGGCGGATATTGTCTACACACGAAGAGATTAGTATGCGCAAACTTGTACGCGCGTACTAATCTCTAGAAATGTTCGCGTGTCTGTAGGCCCCTTAACTTTAGCAGGCCGTAACATCAAAACCTATCTTAGCTGTTTACAAGATATCGCTTTAGACTACTTTTAAATTTAACCCAGGGTTAAATTAACCATGGAATATTTTAACCCTGAACTAATTCTAAATAGTATAAAATAGCTTTTGAGAAACCAAGATAGGAATGTAGAAACCGTTTTGTTCTATTCTTAATCGTTTTAATAATCAATCAAGTTTCATGGCTAATCGGGCAAAAAGGAGTTTTTTGTTTCCCTTATATTTTTCCGTGGGTAGCTTGAAAGCTTAACCTCACGGGGGTCCAAGATCTAATGGACACCTAATAAGTGTTGACAGTTAACCGTTTCGTCCTTATGGGACTCCTCAGAACACTGCTGGTCAAGTGACAAATCTTGCGAAGTTAATCAGACGGTTTTGTCTCTAATTAAATGTAATTAGTGAGCGAACTATAGCAAGAGGCGCAATCTACCGAGATACGAGAGAAACAAAAAACCAAAAGCAGGGAAAAACACTGCTATACAATATCGATCAATGAAAAGATCGAATGCAAATAAAAGAAAACAACTATAGTCCGTGACCTACGACAGCTCTTTGTCTTTTCAGGCCGGATCAACGCATTTTGCATTTTTACCCGTCGTCAAGACAGTGAGCGTCAATCAACGGAATTTTTAAGCCAAATAATACTAACAAACGTTTGTTAGTATTATTTGGCTTAAAAATTCCGTTGATTGACGCTCACTGTCTTGACGACGGGTAAAAATGCAAAATGCGTTGATCCGGCCTGAAAAGACAAAGAGCTGTCGTAGGTCACGGACTATAGTTGTTTTCTTTTATTTGCATTCGATCTTTTCATTGATCGATATTGTATAGCAGTGTTTTTCCCTGCTTTTGGTTTTTTGTTTCTCTCGTATCTCGGTAGATGGCGCCTCTTGCTATAGTTCGCTCACTAATTACATTTAATTAGAGACAAAACCGTCTGATTAACTTCGCAAGATACTTGACCAGCAGTGTTCTGAGGAGTCCCATAAGGACGAAACGGTTAACTGTCAACACTTATTAGGTGTCCATTAGATCTTGGACCCCCGTGAGGTTAAGCTTTCAAGCTACCCACGGAAAAATATAAGGGAAACAAAAAACTCCTTTTTGCCCGATTAGCCATGAAACTTGATTGATTTTTAAATTCACGGGTACGAAATTTCACGTTTAATCGTTTTAATGTTACGGGCTGTTAAAGTTACAAAATGTCAATTTTCATCTGTCAATATTTTAAAAACGGTTGAAGATAGGTATAGGACATCATACATAAAATGTTCCCAAAATTTTTTGTAAAATCCAAAAATGCAAAATTGGTTTCTTTAGAATAAGCTGTTGCAAAGTTTTCCCGCAAATGGCAACACTGCAACTATGAAAGTATTTTATAAATATACTTTACATGGACGTATTTAAGAACAGAAGTTTTTATTGTATAGTTTCCAAAATAATCTAATAAGCCACTCACCTTGAGACACCCGGTAAATCTCATTTAAAAAAGTAACTTCGCCGCCTTACCTCCGGCCCCTTAATAATAATAAATTTCACAAAGACAAATAAATTTCACAAAATTTCACACACAAGCTACAGGATTTCACAAAAATTTTCAGATTTTTTCAAAATTTTACAAACTTTCGCAAACATTTCACAGAATTTCACAAAAATTTTACAGAATTTCACAAAAATTTCACAGAATTTCACAAGCTGTGTACACATTTTGTAATGTTTACGCTAAGCAATCTAGAGAAGTACTAGCAGGTTAATGGCGAGTTTAATGGGTTTAACAGAAAATTTGTTAAATCAAATAAATAAAATTCTAAACTTTAGGGCGGAATATTATTGGTCAGATTTCCGCGAATTAATCGGAACTTTGGATCGAAACTCTTTGTCTGTTGTGCATTAGAAAAACAAAAAGATCTGTTGCGCTCCTCTGTTTTATCATATTGAACATGAGACAAAACAGTATTTCTAGAAGCGAGACAGCTAGAGAGTTCACCTTAGTAGATACATCAATTTTATTCTACACTTTTTTGGTTATTTGTTATATTAAATTAAATAAAATTCTTGTAGATATTATATAGGGTGTTTTTGGACCGTTCTTTTGCCACTTAGTTATTGTTATCGTTATTCTGCGTCAGCGCAGTAGCGATTTGCTGTTATTTTTAGGTATAGCAACGCGTTGTATTTACAGAAGATAAAAAGTTGTACTCGAGGTTGTACTTATTGTTATTTTTTAGCATATTTAAGTACTACAGATAATTTCTAAAATCTAATTTCATTTTAACCTTATTAGGTAACTTGGTAATTATTTAGTATATACGAGTTTCTGCCATTTTAGGTTTTTGATGAAAAATCCTTTCTGGAGGCACTTAGGGGGGTCCCTAGTACCCTGAATCGGCGACCGGAGAATTTAAAAAAAAAATTGTTTTTTTAAATTTTGAGTTTTTAATTTTTTTTCCAAATCAACCCAACCTAACCTGAACAAACTCAAATCAACTCAAACCAACCCATACCAAACCAAAAAAACACATTACAACCTCGCCCCCCCGGTACTCGTTTTTTTATAAAAAAAAATCCTAGGGGCCCTAGTAGGTACCCCCATAAATAATTTTTCAAAAAAAAAAACAAAAATTGCAAAAATATAAAAAAAACGCCGGACGCAGATTCGCGGTCCTTCGGACCCCCCAAATTTTTCTTAAAAACCAAAAATGGCAGAAACTCGTATACTAAAATCTCTTAAGTCTTATTTAAAGCGACTAAATTATTTGTTTGGCTAAAATAAATATTTTTATATGGACCAATAAAGAATATGCACTGACAAAGTCAAAATTCTAATTTGATTGAGTCAAATAATTTTACGTGATATATATCATGTATACAAAAATGTTTTACTATTAAAAATAAAAACCAAGAAAGAAGGAATTTAAAAAAATCGTATTTGTATATTTATAGACAAAACTTAATTTAGTTGTTTCAAATAATTTTACTTAAGAATATTAAAATTATTAATTTGTATAATTGAAACAATTATTTAGTCAAACTGAGCATTAAAAAAAATAAAAAGCCATTGAGTTGCTTTAAAATAATCAATTATTTAAGTATACGGTAAACAATATTTTTTTAAATATTATTATTGCCAAAAAAAGTTTAAATATGTAATTTATTTAATTCACATGTACAATGATTTTTGTCGTAACAAAATGTACTGTCGTCCGAAATAAATATATTTGTTTGATCCAAACTAGATTTATTTAATCCAAATATTTTTTTTCAAATAAATTGGTTTATTTGATTGAACCAAACACTTTCTTCTGTGTTCTTAAGCTGGTTACTTTTAATGAAAATTTGGAACTTTCAAATCAAAGATAGCAAAAAAGAGTTACTTTTCTCTGGTTGCTTTAAAAAACATTAAGAAAATGACTGATTTATAGACATCTGCTTGAAAAAAACCTTCTGGGCGATTAATTATAAAGAAAGGAAAATTAAAATGGCGCACCTGCGTTTTCAATTCTATATCCAACAAGTTGTAAATGATCGCTTTAAAAGTGTTATCTTAACGAAAAAACCAAACCACTTTTGCAATATTTTAGCTGCAAGAGCCAACAAACACATGTTCAACAAATTATCGGATGCAAACCCACATATTAATTTCAAATTCTCCACTGGCATATCCACAATATGCTTATTAAATTTTGCTACATAAATAACACATAAAGCCCCTTGCTGAATTATTTCAATAATGGCCATCTTGGAGTAAGATACAGGTTGTCATTTTTCATTTTTTATATTTATCGTTTGTCATTCAGTGATTCTGTTTTAACTTTCTGCCATGTTTGCATTTGGCTAGCCAGTTTTCTAAGATTGCATTAATATTTTAAATTTTCCCTGATTGACGCTCACGTCTAAAGATGAGTAAAAACGCTAATCAGCGTTGCTCTGGCCTGAAAGACAGAGGTGCTGTCGTAGGTCACGGATGGTTTCTTTTTCTTGGCAATCGTTCTTTTCATCGATTGATATTTATAGCAGTTTATTCTCGCCTGCTCTTGTTCTAGTTTCTCTCGTATCTCGGTAGATGGACCTTTTTGCCAGGGATTTTTCACTATAGGCGTAGGATGAGAGACAAAACGGTCTGATAAAGTTCGCAAGGGTGTCACATTGACCAAGAAGTGCTCTGAGGAGTCCCATAAGGACAATTAACTGTCAACACTTATTAGGTGTCCATTAGATCTTGAACTCCCACGGAAAAATATGAGAGAAACAAAATCTTCTTTTTACATGATTAGCAACGAAAACTTGTTTAAATTTTAAATTCACGGGTACTAAAATTTACGTTTATTTATAATTTCAATTGGTTTGATGAATTATATGTAAATTCCTTATTATTTTAAGAATTTTCTGGTTTTGTTTTAGTTACAAGACTCCTTATCGTATTTCTCGATGAAAATACTGTTTTTATATTATAGTGCTTGGCTATTCGTCTTATGTTTTCTGAAATCCCTTGAACATATAGAATATTAATAACACCCGACGGATTATTACTTTGAGAAATCGCTACATTTGGTTTGCTTTTCATTTTAGAGATCCTTGAGTTTATTAATTTCTCGGAATAACCATTTTGTTCTAAGTCCTTTTTAATGTTGTTAATTTCGAGAGACGAACCCATTGGAAGTCCATCACTTTGCGCGTAATACTTATCTTTCACTTAAAGTAAGTGTTACGGAAACATAGCTCCAACAGATCCATCACTCCCTCCACCGATAGCGTTGTTCTCTCGTGAAGTGTATCATCAGTTTGTAATTTGTTTTTGATGATACTGAGAGATTCATTTATTGGCACGTTAATGTACAGACTTTCTACATCAAAACTTTCAAATCTATCGTCAGGATCTAATTTAATCCCTTTTAAATCCCTTTTTTATACTTATGTGTGTTGTATTTTTTACACTCTGTACAACAGAGATGATACGCGCATATGTATTTATGTCCTATCATAAATAACATTAATCGCTTCAAAAACTGGATATAGGTATATCGAAAGCATGTGGTACATTCATACACATATACAGGTAGAGCAAGTTTGGCGCATGCCGGTCAGGTGATGCCCGGTTACCTTTAGTTAAAGGTGCATCTGCTCTATTGTTTGCCTCTTTTGTAGAAATCCTATTCTGCTTTTTTACCTAGCTAAAAGGGTGTTCTATGCCATCAATAGGACCCTGCTTTTCGAAATTGGTAGGTATGTCGTCCGACTGGTCTTACGGGGTGGATAGAATAGATGATCATTATCTATAATATGATCAAATCTTTGACTGCTTGCTCAATTGTTTAATAAAATTATTTATTAGTTACCTATTCTTCTAAGGAACCTATATCGATAATAAGAAATTCTTGAAACATTGTATTTCTCTCTTTAGCTTTATATCTATCTATCTTTTCAGCCTTCTTCGATCCATCTTTGGACATAGGCCTCCCCCAATATCTTCAACTTTTCTCTGTCTATCGCCGTGTTCATCCATCTACTCCCGGCATGTTTCTTCAAATCGTCCGCCAATCTCATTAGGGGCCTTCCCCTACTTCTTTATTCCCAAGGTCTCCAGTTTACAATACATTTGTTCCATTGATCGTCTTTCGGTCTGATATTATGAACGGCAAATTTCCATTTTAATTTTGCTATTTCTATCTGTTAGCTTTACATCTAACATTTGTTTTTCCATTAATCTTTGGGCTTTTGTTACCTTATCCAGGTGTGATTTTGTAAGTGTCAAGGTCTAGGATCCATATGTGAGTACAGGAAGAACATATATAAGCTTTTAAAATATAATTTATAACTGATGACGTTAATTTTCCGAAATAAAAAAGAATATTTGCTAAACCACAAGAATTTATTTCGCAACCACACAATTTCTGTCGGAAGCTTGGAGTGTGGATCAATACTGAATTTCGCTACTCACATCATTTCTGAAACATATTCCCAGTCCTATGCGAAACTAAAGTTCTTTTCCAGCTTTGGTATCGTATACCTGTTTTTTGGCCCGCTCTTTTGCAGAGAGATCAAAGTAGTCTTTAAAAAATCCAAAATTTTTGTACTAGGTTACGGTATAAGTAAATATAAATTTAAGCAGTCTGAATGGTGGAATCAAAATGAAAGATTTAAATTGCAACTTAGTTGTTTGGTCCACAATATCAATTGGCTTAAAATCTTCCAAATGCTTCTTTCATGCTCTACCCAAAACATGACCAACTTTATATGAAAGGTCATTGAGTTACATTTACGTTACAGTCCTAGCCCGAGCAGCCATGGCCAGAGAAGATACACAGAAAAAAAGAAGTTCTTTAGTTAAGAAAAGTAGTTTTCTTGAAAAAATTATCTTGACCCAAAAGCAAAAGTCTCCGAACAAAATGTTTTCTTTTCATCTAAGCAATCCGCTTGTTTTGGGAAAAAAAATAATTGTCTTGGTAAATTGTTTCGGTTTATAACAAACTGCCTTTAGCGAAGAAAAAGTGGTTTTGAAGCAAGATATAAAATGTCTTACTTATATCACAAATAAAGCTTTACTTTGCCTAAAGACTTTTAATTTTTTAACTCAAAATATCCGGCATCTTAAAACGAAAATGGCGATTTATTCCATAATACTTGAAAAAACAAAACAAGAAGGTTGTCGCTTCCATTCAAAACAAATCAATTTTCTTGGATAAAGGCAACTTTTATTTTCAACGGAAACCAGCAGTTCAAGGGAATAGTAGTTTTTTTTTGTTAAGAAAATATCGTCTTCGTGCATAGGAAAGCAGATTTTTTCTTGGATCAAAGCAATTTGCATTGACTGAAGACATTTTTTTTTCTGTGTATTGTTTTCGACGAGACAAAAATTTTTTTTTTTGGATAACGCTAAAAATGTGTAACTTTGTAGGTCTGTCCGTAACACGATAGCTCCTTAATCGCTGAAAATGAACTGTCTATTTGGGATTTTATCATTTTCCTCTTGAGAACGTCCTTGTATCTTTTCTGTTGTCCTCTCTAATTTCTTCTTCCTCCCTTCAGTTGTCCATAGAATATTCGCTTTGGAAGACGTGGCTCGGGCACGCGAATAACGTGGCTTGTTCATCGAATTTGATGCTTGAAGGGGCTTCTATACTAGTTGTTCCTGCCTCTTCCAATACGATTATATCTGCCGATCCTGCCATTTGATCCTCAAGATCCTTCTTAGGCAGCGCTGATGATATTTTGGGTACTTTATGTATCTTAGGGAGTATGTTTCGCACTCATATGCAGTGTTGCCAGATTACACGATTTCAGTTCTTTTTACACGATTATCAAAGGCCAATTCTCACAATTTATATATATATATATATATATATATATATATATATATATATATATATATGGGTCATTCTAAAAATTTGGGACAATATGAGGGGTAAAAGTGTAATCGACCAAACTTATGAATATTAACACTCTTTTTAATTTACTTGCATGGGATATCGCTTTCTGATAATGTTTAGGTGTGTGGCCAAAAATCTATCTCAAAATTTGAAATATTATTGATAAAAAATAAAAATTCGTGTCCACGGAGTGGAATGGTTTCTCCACGGAGTTGAAATTTCATGTAGTTTAGAATTAATTTAATATTTAAAAAATTCTAAAACTAAAATTTTCGCATGGTATATGTTACTAAAAATGCTGTATTAAGGAGAGAGAAAATAAAACATGGATGGTAAGCTTACTTTTTTAAAGAAAAGAAATGTTTTCTGTTTTAGTATATAAACAAAGAAACAATAAACTCGTATTTAAAAAAAAACCAGGGTTTAAATAACTTAGTTTAAAAATGTATGAAATACATAAAAAAACGCTAAACAGTCGTCGCTGTCGTCGCATACAGAACAAGTAAAAAACGCGTTCTAGCTCCTCTTATTGAACTTGCTACAGATCCATTTAAGACAATTTAGGCATTGAATCCATTCAAGATTAGTATTATGTTTAGATTTGCTGTTGGTGGCTAAGTACTATATCATATTTTGAGTTATCTTCTTTATGTTGTTGCTTATCAGTTTTTCGAGATTAGGTCTATGTCTGTTAAGTATCACTTTTGTTTCTTACTTTTTTTGGAGGTAATTATATCGTTTTTACCTGGATGTGCATTTTATAAACTGTCTTTTAGCCTTATAGCTTTTGTTCATAGACATAAAATTGGTAAATAGTTGTTTTCTTAAAACTTTTGACTTCCGAAGAAACGGTTTGATCTTTTAACAAATTTTTGGTGTTTGTTAATGGAGAATTTTTCTATTATAATTATTATTATTCTATATAGTCTTGTTTTGTACCGCTGCGTTAATTTTTTGTCCCAATAAGCCTAATTTTGCCTTGTTTTTGGCGCTTGTAATATCTTTGCCATTTCATATTGCTGACAATCTTTTTTTGCTGTCTTCGCTTTGGTTTCGCCATATTTTTGCTTAAACAAAAATCTATGTAAAAATAATTAATTTTTATGACTGGTTTACTATTATAGTCTAAAATCAGAATGCAGCATGAGTAAATTATTTGTTGATTTTCTCACAAGCACGAAAACAAGAACAGAAATCCTGTATTTAATGCAAAACTGTATACGTTTTTAAAGTTTATTTTTGCTGTTCTTTTAAATAAATACAAAGTCATATAGCTAAATATTAACCCACCCTAGGAGATGACTCTTCAACCCCAGTACAAGTACTTAACAAATACTAGCAATTAATTTAAATTAAAGCGTCTTCTAAGGGTGAAAAACACTTATTATTTCTACTCCATAGACACCAATCTACTCCATGGACATATAAATGTCCATGGAGCAGAAGTCCATGGAGTAGAATTTTTTTGGAAAAAAATAGTTATATATTCGCGAAACAAAAAAAGCTGTACTAATTGGCGCATAAGATTAAAATGCCAACAAATGGTCAACTAAACGCATATTTTTTTAAAAAATTTAACTTTGCTAAAAAATTTTAAACGCGTCCATGGAGTAGAAAACAATAAAAATACGTACCTGCCAACGAGCACTTCGACAATCATGACGACCAATCCGCACAAAATTGAGCAATGCTATCATATCGAACGACAAAACAAAACTAAAACGCAAGTGTCAAATAGTCCAGGCGCGCTTAATAATCTAGTACCAACCCTTGGCGGCAAAATTCTCCCAGGTCCACGTAGTAGAATTCAAATGTAGGTACACACTTTTCTTAATAATTTTTAATAACTATTTTTAGTAAATATTTGTTTTTGGCTATAGTATAATACTTATTGACATTTAATCTTTTGATGTAAATGGCTGTTATGACCCGAAAAAAAATAGTTTTTTTTAAATGAAGCAATATTTTAGGCAAAACGTGATGGTTACAGTCCATGGAGCGGAATTTTGATGCCTTTGGGCTGTTTTTAAAAATATTTTTAAACTGAAAACAAATAATTTAATAAAAGATCCTAACAAAAGGCATTTTATATTATTACCTAAAAATTATAGATTAATAAAGAGTATTCTTGTTTTAATAATACTGGATGGTTACATCAAATTGTCCCAAATTTTGAGAATCATCCATATATATATATATTTATCGGTTTCACAACGTTCTACGTCTTCCGATACCCAATCTCCACTCGTTTCTGTTTGCCCATAATTCATCATCTAGGCCTCTTATTCTTATTTCACTATCTATTCCTTCTCTCCAGCTTCTCTTTGGTCTTCCTCGTTTTCTTCGGCCAGTTGGTTTCCATTGTAATATTTGTTTAGGTAGTCTTCCATCATCCATTCTTTGTACATGTCAATTTTTAAATTCTGCTAAAAAATCGTCACTTTTAATAAAAACCTGAATAGATTGCTAAAAAATTATTCACTAGATAATACTGAAAATGATGTTCAATTTTGAAAAGAAATTGCCAGTGTGGAGATAGGAAATTCGCTAAAATTTCCAAATTTAACTAAGTTTCTTTTTCACGTTCTTTGTTTGCCTCATTCTAGCGCGGCTGCAGAGGGGATATGCTCCCAAATCAATCTGATTAAAACACAGATTTGTAATAAATTAAGAACAAAAATTATAGAAGATCTTTTGTACACAAAAAGTTTTATGGAAAACAAGACATGTTACGAATTAACTTTGAATAAAAATGTTACCAAAAAACTCGATGATAGTAGGCTACTATATTTAGGTGAAACAGAAAGTAAAGACTCCAGCGATCCCGAGTCGTCTTCATAAGATGTGTGTCGCTCTGTTTTTTGTTGTTGTTTTAAACATGATAGTGTTGTATTAGCATTTATAAAAATTAGAAATTATATTGTCTGTCAATTTGATATCGCAATAACGTTTTTTTTCGATAAATAATACGTATTTTATTACTTGTTTTTATGTTGTTTTTTGAAAATGAAGATATTCAACATTTTCACGACTTTACACGATTTTACACGATTTTTGGCAGCCGAATTACACGATTTTCTCCGCACTTCATCTGGCAACACTGCAGTCATATGTGAGAGTTATGATGGCATCGTAGGTCTCAGCGTTGACGTCGCGGTTATTGAAGACCCTCCCCTTTTTAATTTTGTGAAGTGCTTAAAAACAACTATAGTTCGTCAAAATTCACCGATAAAAGTTTAAAAAGCTGTTGGGTACCAAGATAATAGAAATAACAGGAAGATGTGGTGGACGGACAAAATACAGGAAATGGTCAAAGAGGAAAAACGCACATACTTGAAATGGCTCAGTACTAAAGAGCAAAGAGACCTAGAAATCTACAGGGAAACCAGAAGACAGCTAAGAAATTTGATACGCACACACGTAGGAGGTAAACAGAGTTCTGAAGTATGGAAATTTATTTCTACTGTAAAAAACCCAACAAAAGAAAAAGTAAACATCCAGATAATCATACCAGAACAATGGAAAGAACACTACAAGGGACTGCTGCAGGAGACGAGACCCGAATATCTGGCAGCCTCTACGAGGAGAGACATAGAAGTACATGAAGAGGAAGTAATCATCGGAAAAGAAATGATAAAGAATAATAATAAAAAGCTTAAATCCGGAAAAGCTAGCGGACCTGGGGGAATATATGCTGAAATGCTCAAATATGGATCAGAGAAACTACTCGAAAATCTCACATATATTATCAATCAATGCATAAACGGACATCTAGTACCTAATGATTGGAAAATTGCATTTATATCCTCAATAAATAAAAAAGGAAACAAGCTGGATTGCAACAATTACAGAAGAATTTCAGTAACCAGTACTCTAAGTAGATTGTACGGTAGGAATCTTAGAGTTCTCATAGAGAGTGATTTTCATGAACAAGAAGAAGAAGAACAAAGTGGGTTTCGTGCAGGCAGATCTTGTAGTAATAAAGTTTTTTGTCTTAAACAAGTAATTGAGAAAAGGAGCGCCAGAAATAAAGAGACTCATGTTACCTTTGTGGACCTACAAAAAGCATATGATACCGTTCCAGTAGAAAAATTATGGACAGTGTTAGAGCAAACTAATGTCAATCATACATACATAATAGCGATAAAAGAACTATACAAAGGGTCAAACTCTAAAATTAAAATTGGACATCGACTTTCAAAAGAATTCCTGGTAACAAAAGGCTTAAGACAGGGATGTTGTATCTCTCCAACACTTTAAAATATATATCGCAGTAGCTCTAAAAAACTGGAAACGTAAAGTGCACGGCATGGGAATACAACTTAACGACCGATTTACCATATATACACTACAGTTTGCTGACGACCAAGTAATTGTGGCTAATGATAAAGAAGACATGGAGTATATGATGAGAAAGTTAACAGAAGAATAACAAAAGTGGGGATTAACAGTGAACGTGGACAAGACGCAGTACTTATGTATTGGAAACGAATCCAGTGAGTTAGTACAGGAACAGACTGTAGAGAATTGGAAAAAAGAATAGTAAAAGCAAAAAAGGTTATTGGATGTCTTAACAGTATTTTATGGAGCAGAGAGAAAAAAAAGAATGTAAAATTTAACATATATGAAACAATAGTGAAAGGCATGCTGTTGTATGGAATAGAGACTTGTCGCGTAACAGAAAAATACAAAATAAAAATGGAAAGTGTCGAAATGGATGCAAAAGAAGATCAATCAGAATATCTAGAATAGATCACATAAGAAATGAGATCATAAAAGAAATAATGGGAATCGAGGGAAGCATAACGGATGACATCACTAAATGGCAATTTATATGGTACGGCTATGTACAACGGATGAACGACGAAAGATTGCCAAAGCAGGTCCTAGAATGGCAACCAATAGGGCGCAGAAAAAGAGGGCATCCTAAACTAGAAGGGCAACAGTCAATCCAAAGATCAATGAGTAAAAAATCTGACAGAGGATGATTGTCAGGATCGAAGGAGGTTGAAAATAGGCGTCGGACAACGTAGAAAAACGTTCTAAACCGACATAGTACTAAAGTTTAAAAAGTTCCATAGACAGAAAACTTACCAAAGTAAACAGGTCTTAATTAAAATCGATTCAATAACAAAGCAGACCTTTAAGGGCCGAGTGACGGACTGGATACACAACATACACCGCTAACCGAGAACAAATCTAATTGTCAGGAACGTTGTTGCACTGTATTAAACAAAGCTTTTGAAATAAGTTCAAGTGCAGAACATGCAAAGTGCAGGGCCCTTGATTTTAAATGGGGCCTTATTAAGTGCATTTATTTAGGACGGTTGAAAGAGGGAGTCGGGCTCTAAGACCATTATTAAACTTAAAAATGGGTGTAGGTTTGTTTGCGTAGAGTTTTGAAATAAATATTGTCGGGAATTTAATGATTTAAGCAGTGAAGTACCTATAATAAGTCAAAGTTAAACAGCTGATACTTAAGAGGCAAGCAAAAATATTATTCCCTTTAAGAAATAGAAATAGGGACGAAAGTATTGGAGAAAATGAAAACGTAGAATGCATCGAAGACAATCAAAAATACAACTTTAGCATTCTAGAAATCGAAAGTACGCAAATATTGTATTAGAACCGATTAGATAAAAAATCAATAAACACAGAACACTCATTTGAAGAGATTTATACAAACTAATAAAAAGCTTGAAGGAAGCAAGCAGCGAAGCTTTTGGATACTAATATAATAGAAATAACAATAAGATGTGGTGGACGGAGGAAATACACGAAATGGTCAAAGACAAAAAACTCACATACTTGAAATCGCTCAGTACTAAAGAGAAAGAGATCTAGAAATCTATAGGGAAACTAGAAGACAGCTTCCCTTTAAGAAATACAAATAGGGACGAAAGTATTGGAGAAAATGAAAACGTAGAATGCATCGAAGACAATCAAAAATACAACTTTAGCATTCTAGAAATCGAAAGTACGCAAATATTGTATGAGAACCGATTAGATAAAAAATCAATAAACACAGAACACTCATTTGAAGAGATTTATACAAACTAATAAAAAGCTTGAAGGAAGCAAGCAGCGAAGCTGTTGGATACTAATATAATAGAAATAACAATAAGATGTGGTGGACGGAGGAAATACACGAAATGGTCAAAGACAAAAAACTCACATACTTGAAATCGCTCAGTACTAAAGAGCAAAGAGCCCTAGAAATCTATAGGGAAACTAGAAGACAGGTAAGAAATTTGATACGCACATATAAAAATTAAATCTTTGAGTGCAAATGCCACGATATAAATACACACGTAGGAGGTAGGCAGAGTTCTGAAGTACGGAAATTCATTTCTACAGTAAAAAACCCAACAAAAGAAAAAGTAAACATCCAGTTCATCAAACCAGAACAATGGACAGATCACTACAAGGGACTGCAGCAGGAAACGAGACCCGAATAGAAGTACATGGAGAGGAAGTAATCATGGAAAAATAAATGATAAAGAATAGTATTAAAAAGCTTAAATCCGGAAAAGCTAGCGGAGCTGCTGAAATGCTCAAATATGGATCTGAGAAACTACTAGAAAATCTCACATATATTATCAATCAATACATAAGCGGACATCCAGTACCTGATGATTGGAAAATTCCATTCATATCCTCAATACATAAAAAGGGAAACAAGCTGGATTGCAACAATTACAGAGGAATTTCAGTAACCAGTACTCTAAGTAGATTGTACGGTACGTAAAGTACACGGCATGGGAATACACCTTAACGACCGATTTACCATATACACACTACAGTTTGTTGACGACCAAATAATTGTAGCTGCTAGTAATTCCCATGCCGTGTACTTTACGTTTCGTTTTTTAGAGCTACTGGGATATATATTTTAAAACGAGATGTATGAGAAAAGTATTTAATATAAATGGGAACTATAAAATAATTAAAAATTAAAAGCCATTAAGTTTGTGGAAGCGGTGCAGAGTTATATCGGAATAAAAATTTTAAATATTGTAAGCAAAAATCTAATTGTAAAGGGTTTGAAACAACACTGTTTTGGGCAGAGTTTTGCAAATCTTTTTTTGTACTTTTAAGAATAGACTTAAATGCAGCGCGCATTTAAAGCCCCTTTGCGATAATGAAACGGTTCTAGACAAAATGTATCAAAAAACAGCGGTGTAGCGTGCCTTAAGGGGCCGGGGGCCGAAGGCTGCAAAAGGGCGCCCATAAAAAATTTGCTCGACCAAACAAAAACGGGTCATCATGTCTTTAGTTTACTCTCTTTTTTATTATATAGCCGATTTGCCTTTGCCGGCCCTGCTACTTAATAAAGCACGCTACGCCGCTGTCAAAAAATGACTAAAGCCCGGTGCCCACCTACCACTTTCTCGTGCGTGCCCGCGCACGCGTCACATGACTGTGATAACATTTCATATTGAGATCATGTGACTCGTGAGCGGGCACCCACGAGAAAGCCGTAGGTAGTAATCAGGTGTAAGAATTAGGTAATCGAGGCGCGTTTTTTGAGGGTTGGGGTTTATTTTTTTACTGAGGATTTAAATGCGCGCTTAGGAGGAATTCTTTTCTTTACTAATTGAGGGGTTCAGAATTGAAGTGGATCAAGTCTAATTTCGCACTATTTTAAGTTAGTCCGCTTTAAAGGTACACCCTATATCATTATTGTTGAGACAACTTTTTACGACTTTTTTTCGTTGGCCTATGGCTATGGTAAACAGCTGATAACTATCAAAAAGTTATCTCAAAAGTTATGATATGGAGTTTATATTAAATAATGTTTATTTCAGAAACCAAATGAACACCAACTCTGGCCGCTTTAATGTGTAAAGTGCGACTTGATTCACTCCTCTACTGAAATAAATATTGTTTAATATACTTTTAAAGAGGATTACTTAAAATAGTGCGAAATTGGACTTGATCCACTTCAATAGGGTATTTGACAAACTTTAGAAAAGAGTTTAGAATGATACATAGATCTCTAATTTGCTACGCAAAATTGTTAAAATAGTATATTTTATCATGGAACACATTTAAAATCAAGTTTTCTAATTTCCGATTTGAATTTGCTGCTAAAACGCCCATTTCTAGCATGGCGTTACAATGACGTCACAGCGCAGTAAACTTGCGGATAGATACAAGGCATTCAAGTGTTTATTTCTTTTTGGTCTGTGTTTTTACTGTTTTTTATGTAAAAAAATGTGTGTAGTGCCTCAGTGTTCGAATACTAGCATAACAACACCTGAAAAACTATTTATTTATATGCCTACAGCAGTAAAAACCGGAAAAAGTGGCTAGAACTTGCTCGAAGAGACCCAAGGGCCTTATCTAATAAGATCACTTTGATGTGAGTATAACTAATTGTTTATATTCATTTTTCTCACGTTGTACATCTAAATGCAGGATTAGGCATTGCACATGCAGGCTAAATGTAGGACTGAGCAGTGCATATGCAAGACTTAGGCAGTGCATAGGGAGGACTAGGCAGTACCTGCGCAGGGTTATGCAGTGTAACCTATGCAGTACTTCAAGTATTGGTGTTTTGAAATTTGTTACAAACGGTCATAAGAATTCTTTGAAACAAAATGTATTTAGAAATTTTGTTTTAAAAAAGCAATTTTTGATTATTTCTTAATGCCTAAAATAATAATGATTGGGTATTTCAGTGAATCTAAGTGGCATATTAAACAAAAAAGCAAAACATATAACCTAACCTCAAAATCTAAATGAGTAAAAGTAGGCGAAGAATATCGTAAAAAAACTTTCAGTTATATATAAAACAACTCATCGAATACCTACATCAACATTTTAACGTTTCTAAATTCGGCAGAACAAAAATCACTGTTGTTGGCAAAGAAGCCTGCCACCATAAAGGGATTAAGCATTGACAAGTTGGAGCTATCTGCTTTGGAGAATCCGTTTTCCATTGAAAATGTTTTTTATAAGCAAAACACAAAATAAAATCTAATTTAGGACGATAAGCACTTTAAACATTACCATCCATAAGAGAATAACACAGAAAATAGGTTCGTTCGAGGCGTTTACTGTTTTGTGACGTCACTCGCAGCGGTAGACCACTTGTTTTGAATCACGTGGCTAATTGTTTTAATGTAATGACTTTATTTAATTAAAAGAACTATGAATTTGAGAAAAAAATTAAACAAAAAAGTTTGTTTTTAGCATTCCCAAGACCTAAAGAGATATCTAAAAATAAATATATATTTATTTTTTACTACTGTCAAACACACTATTCTGAACCCCTCAATTGTCAAAAGTTTTATGGAAAAATATTAAATACTTTCCCATTTTAAAACCCTTACATGCTCATTACCTGCCATACGCAGAGCTCCCTCTTAATGTACAGTCAGGGACTTTTTAATTGGCTGTGCTCAAAAATAAAAAATATTCCCATTTAAAATTAGGAAAACCAGTTCGAACCAAACCAAAAAAACATTGAACATTACCTCTGTCTGTATACATACATATTAAAAAAACTCTTTTTTCTATGTTTAAAAAATAAATTTGAACAAAAAGAAATATACCGGCCATTTAAAAAGTCCCTGACTGTACAAATCTGATAAACTTTACTTGAAAGATACATGTTTACCACATACGTAATTACTTATCTTTTTTTTTTCTCTTTTTTAGGTAAGTTACTACTTGTTTCCGCTTTATTCCAAGGCCAGAAAATTTGGTAAGTCCCTACGCTGTGGTAAGGTTGAACTTTTAATTTTAAGAAAATTGAAACTAGTCTGATTTTAATAAATTTAGTGGGGGACGACTTTAAATTTTCAATAATTGTACCTCGATAATAATAATAATAATAATAAATTTATTTGCAATAACCAAGTATGTTAAAATCGAGGGGTGATCAGCTGCCCACAGTAGGTTTACAAATTTTTCTACAGAACCCCACAGGACTATACAGGACTGCCACAGGACTATACAGGACCCAGGTTGAGAGTACAGGCGCCTAAGGAGTGCCCTAAGCATGATTAAGTACCTAGGCCGGCAAAGGCAGGACTAGACAAGACTTGTGCAGGACTAGACAGGACATGTACAGGACTATACAGGACACTACAGGACCAAAAATTTATTAAAGTCCTGTAGGATGGTGTACAAATTTGGTTCAGCTGATCAACCCTCGGTTACAATAAATTTTGTGCCAGATTTTTTTCTAAATTATTGCAAAAAGAGATTAGAAGGCAATAAATTGATCTAGTCCGCAACCACGAATAAGCCTGGGGTGGGGGTGGCAAAAATATTTTTAAAAAATTTTGCCCATGTTTAAAGAATGTTGACTTTTTCTTTTCTCTCTGCTTGATGTCTAAATTTTGATAATTAAAAATTTATTAGAAAGCGAGAAGCTGAATTCTTTATTTTTATTTCTACAACCTTTGATAAAGCTAAACGAAATTCGTGGAAAGGACAATGAATGGCTCTTATCGTGGAAGCCGTATCGATGGTCGTGTCGGTGTGTCTGTATTATTGCCTATGTGAATAAAAGCCTATAACTTCAAATAAAAACAGCTGATTATTTTTCGAACAAACATATAAAGCCCACACAGATTGTTTTAAAATCAAATCAAGTCAAATCTCGGTCAAATGCAAAACAAAAACACATTTTTCTGTATTTTAGTTCAATTTTTATGCACCAAAGCGATGTCCTCTTCAAAAGAAGTGCTAACCGTGGACTGGGCCCACTTCGATGATACATCGTTTAAAAGATAATTTGAAGATAATTTAATTTTCTATCATAAAGTGTAAACTGAATAATTTTGGTTTATTTTGCATATAAAAATACATAGGAAACGGGTGTACTACTAACATTCAGGGTTCGTATTTCAGCAAGGGTACTACCCAGAGAACTCAGTGATGTCTCATTTTATAGGCTATTAGTTGGTCTTTATTTTATGTTTTTACAGATTTTCTAAGTTAACGGACACTAAATAAAAAAATTGGTCAAAATCCAAAATGACGGCGAAATATTTAGCGTCATAACTCGAAAACCATTGGTCTGACAAAAAAAACGTACAATAGTTTTTTTTGTAGGAAATTTTGTTGTCTTTAACTTTTGTCCAAAACGTTTTTTTTCTAAAATATATAGGGACCAAGTAATTAAAAAAAATTGTGTGTGCTTAAGGCCACACGGCAGAAGTGTAAACTTCAACAAGGCGAAATTAATAATACTGGCTTTCATCTGCATCATCATATTGCTCGCTGAATGTTCCTTTCACAGTTAGTCGAGTCGAGCCGACTTCACCCGAATGAGCGTTACATAGCCGAGCCTGACGGCTCAGTTCAATTCACTACCCACAAAAACTGCTAAACGCGCCTAAAGAAGTTTACACTTCAAAAAAACCTTTTCGTGCCCACAAAATCGGAAGAAATACTTGTTTTGATTTGAATTTTCATTTAAAAGGCCCGCTTAGTTTAAAAAACATTTCGTTGTTTGCACTTTCGTTTTAGCCGGGACTTTATTCTCGTTGGCTCATTTGCTGTGGTAAAAATTTTATCACGTAGGCACTTTACTGCTCCGCGACCGCGGCAGGGTTAATATCCTGAGAACAACAGTGTAAGTCTATATATCTACCTTGGCAGGATTTAATTTAGAGAAGATCGGATTTCTTAAAAGTGCTTTTTTTGTGGTATTTTAAATTTGGGTTTGTTTCTTTTCACCTTAGTATACTGACTGCTTCAGTTCGCTACCTACTATGTTTGTTAGTATTATTTGGCTTAAAAATTCCGCTGATTGACGCTCATGTATAAAGGTAGGTAAATACGCTAATCAGGTTTGATCTGGCTTGAAAGACAGAAGTGCTGTCGTAGGTCACGGATGTTTCTTTTTCTTGTCAATGAACCAGTTTATACTCGCCTGCTCTTTTTCTAATTTCTCTCGTATCTCGGTAGATGGCGCATCTTGGGAGGCTTTTCTCACTATAGACGTAGGATGAAAGACAAAACGGTCCGATTACTTGCAAATTTAGTTTGAAGATTAAACAAAATCAAGAGACTGCTGCAGGAAGCAAGACCCGAATATCTGTCAGCATCTCCGAGGAGAGACATAGAAGTACATGGAGAGGAAGTAATTATCGAAAAAGAAATGATAAAGAATAGTAAATAAAAGCTTAAATCCGGAAAAGCTAGCGGACCTGGGGAAATATTCGCTGATATGCTCAAATATGGATCAGAGAAACTACTAGAAAATCTCACATATTATCAATCAATGCATAAACGGACATCCAGTACCTGATGATTGGAAAATAGCATTCATATCCTCAATACTTAAAAAAGGAAACAAGCTGGATTTCAACAACTACAGAGGAATTTCAGTAACCAGTACTCTAAGTAGATTGTACTAATAGAGAATGATTTTCATGACCAAGAAGAAGAAGAGCAAAGTGGGTTTCGTGCAGGCAGATCTTGTAGTGATAATGTTTTTTGCCTTAAACAAGTAATTGAGAAAAGGAGTGCCAGAAATATAAAAGCGATAAAAGAACTTTACAAAAGGTCAAAATCTAAAACTAAAATTGGAAATCGGCTTTCAAAAGAATTCCAGGTAACGAAAGGCTTAAGACAGGGATGTTGTATCTCTCCACCTCTTTTTAAAATATATATCGCAGTAGCTCTAAAAAACTGGAAACGTAAAGTACACGGCATGGGAGTACAACTTAGAGACCGATTTACCATATACACACTACAGTTTGCTGACGACCAAGTAATTGTAGCTAATGATAAAGAAGACATTGACTATATGATGAGAAAGTTAACGGAAGAATACCAAAAGTCGGGCTAAACAGTGAACGTGGACAAGATACAGTACTTATGTATTGCCAATGAATCAAGTGAGTTAGAACTAGACAATAGACAAACAATATCTCTAAGCAATGAGTATACGTATACTTGGGTGTCACATTTGATAAGACAGGAACAGACTGTAAAGAACTGGAAAAAAAAATAGTAAAAGTAACAAAGATATTTGGTTACCTTAACAGTATTTTATGGAGCAGAGAGATAAAAAAGAATGTAAAATTTAACATATATGAAACAATGGTGAAAAGCTGTTGTATCGAATAGAGACTTGTCGTGTAACAAAAAAATACAAAGCAAAAATGGAAAGTGTCATAATGGATGCAATAAGAAAATCAATGAGAATATCTACAGATCATATAAGAAATGAGATCATAACAGAAATAATGGGAATCGAGGGAGGCATAACGGATGACATCACTAAAAGACCACTGATATAGTACGGCCATGTGCAGCGGATGGGTGGCGGGGGACTGCCGGGGCGGGTCCTAGAATGGCAACAATGGGGCGGAGAAAAAGAGGGCGTCCTAAACTGGAATGACAACAGTCAATCCAAAGATTAATCAGTCAAAAAAACCTGACCGAAGATAATTTTCAAGATCGAAGGAGGTGGAGAATAGGCGTCGGACAACGTAGAAAAGCGTTCTAAACCGACATAGTAATAGTATGATTTGTTTAACTTTACAAAACAATCGACACTTTTAACAAACATCAGTTTGGAATCATGCAAAAAAGCAAAGAAGTCTAAACAGCTTCTAGAAATGAAAAGGAACAACTTAAGACTTATAACTAGTCGGACTGCTTACTGGACATTGCCTAGTGAAATTTCACCTAAAGGCACGATGACAACTGCAGATTCTGCAGTAGCGCATCAGAGACAGCTGAGCATCTGCTTTGCGAATGTTGCTTTACTTCTCAAAAGGCCCAGTACCTCAAAAAGTAAGCGAACTAACTTCCAAGAAAATTGCTTTGTTCGGCAGAAGCTTGGGGACAAAATGAGATGCAAAGTCACGCACAAAATATCTTGGAGGTATAGGTGCTTAGCGGGTTAGAAGCCGATACGACTCCTCGTGTAATCTACAATCTACTAGTTTAGAACGTTTTCCGACGCCTATTCTCAACCTCCTTCGGTTCTGACAATCATAATCTGTCAGGTTTTTTTGACTCATTGATTTTTTGTACATGGCCTGATATGGTAATATCAGTTGTCTTTTAGTGATGTCATTCGTTATGCTTCCCTCGGTTCCCATTCTTTATTTTATGATCTCATTTCTTAAATGATATGTTCGAGATATTCTCATAGATCTTCTTATTGCATCCATTTCGACACTTTTCATTTTTGTTTTATATTTTTCTGTTACGCGACAAGTCTTTCTATTTTATGCAACAGCGTGCTTTTCACCATTGTTTCACATATGTTAAATTTTACATTCTTTTTTATTTCTCTGCTCCATTAAATACTGTTAAGACATCCAATAACCTTTTTTGCTTTTTCTATTCTGTTTTTCAGTTCTTTACAGTCTGTTCCTGTCTAATTAAATGTGACACTCAAGTATACATACTCATTGCATGGAGATATTGTTTGTCCGTTGTCTAGTTCTCACTCACTTGATTCGTTTCCAGTATAGATAAGTACTGTGTCTTCTCCACGTTCACTGTTAACCCCCACTTCTGGTATTATTCCGTGAACTTTCTCATCATATACTCTATGTCTTCTTTATCATTAGCTACAATTACTTGGACGTCAGCAAACTGTAGCGTGTACTTTCAGTTTCCAGTTTTTTACAGCTACTGCGATATATATTTTAAATTGAGTTGGAGAGATACGCTATCCCTGTCTTAAGCCTTTCGTTACCAGAAATTCTTTTGAAAGTCGATTTTAATTTTAGATTTTGACCCTTTGTATAGTTCTTTTATCGCTTTCAAGTATGTATGATTGATATTAGTTTGCTCTAACACTGCCCATAATTTTTCTACTAGAACGGTATCATATGCTTTTTGTAGTTCCTCAAAGGTAACATAACTCTCTATATTTCTGGTACTCCTTTTCACGTTTACTTGTTTACGACAAAAAACATTATCACTACAAGATCTGTCTGCACGAAACCCACTGGTTCATGAAAATCATTTTCTATTAGATCTCTAAGAATCCTACCGTACAATCTAATTAGAGTATGGGTTACTGATTTTCCTCTGTAATTGTTGTGGGTGCTAGAGTCCCTGTATGTTGACATATTTGTATTCCAAATATGTCAACATACAGGGACTCTAGTGTGTGCAAGTGTAATTGTGTAATCTACAATCTGCATATCGAAAAGAACCAATGACTGAAACAAGCTGATTAACGAGGAGAAAGAAACTAATGATCTGTGTCAAAAAAGGTGACAAGTAGAGTGCTCCTATTTCGAATTGCCCATCAAAAAAAATTTCAAGAATATTTTAACTTATCAAATTGCAGTTTGTGGCACATACATATCTAAAACATGCATTAACAAAAGTGTCTACCGTACAATTTATAAAATGCGTGCGAAATTATACAAAAATGCAAATGTAAATTATAAAGATGGATCAGGGCAACAACACATTTCGCTTACCACTTGTTTTATTAAAATGCAAAAAACCAGATTACGCATCGCTTTGGTCGTATTATTCTAAAGCACAGACCGTAAACTTTTTATACAAATTATAGCTATAGTAATTATAATACACTTAATTATTTCCTAACTATAATGTGATTTGATGCAAATGATTTATCTGTCCTGATCTTTTTTTCTATCAGAAGACGGCAATTGGGCAACTAAAAAGTGGCATTTCAGCTTTACAGTACTTTCATACCGCGGGAACAAGTTCACATCTAGGGGTACAAATTTCCATAAGGGGATAAAAAACAGATAGAGTATAGCATTTATTAGAAAGAGACCGCAATAGGCCCGAGTCCCGCAGAAAGCTTTGCAGCGTTGTCAAAGGTAACCTTGATAAATTACTACAGACGTACGCGGTTGCACTCGTCAAGGGGCGGATTTTTTTAGGGCTAAAATTATTACTTGACTTGTTACCATACAAGAAGTGGACTATTAAACACGTGAACATTTTATTTTTAAAATTTTATTAAATGTGAGTTATTTAGTTCCCAAAACACCTAGATCGAATAATAAAATAAATTTTCTGTCTCAATACACGATAACTCAAGAACACCTCATACGATTTTAACCCAATATGAAACACAAGTTTTATGTCGGGATTAGATTTTGGTTAAAAAAAAATGATTAGTTAAAAGTATTACTTAACAAATTTTACCTTTAAACTATCAACTTTACTATCAACATTTCTTGTATCGATTTTTGTTTAACTATCTTTTTTTTATATTGGGACTTGTTCATCCATACTAGGATCAATCGCTCAGGTTTTGCCAAAGTTTTTGCGTCGAAAATAGCTTTTTAGACATAACAATACAACCATGCGTTAAGTGGGACTCGAACCCACAAGCTCGCGCAACGCCGTGATCGAGGCAGTCCCGTCGAATATAAGCTGCCATCATAGCATCGAAGCAAGACCACTGCCATCGAAGAAATAATGTTATTTTTTCAATGCCACTACACAAGCGGACACGAACTCACAAATTTTTTAAAACTATGTTCCTTTTGTAATTAAAACATTTTTGCCTGTGGCGCATGTCGCCTGCGAGCATGTAAAGTAACATTACTTAAATATTCTCTGAAAATTTTCGTTTTTGGTTTAAAAGGCATTACTAGTCATAATTATTATATTTGTCTTGAAAAAGACGTAAATGAGCTCCGCGGAACTACTTTTGAGGCTCAATACCACCTCTGCCGCCCCCTAAGGTCTCGATCACCCTCCCGCGCCCTATAACCACGCTGCGTTCACTGTGATCTATTGCCTTTGTTAGGGTTGGACTAAAAATGCATTAAAAAAAACTAAAATTCAATAATAGTTAGCTTACCAATACATTGTTAAACTGTGGTGTAAAGAAATTAACTTTCGTGAATGTGAAACGAAAACCAATAACAAGCATAACACTTGTAATAATTCTCTTTGTTTGTATAAGTAAGTGAATTATTTACATTTAGGAACAAGCAGAATTTTAAGGTATTATTCTAGTTGTTTATCACCCCGTTTGATGAATGCACTTATATAAAACTGAAAAGTTGACCTTTCGCGAACTAAGTAGTGGATTGTACTGATATTTTCGCTAAACTGGCAACGTTGGTCTGTTCTCCCATGCATTCCTTATGGCCCATACAAAAATCCTACCCCTAGATAGAAGGCTGGCCACGCGGTATGTTCGCTTGTTATAAGATTCTTTTGACCCAATTTTTGATTCAATTCCTAATTAAAAATAGCGCATAGTGTTCTTAACTTCAACAATAAAAAATAAAAGCATGCGTGCATGCGTGTCCTACAACAAAAGTGTAAACATAAAGGGGTTGATCGTGGGTGCCAAGCATGTCATGAGGGAGTCTGATTAATGAACGAGTGACTGACCAAAAAGATGGCTTCGTTTGATTACCCTGTCAAATCAATATGGGAAGCTCGTAGGATGTGTAGCAATAATTGTGTCGGGATACGGCTAGATATGGGACGCGAATATTTACTCGAGCTCAGAACTTACAAAATTAGATTGATTAATACTAGATGATGAACTACACTAAAACTAAAATCATAACAAACACAGATGAGGATATCACGATTAGAATAAACCAAGAGAGAATAGAACAAGTAGAGGAATGTATATATACCTGGGACAAATTATTCAACTAAAAAAAGAAAACCAAACGGCTGAAATCAAGAAACGAGTAAGATTGGCATGGGCAGCATTCGATTAATTAAGCTACATATTAAAAAATAAAAAATATCCTCAGTACCTCAAACCAAATTGTATAACCAATGTATCCTTCCTCGTACTTACCTATGGATTCCAGACCTGAACACTTACAAACTCAAACATGGATAAGGTAACAAAAGCCCAAAAATCAATAGAAAGACAAATGTTACATGTAAAGCTAACAGAAAAAGGAGTGAATGGATAAGAAATAAAACAAAAGTAAGGGAAGTTAGAGGAGAATTAGCAAAATTAAAATAATAAATTTGCCGGTCATAATATCAGACAGAAAGACGATCGATGGAACAAATGTATTGTAAACTAAAGACCTTGGAAAAACGAAAGAAGTAGGGCAAGACCCCAAATGGGATGCGCGGACGATTTGAAGAAACATTCGGGAGCTAGATGGATGAACACGGTGGCAGACAGAGTGGGAGAGACATATGTCCCAAGATGGATCGAAGAAGGCTAAATAGATAGATAGAGAGATAGATGAAGAAAAAAATGTAAAAAAATAACGTAGCCGAATAATAATGGCAGGTAATTAAAGATGCTTTTACTGCCCAGTGCTCAATGCTATCGAAAGATTGTTTAAAGTCTATAAACGCAATATATAGTGGAATGTTGTATTCGTTGGCTCGTTCAATTGGGATTTTCATGGTGAATAGGTGGTCAACTATACTAAAACCTTTTCTGAAGCCTGTATGCTTGTACTTTTTATTGATATCCGTCAAATAAATATTGTTGTTAGTCTATCTGTTAATATTTTCGTGAAAAGCTTATTAATTACATCGAGTAGTGTTATAGGTCGATAGTTTTTTAGGAATGCTCGATCGCCCTTCTTGTGTAAAATAATGGTTATGGATTCTTTCCATTTGTTTTGGATTATTTTTTCTTTAAGTATTTTATTCAGGAGAATATGAAGGGTATTTACTACAGCTTTACCACCATAGTTGAGTAATTAATTCCTTCTTTTTTGGTAAAAGAAGGTTACTATTTTTTAGTTTTTTAAAAAATAATAACTATTCGTTTTTGAGATATAAAGTTAATTTCTTCACTATTAATTAGTCTGCTCTTGCAAACAAAAAACGTTTTTCAGTTAAACTAGTTTTTCTGTCAAAGTTTGTGAAAAAAACATGAAAAAAAACGCCATCTTGGATTTATGATGTCACGCAAGCTCTCCTACCCAAATTGGACGCAAACACCCCGTCCCGTAAGTTAAAATTGTCTCACATTTACTATACCCAACTACAGTGTGTCCGCGGATGGAGTTGACAAGAGGAAAAAATCCTTTATTTTGGATTTGACGAAAAAGATTACCATAATTAAATCTTTGATTAGATGTCCAAGCGCGGATCTGGGTCAAAATCTGGGGGGGGGGGGGTACTAGTCGACGAATTCTTTTTTTGTAACATAATTTTTTTTCTAGGGGGGTAATTCTTCTGTTTTCCCTTATTTTATTAGGAAAAAGTGCATATTTTTCTTTCTAAGGGGGGTAATTACCCCGTTACCCCCCCTCAAATCCGCGCTTGGGGTGTTATCAAATTAAGAAACATGTAATTACGAAGAGGAGTAAAATCTTTATTTTTAATGTCACGAAAAACATCACTCTTTATAATGTGACATTAATAGATTTATTTTGTTGATTGTCATATTTGCGCTAGATTTTCAAGTAATAGGTTTTACATTCTAAAAAATGTTAGAACGGATTTATTGAATTAAGTGCTACGAAATTGGAAATGTATCGTATCAGTACGCAATTGACCTTTTCCACGAGAATTTTCCTCATACTCCGTATCCCGTGAGGCGCTGCGCACTTATTAAAAAGTTTATAAAAATAAAGATTTTTTTCCTCTTATTAATAACATGTTTCTTAATTTAATAACACCCTGTACATCTAATCAATAATTTTATTATCGTAATTTTAATTTTTCAACAAGCAGAATTTTTTATAAAGAGGGAGTTCTATTCGTAAAATCCAAAATAAATAATTTTTTCCTCTTGTCCATGCGGGGACACACTGTATAATGTACAAACCAAATTGAGTTTCATCTAAAATTTAAAATCGCAAACATAGTAAAACATTTGAATGCAAAACTCTGTTAAATACTCGTAGATTTTATCGGAACACTTTTATTTATTCAATCTACAGAGAATTTTTCTTTGTTTTTATAAAATACGTTGGTATACAGTGGAACCTCCTATAAGCGGACACTCACGGTTTCGTCGATTTTGTTTGGAGGTGTCCGCTTATAGGAGAAAACTGGGAAATTTTAATATATATTTGTGGACAATTTCCGCTGCTTAAGTTTTTCCGATATTAAATTTTTCAGCGATCTTTCGTACTGATTGATGTTCCTTCTTCGAAACGTTAACAACTTCCATTTTTTCACGTAAACTAAGAAGTTTTTTTACTAGGCGCTATTTTAAAAGATCTATTAGTACCCAACTGAACAATAAAAATAAAATACAGCAGTTCCGCCGAATAAAATATGTTGTAAATACAGAAGTTTTTAGTCTCCACATTAAAATGGAAAGACGTAATTCCCCGCCTGTAGAGAGCATTGTTGCCAACATGCTACATAATATTTGGCTCTGCTACAGAATAGCGCCTTACAAAATAGCGCTGCTTCAAAATAGCGCTGCCACAAAATAGCGCTGCTACAAAATAGCGCTGCTACAAAATAGCGTGCATCAAAATAGCGCCAACAAAATAGCGCTGCTAAAAATAGCGCGCATTAAAACAGCGCTGCTACAAAATAGCGCCTTACAAAAAAGCGCTGCTACAAAATCGCGTGCATCAAAATGGAGCTGCATCAAAATAGCGCTGCTACAAAATAGCGCTGCTACAAAATAGCGCCTTCAAAATAGCGCTGCTACAAAATAGCGCGCATTTAATTTCGCTGTTTTTATTAGATGTCGCTATTTTGCCGCAGCGCGTTTTTGATGAGCGCTATTTTGTGATTGCGCTAATTTGCAGCAGCGCTATTTTGATGCGCGCTATTTTGATGCGCGCTATTTTGCAGCAGCGCTATTTTGTAAGGCGCTATTTTGATGCTGGCTATTTTGTAGCAGCGCTATTTTGTAGCAGCGCCATTTTGTGGCAGCGCCATTTTGTAGCAGCGCTATTTTGTAAGGCGCTACCCAACTAACATTTATAGTAGCGGCTACATGTTCTAAAGGCTTTGCTACTTTCTTATACTAGAAATGTGGTGATCCCAACCAAAATTTGTTACTTTTTAGTTCTAACTACTATTTAGTATCAGGAAATAGTAGATGTTTCTTAAAAACGACCCTCTAAACTACTTCATAGGATTGTTTCTTGATAGTCGATTCTGATAGTCTTCTCTACCACAATAGGACGTTGATAAAGTTTTACTTTCTTTTTAGTCGTTATTTCGTAGTCGCCCTGACTTTTATATCCTACTTAATTACCACTAGAAAGTTAAGCTTCATTGGAGTCCCAAACAAGTGTATCCGACAACTACATTATAACTTTAATTTTTACCACAAAAGTTTGTGTCATCATAGTAACATCTGATGTAACAATGTAGACAAAATAACTTTTTGGATCAACTTTAAAGCCGCAACTACTTTCAAGTAACCTTTTCGACTATCAGGGAATATAGTTTGGGACGCCATGTTTTTATGTAAGAAAGAAAATTTAACATTTTTGTTGTCGTTTTATGAGCTCATATTAAAGAGCCATACTATTTTATAAACAAATTAGTTGAAGCTTACCAAAAATGCTCTTCTTAAGCACCATTTGTTGGAGTTAACTGTCGATTATGAAAACATAACCTCCAAAATCACAACACAAAAATTCCATCAGCTACCAGAAAACGGCTCAATTTTACGGGCGCACCGGTTTTTTACAATATATATAATGCATGTTATACAAAAAACTTTGCGTCGCACTCGAATTTTGATCCTCTGCTCGTAAATTCTCACACTTTTGGATAACATAGTTCATATTATAACCATAACCAAACAAAAAAACTAAGCGAGTCTGTTGACTGTTGTGTCCACCATATTGTGTAACAATTCTACCAAAAAGAAACAATTATATTATTTGCAACTACATCGCAACTTTTATGCCATTACGGAAAGAAAACAGCCTCTACGACGTAGTAGATACCTGGCTACGACGTAGTAGTGTAGTTGTTACTACAGTGACTTTAAACACTTGGCCAAGTAGTTATAACCAGAAATTGGTTCCCCACTTAGGGAATTATAACGTCGCTGTATGGTATACTGAGACGTAGCGGGAGTACGTTGCGGTTACTTTTAAGAAATTCTTTCTAGTTGGGGTTTCGTCGCTACAACTTTAATTGTTTGTTGGGTATTCTGTAGCAGCGCTATTTTGTAAGGCGCTATTTTGATGCACGCTATTTTGTAAGCGCCATTTTGTAGCAGCACTATTTTGTAGCAGCGCTATTTTGTGGCAGCGCTATTTTGAAGCAGCGCTATTTTGTAGGGCGCTATTCTGTAGCAGAGCCATAATATTTATGCCCATGTCGTGCAGCGCTCGGTCCCGTTGTCAGAGGTTCGCGTCCGGAAAAGGAAGGTTTCAGAATTTTTTAACAAAAAAAAATTGTCCACGTCCGGTTATTAGAGTGTCTGATTATAGGAGTGAATTTTACATGTAAAGAAATAGGAAAAAGTTTGGGTCCAACAAATTTGTCCACCTAAAGGGAGTGTCCGCTTAATAGAGGTGTCCACAAGGAGAGGTTTCACTGTAGAAATCCAGGCACCGAGTAACTATTTTAAAGTTAGTAGTTATAATAAATTTATGTAAACAAAGGAACAGCTGACTGACTATGTAAGATTTAAACCATCGACTCGAATTAAGTTCCTAACTAATTTGAATAAAACTGACGTCGAAACAATATGCAAATGCCATTGAGCTGCTCTGTATGTATGTTTATAAACTTTCACCTATCTTAAAATTAGAGTTAATCTAAATAATTCTTTTCGTTTATATACGGCAAGAAAAATTTTTCAAATATTTGGTGGTTGATATCATTTTTACGCGAATATTCAGAATACGATAAAGAAACACACAATACATAAAGATACACACAGTATTTGTCATTAAGGTATTAACCGGACGTTAATGGTATTTATCTATCTATCTATTTATTTAGCCTTCTTCAATCCATCTTTGGACCTAGGCCTCCTGCAATATAATGGTCAACTGTACCCTTAGAGTAATTACTCTAAGACTGTAGGTACCCTTTTTTGAAGCCTGATTGTTCTTTTGATTAATATCCGTTAAATTTTGTGGGCAGTCTAACTGTTAATATTTTCGTGAAAAGCTTATAAATTACATTGAGGAGTGTTAAAGCACGGATCACCTGTTAGGTGATCCGTGGTTAAAGATTCATAGTTTTTTAGCTCTGCTTTATCGCCTTTCTTGTGTAGAATAATGGTTATGGATTCTTTCCAGCTGCTTGGGATAATTTTCTCTTTTAGTATTTTATTCAGGAGAATATACAATTTTATGACCGTACTTGAGCATTTCTGCCTTTACTCCATCTTTTTCAGGTGATTTGTTATTTTTCATTTTCTTTAATACTCTCTTTATTTCCGCTTTGTTTATTTCAGGTTGTAGCTCTAAGTTTAGTTTCTTCATGGTTTCTCGCGATGGTTTCCTTTCTGTTTGGTATAATTCTGTATAGAATAGTTGTTTGATATTTATATCCTCTTTAACGTTAGTTTCTATGCCGTTCATATTCTTTGTTTTAATTATTTTATATGTACGTAGAGTCGGTTCGGTAGTTCGACATTTCATATCTATTTTTATTTTCTGTAATGACTCTCTCGACTTTAATTTCTTGACTCTTTCTTTTATTTTCTTTTATCATTTTTCTTATAGTTTTATTTATTTCTGTGTATTCTATATATGTTCTTTTGCCTTCTCTCTCGATGGTCCGCCTTTTTTCCATCAGTCTCTTTATTTCTTCTGATATACAATTTTCCCTCTTTTTATCGTTTTGTGCGTTATCCTTTCCTACTCTGGTCATAGCTCTTGTCAGCGTATCATTTATTTCATCTATATTTTCATTTTCGAATCCTAAGTTTTGGGTTAGCTGTTGCCTTAGCATTTCTTTGTATGTAGCTTTATTTTGTGTGAGTTTATTCATGTCAATTTGTTCATTGTTCTCATTAATTTTTATTTTCATTTCGAAATTGTTATCAATATTTGTTCTGACCATCCTGTGATCACTGCCTGTTGTAAAGCTGTTTAGGACTGTTATATCTCTAACGATATTTTTATTAGTAGTTAGTATGTAATCAATTGTGTTTTTCGTTATTCCATTAGGGCTGAGCCAGGTTCACTTTCGTTGCGGTTTCTTTCTATAGAACGACTTCATTGCTGTTTTTCCTCTAGTAAGTTACTACCATGCCAAATATAAAAAAACTCTTTTTGCAGCTTTATTTTACAAATTTACTTGAGGGGACGAGAATGATCCTATAAAATTATATTTAAAAATGTAACCGATCATTAAACACGTATGTATAAAACCATGATTTAGACTTATTACATTGGACACACCCTATATTAAAAGCTATAACCATACACAACTATATGTGGCTAGTCGGGTAGGTGGGTGGCAAAACCTTGGACTATTCAATCGTTTCCCAAGATCTATCAATATGGATTAAATTACCACTTTTATATAGAAATTTATACTTAAATGGAAATGAAGGGGTGTGTATGGGATCAATGGTCAAAATAAGACGTACATAATATCGAAATTACAAAATATCGAAACTACAAAATATCGAATAACAAAATATCGAAAATACAAAATATCGAAACAACAAAATATCGAAAATACAAAATATCGAAAACACAAAATATCGAAAACACAAAATATCGAAAATACAATATATCGAAACAACAAAATATCGAAAATCAAAAACAGAAAATTTCGGAACCTACACCTAACCTGACCCTGACCTAATCTAGCTTAACCTAATCTGATATAACAAAAATCTAACCTAAAGAAACCTAATCAAATCTAACCGAACCGAATCAAACCAAACCAAAGCAAACTGAACCAACAATTTTTTTCAAAAAAAAATACTTTCCTGACTTTTTTCCCGGGATCCTAGAAGGTGTGAATTAGAACCGGACCGAACCTATCCAAACCTAACCATACCCAACCAAACCTAATTAGCAGTGTTGTAGATTGGTTAGGTTAGGTTCGGTTCAGTTAGGTTCGGTTTGGTACGGTTCAGTTCGGTTCGGATTCACACCCTCTAGGATCCCGGAAAAGAAGTCAGGAAAGTTTTTTTTTGAAAAAAATTGTTGGTTCAGTTTGCTTTGGTTTGGTTCAGTTCGGTTCGGTTCGTTTCGGTTAGATTTGATTAGGTTTTGTCAGGTTAGATTTTTGAAACTTTCTATTTTTATGAGGTTAGGTCACATTAGGTTCAGTTAGATTAGGTTAGGTTACGTCAGGGTCAAGTTAGGTTAAGGTTTCGAAATTTTCTAGTTTTGATTTTCGATATTTGTTAATTTCGATATTTTGTATGTTCGATATTTTGTGATCCGATATTTAGTATTTTCGATATTTTGTATTTTCGATATTTTGTATTTTCGATATTTTGTGATTCGATATTTTGTAATTCGATAAAATGTAGTTTCGATATTTTGTGGTTTCGATATTTTGTGGTTTCGATATTTTGTATGTTTTCGATATTTTGTATTTTCGATATTTTGTGTTTTCGATATTTTGTGTTTTGATATTTTTTCGCGCTTCTCCATTGATTTTAATGAAACAAACTGCACTTGGCAGAGAATTAATTAGAGTTTTGACTAAATATATTTTTTTGTCCGCCATCTAAAAATCCAAGATGGCAGACGAAATTAAATTGTTCCCTTCCAAGATGCTTTTGTTGCGAACCTGTTTTAATTATTTTTTTCAATTAGTAAAAAGGCTGCGTTTTTGCCACGCACAACGCAATCAGCAAAATCGGATCGGGGGTTCTAAAAAAACATATTTTTGTTTCAACCATTGTTTTGCATGTTATACGATTGCCTTGCCAACCATGTCAGCAATTATTTCCCTTTAAATTCATCACTACTGAACCGATTTTAATCAAATAAAAAATATCATGGTAAGAATGTACTCTAGTATGTCTGTGCAGTTTAAGCACAGGTTACCTTTGTTGGGTGATCCGTGTTGTAAGTGGCAAAACAGTGTCAATTTTTGCCCACCCTTCTTTCATTAGCACTGCACGGGTGTCATACTTTTACCATAAAATAACCCATTAAAGAAGGGGTCAACAATCGACATCAAAAGAATAATTTCGATATATTTTCTAATTAATGCAAGCTATTTATAAGTGCTGTAATTACTGAAGGAAGATAAGCGATGAAAATCCAGCGATCAAAATCTACAGCCCCTATTTATTGATGTTCCCTAAACTTTCAGAAAGTCAGAGATTATCAATTTTACGCAGCAAATCTTCTGTTTCAGTGATCTCATTTCGTTTCGTTTCGGTTTTACTTATTGGCTGTGTCGTGCGGCAGATTAATCCAGTGGTATGGTCGTCGGCTTCACATGTAGAAAATACCAGGTTCGTGTCTCAAACAACGACGCAAAAAGAAAAGGCACGTAGCTCTGCCGCGCACTTCCTTTTCAGCGTTCAACAGTCGATATCAAAATGCTGTATTTTAGTAAGTTCAGTTATTTTTATTTTTTTAATTTCACTTGTTGTTTATAGTTTTAGGTCCTTGCATTCTTTGCAATTTGGTATTTGAGAATTATATTGGCAATCGCCCATTGCGATCAGAAATTTTAACACACGAAAAGGTGATCTCATGTTTGCAGACGTTAATACTTTGCATCTAATTTGAGTTTTTCATACCTTTGACAGTGGGAAGGAAGAATTATAGAGATCAGTTTGATGACTTGGTCGAGTTAATACCCTGAGAGTTTCTCGTTCTTGTATTGAGACACCGCACACCTGCATAGATGAAAGTTTTCCGAAAATTTATGTATGGTCTTCGGTGGTTCAATTTTAAGAGCGTTTACGTACAGAGCAAGAGATTCCGTGTTCGAGTCCCGGCCGACGCAGAAAAAAACTTTTTTCTAATTTTTCTTTCTTTAATTTCACTTGTTGTTTATAGTTTTAGGTCCTTGCATTATTTGCAATTTGGTATTCGAAAATCAATTTAATGTTTTGAAAAATTACTCGATTAAAATGTTAAAAACCTGAAGTAAGCACTAATACATTAAGTTTCTCCCTTTTCGAAGAGCTGCAATTCATGGGTTAAAATGTAGTTTTAGAGAAGCATATATAACATAATATTCCAATACTCACGGTAATTGCCAATGCATGATGCAAACATAACTTCTCGCGATCCTCGAGAAAAAATATCCTGATTGGTTGCTTTCAAACACATATGCATATTATTTCCATATAGTACGTTTATTCCAATACCCGCGGTACCTTACGATGCATGATGCAAACATATTTGAAATAGCAATATCAATGAGCATAAGTCTATCTTTTTGCGGTCCTTAAGATAAAATGTCCTGAGTGGTTATACTTTTGCACATGCATATTATTTTATTCGTGTAGTTGTCACGTCAAATCATCGGAGTCCAGTTGACAAAAACTCTATGTAAATTTGGTATCTTAGCATTTTTCGTATCTTTGTGTAAATCGGTAAGAGGGAGTATATGAATATTATTTTCTCGGGTAGTGATCTAAACGGATAGGCATATCTACGAGAGTTAAGCTGCTACCGGGGTTTATGATATGCTGTGGTTAAATTATAATTCCCTTTTGAAATGAAAGGAGCAGATGGCCAGATGTGTAATAGTGGGTGAGGGGATGAATTGCTTGGATTTCAGAAAGGTTTACCAAAATATATACAATTCGGTCGATTTATTACTGACAAAATAAGAAATCTGATACTTTTAGGTTTGGAACGCCTAATTTTTCATAATTTTTGATAATAACTGGAATTGATAATCCTGGAAAAAAAATAAAAATGTGTCAAGATAGGAGGTCTAGATAACCATTTTCCATAACCAAAAACAAAGTAAACACAAGATAATAAAAATAAACACCAAACGTTAAAAACTCATAAAATAAACAGTATTTCTGTGAAATAGTTAACAAATAGGTATATAATATATCAATGAATAAACAACCTACCTTATAATTGATTACCTAAATAAAAATAAGTTAGTCTACAGGTTAAATAGATAGTTAAATCCAGTACTCTGGCAGTTTGTCACTTAAAAAACTTAATAAAAGAAAGTTCTCCAGGACAACCAACCAACAGATATTAAGGCAATAAATGTGGGAGCAGAGGCGGTTGCTATAGGGAGGGTAACGGGGCAGTGCCCTCCCAAAACTAGACAACAAACAGTATTTTTAATTGATTTATTTAAAAAAACTTAAATCTTCCCTTACGACATGATTGTCTGGTTCTTTTATTATCTGTGGTTAACAACAAGTAATTAATTGGGTGAATTTTTGTCGCGTAAATAATTACAACCCGGCAGCGCCGCTCGGGACAAGGTTTCAATTTTACCCATTTTTCAGCGGTGTATGGGTGGCTGTTCTCGCGCGGGGGCAGGAGGAATTTTTGTTGTAGTTGACGTCGGCCATATTCATCGTGCGGAAACGTTTGTTGCTCTTTCTGGTGTTGCCGGTTCTATCCTTTGTGAAGACGTATGAATTTGTTTTGATTTGGGTATAATAAAAAGCCTTGCCGGTCGCGTGTCATTGTTTGTTTTCGTTATCGTTTGTTTTCGTTATCGTTTGTTGAAAATACATACGGTCGATTAAATAATTAACTGTGCAAATTTAAATACGTTGACAGATGAACCTCGATTACAAATAAAATCTTTAGGGCCACATAGACCGGACCTAAGAATTAACCAAAATTTTAGTGTAAGTAATGCCGAGGGGTGTTCCGTAAAAACTTATAATATAAAATTTAATAAAAAATTATACGATGCTGAAAACTGGTTGTGCGGTTGTGAAAAAAAAAGATTTTTTGCTTTATTTGGCTTGTTATGATTGTGTGATATCAAGAACTTTCAGCACTTTAGTGAAATGTTAAAAAGACACAAAGTAAGTGGTATTCATTTAAATAACTACATAGAATTTTCTATGCTAGGCAAGGCTGATATTAGGTGCCAATTGAATAGTGCCTACGAGAAACAAAACATTACCGAACATAATGAAAATGTGACAAAAAGTAGACATATACTTAGTAGGTTAATAGACTGTTTAAAATTCTGTGGGATTTTTGAGGTTGCTCTAAGGGGCCATAAAAAGAAAGGCTATAAACAAATAAACTAAAAACTACACCAAGTAGCTGCTTGTTTGGAAAATACTAAAATAAAATTGTTTCGGTAAGTTTTTTATCTAATTTTTCATGCAATTTAAATTTTTGCCCTCCCAATTTATAACGTCACCAGCCGCCACTGCCTAACTCTAATTATGAATTCCAGATCTTCGCAAAAGGCTATGTGTAGTTGACTTAGGGATTCTTAAAAAATGACGTAACATTTACAATTTACCTACCGTTTTGTGACTTAACTGTATTTATAAATAATAGCAGCAACGAGCTCCGGTCGTAAATTGGAAATTATTAATCGGTCGTAGTACGTATACGTGGATTTGGATGGGTATCATGTGGAGAAAATGTAAATGCGAATGCAAAATTTATGCGCTGCTATGGCTTAATAAAATGGAGCTTGATTTCAAACTGATTTCGAATCAAATCACCCAAACCTTTATCGCCTTCAATGTTTCATTTTTTATCTGCAGCGAGGTCAGGGTTGAATGACTTAATTCGGTCTGTTCCATCAGGCCGTTCGAAAGTCATAAAACCGTCCGAAAAATCCCAAAGCACGCGCAATGCAGTACGAGGACTGTTTTAAAACGGTTTTGGTTAGATGGAACGACCAAATAACTGTCCAAAAACCGAATGCTGTTGGGGTAGTGATCGATTTACTTCAGGCATGTGATCATATGCGAGCGAGTTAAATTCAAAGTTACGTGACTAAAAGACAGGGTAGGTTTGTATCTCGTGTAAAGATAGATTGAAGGCAACGTATGAATTCGAGAGCATGAAATTAAAGTTGCACACAAACAGGATTACACACTTACATAGGATTATCATAATACATTTTTAATTTTAGTTCTTTAAAATGCAGATAAAATTACATTCATTTAATTGATTTTCACAAACTATAAACCACTACAGACCGCCTAATAAACTAAATATACCAAAAATTAAAACAAATTTGCATTAGCACATATTTTTGGGCGAAACTTATGAAAAAGTATTTATTTTTTCTATTATCACAAGTTTTATGTGAAATTTATTTATCTATTTATTTGTATTTTGTAATTTGATTTTTACAAAATATTTGTGAAATTACCTACATATTATAGAAAGCCTTAATATTCATAAAGTTTTTGTGATTTCATTCATTTTTAGGAAATAGAAATCGTGATACTTCTAAGAAGTCAGGAAAATCACATTTTCTAGATTGCACTTTGGTAGGTATATATAGTTAATGACCTCAATGTCGATGCCTTAAAGCGAAGTCGTTTCTTCTTCCGCCAAATCTGGTGTAAAATTTCACATCCGGCGTTAACCCTCTTCTTTTAACTTTTCGAGATTTGCTGCGATCAGGGTAAACCCTTATGTTTCTATTCCTATCCAATTACCTGTTAAAGTAGTTTTTCTTTTTCTAAGCAAGGCTACCCTATGGTCAGTATAGCTTTTTTTCATGTGGTATACCTACAACATTCCGCAGTCCCCTAGTAATAAAAATTAAAAGGCTCTTGCAAAAAAAATCAACAGATGCTACAGATGCTGCACAATTTTTTTTTGGAAATTTAAAAAATATTTGTATATTTACGTAGCTTTCCCGGCATTTGGTCCCGTGTTAAAATTGGTTGTGAAACTCGATTTATTTTGACAAAAATTTTAATTTTTTGGGTTATTCACTGTTTTTTGAATTTTCTCAGACAAATGTAAATTTAATGTAATTTTATGGTGTATTTTTATCTCAGGTGCTGTAAACTAGAGATGTGTGTGTTTTCCATACAATTTTTCCAGTGGAACATATGTTAAACACAGACAAAGAAAAGAGAGAGAGCAATCATTTTTAATGCGCCTGTCTTCAATCCTTGTATTTCAGGAGTCCGAAGCCGGTTTAAGTGGCCTAATGGAACGGAAAACTGACTGCCCGATAACAGTACAACGTCGACCTGGAACGCAAATAGGATTTTTCGGACGGTTTTATGACTGTCGAACGGCCTGATGGAACGTAACTAATGTTAGCGCAGGGAGTGATCTCTGATTTTAAAATCTACTCTTCTATCTGTTATTTTTGTGGTACTTTTTTTTCCATAAAGTGAGCAAGTAACAAGCGCTCAATGCACCTTAAGCCCCTCTTTAATGCCAATTACCACGTTGGTATAGAGTTTTAATAGCCAGATATAAGAAACTGTTTACGACGCGATTATCGCGTGAGATTACGAGTTCCGAATTACCTGTGAAGTTGACCGGAAGTAAAATATCGAGGGTGCTAAGTGCACACTTCCGGCACTGCATATTGTGTTATTATTGTTATAAGTACTCGTCATTTTCATATAAAACAATTATTGATTATACTCTATATAAAAGTATGACACGTTTCCATTTAAGGACACTAATCGTAAAGGCAAGCTTTATAAGAAGCGAAGCTAACGTCAGGCTTTCTATTTTTTGGTTATTATTTTTGACATGTTTTCCTCGGTTTCGCATTGGCGGTTCTGTTTTATTTTGAAGATGTTGTTTTACACAGTATGAAGGTACCTAAACTATATACATTTATGTTATTAGAATTTAAAAGTTATACTGTAAACTATCTTGAAACTGTATCATTATTAAATAGATCTTTAGACTGTGTTAAAACTAGATTTTTAAAATAAGAACGAGCCGCCAATGCGAAACCGAGGAAAACATGTCAAAATTAATAACCAAAAAATATAAAATCAGAGTTAGGCTGGGTGTCCATGGAGCGTAATATCCGCGCGAATTTATCTTTCGTAAGGCTCTGATTGGTTGATTTAAACATTTGGACCAATCAAAGCCTGAGAAAAAAAAATCCGCGCAGATAATACGCTCCATGGACAGCGGGCTTTAGGCTTCGCTACCTGTAAAGCTTGCTTGACGATGAGTGACCTTAATTCCATTCCCTTTGCCAGTGGTGTATCTAAGGACACTCTTCGTAAAGGCAAGCCTTGCTTTACGATGAGTGACCTTAGGTGTATCTACTGAGAGACTCTGTACAGCGTGTCCCATTTTCGATGGGATTAAATGGGAAACTCAGTTATTATTAAAGATATCGATTTTCCGATTGCACCTTACCGTGCACTTTTTTTGAGCCCTTAAAATGGTGTGTTGTGTTATTATTATTATAAGTACTCTCATTTTCATATTAAACAATTATTGATTATACTCCATATAAAAGTATGACACGTATTCCATTCCCTTTGCCAGTGGGGTATCTAACGACACTCATCATAAAGGCAAGCCTTGCTTTACGATGAGTGACCTTAGGTGTATCTACTTAGAGACTGTACAGAGTGTCCCATTTTCGATGGGATTAAATGGGAAACTCGGTTATTATTAAAGATATCGATTTTGGTGTAATCAGATTTTTGCTATACCCCGTAGTTTCGCTAATACAGTAAGTTTTTGAAAAAATTGCATTTTTAATAATCTGTTATATCTCGCTTTTTTGCAAGATATTTTTATTCTGTAAAAATCTTTTTATGGCAACTTTTTGAAAAGAAAATAATGACGTTGTCGGTTTTTTAAAACATCGTTTAGTTTTTGAGATATGGTATTTATCATAAAAAAAATTAAATACGGACCTGGATTTTTTTTATTCCTATTTTGATTGGTTCATCCTGTTATTATCAAAAAATAATAAAAATGTAATATTTTTTTGTTTTAAGGTAAAAAAAATATGTAATATTTTAAAAAAAATTTTGTCCGAACCTGGACATTTCCAACATAAATATAAATAAAAAATTGCTAGTTGAACGATTTTTAGTTTAACTGTTTTGATACGTAGTAAATTAAAATGGTTTTACGTTAATTTAAAGATTTATTTGAAACAAAGTCTACGAAAAATACAAAAAAATAACCAATTACCAAAAATAATAACTAATTTTTCTTTAATGAGATATACAGTGTGTCCACGTAAGTTGGCGGCATATGGGAAACTTTTTTATTATTAGCTTTACGAAAAAAAGTTATTCTTCATAAAAAGTTCTGCATGGTCCAAAACCTAAAATGCAACCATCAGATGTTAAATTTTTTCAGTCATATTACGAGGTTTGTCAAAAAATGTGATTTTTGCTCCAGAGTACAGTACCTTTCTTTTTGACAATATCGAAAATTGTTATAAAGAAAAGATGTTTAGAATTAAAAGTAGCTTTCAAATATTCAACATTGTTTATTTACATTAAAAAATATTTTTTTCTACATTTTCTGCGATTACGTTGGAAATTTAAGTTTGCACATTAAAGCATAATTAATCTAGGATGCAAATAATAATAATGTAAATAAACAATGTTGAATATTTGAAAGCTATTTTTAATTCTAAACATCTTTTCTTTATAACAATTTTCGATATTGTCAAAAAGAAAGGTACTTTACTCAAGAGCAAAAATCACATTTTTTGACAAACCTCGTAATATGATGACAAAATTTAACATCTGATGGTTGCATTTTAGGATTTGGACTATGCAGAACTTTTTATGAAGAATAACTTTTTTTCGTAAAGCTAATAATAAAAAAGTTTCCCATATGCCGCCAACTTACGTGGACACACTGTATATCCAAACTGATTGTCATTATGTGTAAGAAATTGTTGGTATTTTTGGGTAATTTTTTAACGTATTTTGCATAAAAATATTTCTGCCGTTTAAATATTGGGATTTTGTTGCTTGAATAAAGCAAACACATTTTTCAAAATCTGGATATGGTCGATTTCTAGCCATTTTAGAATAATTTTAAGTGAACCATTTACAAAAATGACAAGTAAAATGACAGTGTCAATTCTACGCTTTTGTTCTTCCATGTTAAAGTAAATTTCATAAGTTGCTGTGGTACCATCAAATAATTACTATGATATAATTTTTGTCACGTTTTAACGTTTTTTACTTTATTTATAAATCTTTTAATTAACGTTTCAGAACAGATAAACTAAAAATCATTCAACTAGTGTCTTGCAATTTTTAATTTTTGTTTACGGTGAAAATTTCCAGGTTCGGACTAAAATTGTTAAAAAACTCCCTGTATTAGCGAAACCACAAGGTATAGCAAAAATCTGATTACACCATTTTTAAGGGCTCAAAAAAGTGCACGGTAAGGTGCAATCAGAAAATCTATATCTTTAATAACAACCGAGTTTCCCATTTAATCCCATCGATGGGACACGCTGTACAGGGTTTTCCCGTATATTTTTACACTATATCTAAAACGTTTATTTGAATAGATATCAAAATATGATAAATACAAAAGTTTCATAATTTTTTACGAAGTAAGAATCTTAGGGTCAGAATGTCAAAAAAAAATTCTAAATGTCAAAATTTGACACGTCGATGATTTTTTTAAATTGAACACCCTATATTTTATTTTAGATATTTATAGATCTTTTCTGCCTAATTTCAAAAATATACATGTTGAGTTTAACTCAAAATCTTTGATGAGTCGAACGAAACTGTTGGCAATGGCGTCAAGCGTAAGAAACATTTGTAATTTGGTCCCGATAACTCAAACTTCGATTAGTCGAATATCTTGCTAACTCGAACATTGTATGTGGCGCCAACTTCAATAAGTCGAATTTTCTGGAGAAGTCTCCTAATTACGAATTGTTCTAACTTGTTTGTTTGCATTGGAATGTTTTAAAGACGCCATTCAGGGTAACTTGTATTCGATTTGCTATACGTTTAGGGGTTGTGTGCACGTTACTATATCACAAAAAACGACTTTTTTTCGGTAAAATAAATATGTACATTCATACATATGGAAAGGAACAAAAATAAGAACAAAAATTATTTATTCACCTGTATTAGAGGTAAACGTATTTACTATACACTTGGTTGTATCAGAATTATTGCAAGTATACCAATTTTTCCTTAAAAAAGAACAAGTAAATTTGGATTCACAAAAAATACGAAAACTTTTATGTAACACATGGTTCGAGTTATCGAAGTTCGAGTGTATATGCGTTTAAAACTCTAATTGTTACTCTTTAAAACATCAAGACAGCCATGAAAAAGCATTGACACAAAAAGTGATGCTGTTGCTTTTGTAAGGTATACTTTTTATTAATATTTATCATCCGTGGTGATTCTGCCTTGTGTGTGGCGCGCTAATACTTCATCGGTAATTTTCTACATAGCCTCCTTAATTATTAATACAATTCTGTGAATAGCTTGATATATAAAGTGCGCAGAATCTCTATTGAGATCGACGAATGTTTGTAGAATAAGAAGTTTTTCCAGTCTGTAAACGTATAAGTTTAAAATTTGGTGTGCTAGTGTATCTTTTGACGTATCCGGTTTTTCAATTATATAATATTATATCTTTGTCTACGTCAGATAATTGCAGTTTTTGCAAGTTTTATGTGTATTATTAATTAAAAATTTAGTATTGTTAAATCATCACGAACGTAAAACATAAATTAAAAAAAAGAATTCTGAATTTTTATTTTTATTTTCAAATTCAAATGTCTATCTGTATGCAATTATTTGTTATCCATAGGATTTAGGATCAAGATTATTTCCTACAAGGGTAAAGGTGTTAGTTTTTCCCATTAGAAAGATAATATCCTGTTAGTCAGAAAAAAAAACCAAAATATTCTTAAATAAAAAACAAAATCGACTTGTTATCTCTTTTATTTATATTTCGCATTTAAAAAAAAATCAATATGTAATTATAATATCATCCCTCTAAGGAGGGTAGGGGTAAGGGGGGCAAAATAGGATACTTAATTTTATAGGCTTATTTCTCCTATTAAATGATCACCATTGCGTTGGTCATTTGGAATTAAGTTGGTTAGATATGTTATCTTTATGTTTTAATTTTCAGTTTAAGCGATTTAGAACTCCATCATACTTTTATTTTTATTTTTCTAAAAATTTGACTTTGTCCCATTTTACCCCGCATACGGGATAAAATGGGGTTTTTTGTAGACAACATAAAACAACTTTCAGTGATGGTACCAAAAACAAAAATAATTTTTTTGGGGCAAATTGGGATACAATGTTACTAGGTATAACAAGGTACACCGTTTTGCTCCCATGAAGCACCCCCGTTTTGCACCAAACCATCAGTTAAATTCGAACAAAACTCATACACAGTAAAATGCTAATTTTACGGAAAACCCGTTTAATTATGAATAATATATAAACCCATTAAAGTTAAACCAGTCATGGGGATAAAATATCTGATATCAAGAGGTTTTATTCTTGCGCAGTTTACCTCAAACTGCGTAATCCCGTTTTACCCCCGTACCCCATTTTGCCCCCATTTCCCCTATATCTTTTTTTTGAATAAGGCACCAAAATTATAAAATAATTGTCTTGTCTCCGATGTTAAATATTGTTTAACAGAGTATAACAAATTTTTGAATTGGGTATATTTATTTTCTTTATTTCGTATACTATTTCTCATTAATTCTTGCCAAAAACCAGTGGCCTGGGGGGGGGCTCGCTCCCCCTCCGCCCCCGAAGCTAAGGTTTTTATAAATATTTTCCACATATTTCATAAATAGAAACATCAAATAGCATAAAATACGGCCTCATGGAGTCTCGCCCCCCCTCGAAACTGTTCGGGCCCCCCGAAACATTTTTCTATATACGCCACTGCAACAACAATCCAATAGGTATTGCCTATACAAAGAATTCTTCGTGCAATTTATTGATTGACAGGATCGCATTTCAATCCTTATTAGAAACAATCCTTCCTCTATGTAATCAATGAAAAAAAAACAGCAAAAAAACTCGTAATCAAGGTAAACTATAGGTAATGCTTTAATACATACACGTATACGTAAATCACCTTGAAGAAATGCATTAACAATAGATTAGTTTCCTATGTTTTACAAAAAAATATGTTTTAATTTTAAAAAAATAAATAGCAAATATTAGAAATTAGCCACATTAGTTTTAATTAAAAAATATTACACAATTTAGATTCTTGTACCTATATTTAATACAATTTAATCAACGATCAAAATCTCGCGCAGATCGATATCGCTTGCTCTTAGTCCTGAGACGGATCAACGGGTTTGGATCAAAACAATAATCAACACTCTACTTTTTTCAATGTATTTTTCCGTCTTTTTCTTTTTTCATTTGTGTGTAGTTCAACAAAATAAATCGAAATCCTCATAGAAAGTCCAAAAAATGGCCTTGGAAGAGTTTTTATTGCTTAGGTCAAGTTCTCAAGACGAACAAAAATATTTATTTTTTTATATTTGCTGCGCACAGACATTGTTCTATTCTATTCTATTTAACCTTCTTTGACCCATCTTTGGACATAGGCCTCCCACAATATCTTCCACTCTTCTCTGTCTGTCGCCGTGTTCATCCATCCATCTAGTCCCCGCATGTTTGTTTAAATCATCCGCCCATCTCATTTGGGGTCTTCCCCTACTCTCCAGTTTACAATACATTTGTTCCATCAATAGTCTTTCTGTCTAATATTATCACCGGCGAATTTCCAGTTTAATTTTGCCACCTCTCCTCTGACATTCCTTACTTTTGTTTTATTTCTTATCCATTCATTCCTTTTTCTAAGTGTTAGCTTTATATATAACATTTGTCTTTCCATTGATTTTTGAACTTTTGTTACCTCATCCTTGTTTGATTTTGTAAGTGTCTATTTTAATATGTAGCTTAATTTATCGAATACTGCCCAAGCCAATCTTACTCGTCTCTTGATTTTAGCCGTTTGGTTTTCTTTTTTTAGTTTAATAATAGTTTGTCCCAGATATACAGGGTGTTCGGTACATGAACCGTCAAAATTTTTTGGGATATTGTTGGGGTCATTTGCTACCTTTTCAACCTTGGAACTTGGGTCCTTAGAGTTACGGCTAAAGAGATTATTTTTCTTACCAATTCCGAACGAGTCTCGCCCTTCTGACGAAATATCCGTATTTTAAAGCAGAAATGTTTTTTTTAATCAATGTGTAGCATACCGTTAGAAAGGCAATCAACTAAAGAAGTTTTTAAAAGAAAATAAAGTTCTCAATTGGCGATACTTTTTTTGATTTTTAATTTTGAAATTGATTTTCTTTCACAAAATCACTAATGTTCTTCAATAAAAAACCTCTTATATCCCTTTGGTACATAAATTTTAACAAATCTATTAATTAGTTGAAGTAGCATAAGATTACAGAATTATAAAAAAATGGTGCTTTTCCAGACATTAATAAAAAGCTTACGAGGGTTTAAAAGTGGGATTTTGGATAATTTGAGAAAAAAAAAATAAAAAATCATATCTCTTTAGCCGTGACTCTTGGGACCCAAGTTCCAAGGATGAAAAGGTAGCAAATGATCCCAACAATATCCCAAAAAATTTTGACGGTTCATGTGCCGAACACCCTGTATATATTCCTCCACTTGTTCTATTTTTTTCGGTTTATTCTGATAGTTATATCTTTATCTGTGTTTGTTATGATTTTAGTTTTAGTGTAGTTCATACTCAAGTCTATATTTTTAGCTGCTGTATCTAGTTCTTCCAGCATTTTTATCAGTTGTTCTTCTTTCTTATCCGTTATTAAGGCGAAATTGTCAGTATCTCTTAGGTGGTTCAAGTACTGTCCGCTTACTTTGATGCCTATTTCTTCCCAATCTAAGTTTTTGAAAACATCTTCTAGGGTCTAGTTAAATAGTTTCGGGGATATTGTGTCACCCTTTCTAAGATCTCTTCTTATGCGAATTGGCTTGGTTCATTCGTGGATTTTGTTGATGTTGTTGCTTCGCTATACAGGGTGTCCCATAACTTAGGGGCCATAGTGCAGCAGATGATAAAGGAGGTTATTTCCGAGAAAAAAGTTTATATAACATCAACACACATCTGTTTTTAAAATATAGGATTTTTAAAGTTAGAGGAGTGGGGGAAAAAGGGTTTTACAAAAAAAAAGAAAATCTGTCACAGCCAGTAAATACTCAGCTAATTGTGATTAAAAAATGTGGTATTCTTTGTTTGATAAAATTACAAGTTGACGAGATGCAGGCTGTCAAAATAACCTCCAAAAATGTATAAAAAATAATTTTTTAAAAACATTAATTTTTGGTTACTTAATCTTTTAAAAATATCAATAATATTTTATTATTATGTCTCGCTACAAAAGTCGATTGATCGACTAATTTTTTTCAAAATAATGTTTATTTCAGTTTATTGCTCTTGTTCTAGTACACCGCTTTACCCAATTTCATATTTTTACTGCGTTTTTTTAAAAAGTTATTATCAAAAAAGTTAAAAAAATTGCCAAATTTGAAAAACTTTTTTATCAGACATGACCTTCTCCATCACCTGTTGGGGCGGCGGACGAAACATCGAAAGACAGAATGTCGAAAGTACAAAATGTCGAAATTACAAAATGTAGAATTGTCGAAGTTACAAAATGTCGAAGTTACAATATGTCGAAAGGCAAAATGTCGAAATTACAAAATGTCGAAATTACAAAATTTCGAAATTACAAAATGTCGAAATTACAAAATGTCGAAATGTCAAAGTTACAAAATGTCGAAGTTACAATATGTCGAAAGGCAAAAGGTCGAAATTACAAAATGTCGAAATTACAAAATAATGTCGAAAAGCAAAATGTCGAAATTACAAAATATCGAAATTACAAAATGTCGCAATTACAAAATGTCGAAATGAACAAATAATATCGAAAATCAAAAATAGAAAATTTCTAAACCTTAACCTAACCTGACCCTGACATTACCTAACCTAATCTAACTAAACCTAATCTGACCTAACCACATGAAAATAGAAAGTTTCAAAAACCTAACCTGACAAACCTAAACAAATCTAGCCGAACCGAACTGAACCGAACCAAAGCAAACTAAACCAACAATTTAAAAAAAACTTTCCTGACTTCTTTCCTAGGATCCTAGAGGGTGTGAATCCGAACCGAACCGAACCAAACTGAACCGAACCTAACTGAACCGAACCAAATCGAACCTAATCAAATCTAGCCGAACCGAACCGAACCTAACCTAACCAAACTAAACTACAACACTGCTAAAAGCAAACTGAACCAACCATTTTTTTCAAAAAAAAAACTTTCCTGATTTCTTTCCCAGGATCCTAGAGGGTGTGAATTCGAACCGAACCAAACCGAACCGAACCTAACCGAACCGAACCAAACGGAACCGAACCGAACCTAATCAAATCTAGCCGAACCGAACCTAACCTAACCTAACCAAACTAAACTGCAAATTTTTTATAATTTCGACATTTTGTAATTCGACATTTTCTAATTTCGACATTTTGTAATTTCGACATTTTGCTTTTCGACATTTTGTAATTTCGACATTTTTTAATTTCGACATTTTGTAATTTTGCCATTTTGTAATTTCGATATTTTGTAATTTCGACATTTTGCCTTTAGACAGTTTGTAACTTCGACATTTGTTTTCCACATTTTGTACTTTCGACATTTTGTGTTTCGATGTTTTGGCCCTCGCCCCACCTGTTGGCTTATGGTCCCAAAGTTAAGGGGCATCCTGTATATATTGGATCTTAAGTCTGTGTATCTGTGATCTATTTGGCTATTAATTAAAGATGCTTTCACTGGCCACTATTATAGCATGGTTTTATTTCAATAATTTCCTATTATCTTCATAAAAAACACGCTTTTTTTTGCCAATTTTTCGTAATTTCCCTTTGAAAACCCCAAGACAAGAGAAAATCGATGTCTGTTTCCTGAATAATCTGCTTCAAAACTCTCGAGATTATTATAGAAAGCGAACTAAAAAGACGGGTTCTTTATGTTCTGGAAATGACTGTGAAAACGTGGAGAAAACGAACGAAAATGAAAACTTAGCGAAGAGAACATTATAAAGATTTATTAATAGAGGCAGAACTGAAAGTTTTAATATTTTCTGTGTTTAAAAGTTACTAGAAATTAAAAAAAAAAACAAAAATATGTAGAGTTACGAGACTTGTTTAGGGTAATATGAGGGTCCAAAGGGTAAATTCTACTTGTACTCTGGGTGCCATACCCAAAAATCCCGTTCGGGGCACAGTAAATGGGTAAAATGGCAAAAAATCATACTTTGTAAATCTAAACTTATAAATTTTAGGACGGATGTTGTTATATTTTCTAAGTCGGAGGCGGCAAAGGGGCAGCAAAAACCGAAAATTTTTTTTTGCCTTTTTTCATAAATGTGAACTCTGAAGTCAAGCAATACATAAAAATAAAATGATAATTCAAGTTCTGCAATAATTGCTTTCAGGGCAGCCAAACGCACATAATTTTTTTGTACTCTTCTGCTCTAGGATTCCACAGGCAGTGATATTTTTCGTAGCACTCAAAACATTCAATTATCTTAGGTTTGTCATCTAAAAACGAAATATTTTTGTCACAAACTCCTAATTAACAAAAAACTGTGCAAATTACCTATGCGGCTGCGAATCACCTCCATTTACACGATTTTAGTCACCCGCGGCATGCGGCCTACGATCGCGCGGCGAAAGTCGAAGGCTCTCAAGTTTGGGGGCTTTCGATCTAGTAGCAGGCCCTACATCCGAGATTCAAGCCATATGCTGCGTTTAATGATAGAAACAACACACTTAATATGGATAGATATAAGACTCGCCCGAACATTTTACGAAAGGGAAACCCCCCCCACCACTGGCAGGGGGGTGGTCCCCCCTTAAACGTGTTTTTTGATAGTTTTTTGCGAATAACTCGAAAATAGTCAACTTTTTCAATAATCTTCTGGAGATAATTTTTCAACCAGATACAATTTCCTTTCCAACGATGTACATACCGTAGTACCCTGTGATGGCAGTGGTGCCCATTCCATTAGCGTACGAAAAAAGAGGAAATTTTTTAAAATATTTTTTTATCTATTTTTTGTGGTATTTTTTATCCTTAGCACTATTTTTTTTTTCAAAAAAATATTTTTGGTTGAAAGCCCATTGTATACAGTTAAATACTTATTAAGCTAGACATCTTTTTTTTTAAATAGCCGCCTTGAGACAAAAATAAATGTGTTTGTAGAAATCCTTAAATGAAACAAAAATTTTGAAATTAGTTAGTTAGTAATAACTTAAAACTGACTTTTTCTAGTTAACCTTCTTTAAAGTGGTGGTGAAGAGGCATCCCCCCTCTCACCCCCCTCAAAAGTGCTCTGTTACAGTAGTTTCTCAATTATTTGCAAACTTTTAACTTGGCAAAAAACAACTAAGTAACAATTCTTAAGGCTGATGAAAAGTCCTCTCTAACGATATATAACACGCCCCCGTGCATCAGTGGCGCACCTTTTATAGGCATTTAAATAAATGAGAGGTGTGGAAAAAACTTTTTTTTTCTTAAATTTTACTGTTCCACATGTCTGGTTTTAAAACTTATTTTTAAAGCTGAAGAAATTTCCTTTCCAACGATGTCCTCCCTCAAGGCAGCGGTAGATCTAGCATAGACGCACCAAAGATGGTCAAATTTGGTATACACTTGAATCTTCATTTAAGACAACCATGTTGGAACAGTATTAATACACACACTACGTTCAATGAGAGAAGCAACACACTTTGGTATGGATATACAGTATACTCCCCCCAATAATATAACGAGGGGGGTCCACCCGTCTACTCTTGGTGGGGGGGTGGTCCCAACCCTAAAGGTTTTTTTGACATTTTTCGTTTGTTAGAAAAAAATTTACGAATCTAGAAACCTAAAAAATACTAATTGACTTTCTAAAAATTGCAAAAATCCAAAACCATTCGTTATATCTTTAAAATTGCAACCCCACAGAGTTTTAATAAAAATTAAAACGGAGTAAATGATACGCCACTGTTTCTTTTTATTCGTCTAGAATGTATATTTAACGTGCCTAGTCATCCTGTTTGAGTTCAGCGATAACAATAGAAGCTCAATAAAATGGCGTGAATTGTGAACGGGCCGGATTCGAGTTGAGCCCAACGGTAACAATAGAAACCGAATAAAAGGATGTGAATTATGAACGGGCTGGAGTCAATTTCGTTAAAGGTGCCAGACGAGTACCGATTGTTCTTGTAATATGAACATTTTGTTCATGGTAAATTTGCTAAAAATGAATGACCACCCAGTAAGACCAAAGTGCTGTAAACAGAGGGAGATAGATTGAGTAGATCCATCTTTTTTGCGACTCATTTTATTATGGCCGGACAGTATATTGTATGCACTGCTCTAAGCATAATATTTGATGCTGTATCTTGGACTATTAGGAGATTAGTAGCTCTGAGGGGTCTTTGCTCATTAGCGTTTGAATTTTTTCTCGAGAGTAGGGCAATAAGGAATTTGAAAAGTCTACGCTACGCCCCCGTGTAGTCAAGACAGGAAAGAAAAATGATCTCTTATGAAAACGGAATTGTGCCCAGACCATAATGGTCTGCTAGTTTCATAAATTAATCGGACGCACCCCTCCTTTCAATTTCCCTAAGCGCAAAAAGGGCCCTTGGATTAATGTTGTTCCTTAGTTGCCCGGATAATAGTAGTCAGGAAGAGAAGAGCCAGAAATTCATGAAATATTTATAAATTTTGAAAAGAAAATTCATAACTTTTAGAAATATTGAGTGGCCGCTCTTTGACGGTTGATACTATTATGAAACGATTGTGAAAAGCACGCTGTTATATGGAATAGAGACTTGTCACGTAAAAGAAAAATACAAAACAAAAATGTCGAAATGGATGCAATAAGAAGATCAATGAGAATATCTAGAAGAATATAAGAAATGAGATCATAAAAAAGAGAATGGGAATCGAGGGAAGCATAACGGATGATATCACTAAAAGATATCTGTGTAACAATACGGTTTTTGCAGATTTGCTTTAATTTATTTAATATTTATTTTAATATATTTGTCCACTTATTTCTTAAAAGCAATTCAAATATTAACGGTTTCTTGATTTCTTTTCTCAGTGAAACCAAAAACCTAGAGAAAATATATCTGGAAGTAATTATTTTTAATTTATGACTGTTTATGTTATCGCTGGTCTAGACCTAAAAAGCTCTATTCAAAGTAGTACAGGTTAAAGCAACCATATAAGTATTATTTAAAATTATAGTTATACATAATATACCATACCCGTTTTGCCAGGGTCATCGTCTTAACTTAACTTGTCATATTTAAAAACAACAACTGTCATTGGCAAGCCTTAATAACATTTTGTTATTTGGCACTCTATATACGTATTGGAACATTTTCTCAGTTAACAAGCATTAATTAGTATGTTTTGCATCGTAACTAGCTTTAAGACATAAATGGCAACATAAAAACAGTTAGTTTTCAAGCGAGCTTTCTGACTGTGGTTAGTTTTTAAATGTATACGGCCAGTTCGTTCTTAGGGCCATTATCTTATATCAACTTCTTTAAATTGTAAAACTGGATAAACAAAAAAGTTATGATCCAACGCTTGTGAAGGAATTTGGAGGTCCTATCGTTCTTACTTTGGTGCTATCCTTTTCTATACCATAGTTTTCTGTCTCTGATTGCACCAAAGAGAAGTGGAAGGGACTTAGGGGTAGAGTACCTAGAAATTTCTTTACGGGTGAGAGGACAGAGTTTAGTTGGGTTTCTTTGGGTCAACTTCTTTCTTAAAATGGGGTTTTATTCAGGGGAAAATACTTTTCCTTTGAATAAATATCTTTTATTTAATTCTTAGTATAACTCAATTTCTATCTTAACATATTTTATTAATTATTTACCATCATTTATTTCTGAATTGAGTTATCGTTTATACCAGTTTATCACTGTTTTAATTAAACATCAAATTACTTTTTTAAATAAAACTTTCTTGTTGCCAAACATTTTGTTTATAATTTTATAATTTCCTTACCTTAAGTACCATACTATAACAGGTACCATCTGAATTAATTAGTTTATAAAAACATTTTTACATAATGAATTTTATAAAATAATAATTTATTTAAAATATACCTATAAAAAGGTAAATAGAAAGTGTAAAATATTAAGATAAAAATGGTTGCAACCAATCTCAAAAAAGAGAAAATATAGTCCATAAGCAGTGATAATGTCTAGTGTATGAAGAAAAAGAAGATGAAGAACAATTGAACAGGTATGTATATATTTCCTACATTGATTGATTTAATTGAGAAAAACACCTATAGCGCACTTCCTTCAAGAACCGTCAAATTCCCTTTCGAGAGTTAAATTAGTCAATCAGTATCATATTTAATCTTTTAATTTACTATTTTTAAGTTGTTGCAAATTTGGTAGCTAACAACATTTAAGCCTTGACCACTTTATTTGACAGTACCTCTGTCATATACGCCAGGCCCTGTTACATCTGATATGGTACGGCCATCTACAACGGATGAACGATAAAAGATTACCAAAGCAATCTACGGGAGGAAGGGGGAAATTTCCCCCCCCAAATCCCAAAATATGTTTGTTTAGTTTTGACACAGATAATACACCTTTTGGTCTTGCTCTAGAAGAATTGGCCGCCGTGACCGATTCACAGTAATTTTAATAACATTTCAGTCAAAGTGGCCACAAATGGGTTGGTGGCCACGGTATCTCAACCCTAGTTTTCCATTTTTTCTATCAATCCATGCATAACTTTCATAGTGTAAAGATAATTGTCTTCAACCCGAGATTACAAAACAACACTTCTTTGTTTGGGATCTTTTTTATGATCACTCACATCTGTATTTATGGATGGATTAGCGCATACGCTACATTTATGATTTTCTTGGCGGGGTTTATTTTAAAAATAGCCTTTTAGCTACTTAAATCTTCTGATTTTTAATTACGGGGTATCGTTAGTTCAAAGCTTAACTTGTGGCAGACAATTTAACTTCAAGTGAGTGTCATATATTATTGCAATGGTGTATTTTTTTTCCAAATTCTTCACATTAAATACCTTTTTCTAATTTTTTATGTGATATTTTGTTTTGGCTAATACATAGTGAATATCAGTATGGATTTTAATAATGATAAGGATTTTTCATATCCCACGTAAGTATTACAAAGGGTTGAGGAAAACCTTGATTCAGAAAAAACTTCTTTTTACCCGATTAGCCACGAAAACTTGTTTGAATTTAAAATTCACGGGGACTAAATTTCACGTTTGTTAATATCATTTGGCTTAAAAATTCCGCTGATTGACGCTCGCGTCTGATGGCAGGTAAAAACGCTAATCAGCGTTGCTCTGGCCTGAAAGACAGAAGAGCTGTCGTAGGTCACGGATGGTTTCTTTTTCTTTGCAATCGATCTGTTCATTGATCGATATGTATAGCAGTTTATTTTCGCCTGCTCTTGTTCTAGGTTCTCCCGTATCTCGGTAGATGGCGCTTTTTTCTCACCATATACAAAGGATTAGAGACAAAACCGTCTAATTAACTACTTAAATCTTCTGATTTTTAATTACGGGGTATCCTTAGTTTTAAACTTAACTTGTGCCATACAATTTAACTTGAAGTGAGTGTCACATACTGCAACGGTGTATTTTTTTTCCAAATTCTTTACATTAAATAATTTTTCCAAATTTTTTGTGTGAATTTGATCAGTATGAATTTTAATAATGATAAGGATTTTTCATATCCCACGTAAGTATTACAAAGGGTTGAGAAAAACCTTCATTCAGAAAAAACTTCTTTTTACCCGATTAGCCACGAGAACTTGTTTAATTTTTAAATTCACGGGTACTAAATTTCACGTTTGTTACTATCATTTGGCTTAAAAATTCCGCTGATTGACGCTCGCGTCTAATGGCAGGTAAAAATGCTAATCAGCGTTGCTCTGGCCTGAAAGACAGAAGAGCTGTCGTAGGTCACGGATGGTTTCTTTTTCTTTGCAATCGATCTGTTCATTGATCGATATGTATAGCAGTTTATTTTCGCCTGCTCTTGTTCTAGTTTCTCTCGTATCTCGGTAGATGGCTCTTCTTTCTCACTATATACAAAGGATTAGAGACAAAACCGTCTAATTAGCTACTTAATTACGGGGTATCGTTAGTTTAAAGCTTATTTTGTGCCAGTAATTTAACTTGAAATGAGTGTCACATATTGCAATGGTGTATTTTTTTTTCCTAATTCTTCACATGAAATACTTTTTTCTAATTGTGTGATATTTTGTTTTGGCTAATACATAGTGAATATCAGTATGGATTTTAATAATGATAAGGATTTTTCATATCCCACGTAAGTATTACAAAGGGTTGAGAAAAAACTTGATTCAGGTTTAGTAGGTTAAGAATGCTAGTGTTAGCAGTTTGCCAGATTACACGATTAATCGTCTTCATAAGATAGTTTTGAAATATAGGTACCTAGTTATGTCCGTATGTCTCTCTGTATTTATTTTATTTGTTGTTTTGAAAATAATACCGTTGTATTAGCATTAATAAAAATAAAAAAATGAATTATTTTGTCGCAATAAAGTTTTTTTTTCGATAAATAATAAGCATTTCATAACTTGTCTTTATGTATTTTTGAAAATGAAGATATTCAACATTTTCACGACTTTACACGATTTTGGGCAACCGAATTACATGATTCTTTCCGCTCTTCATCTGGCAATACTGAGTGTGAGTTACCGGACATGTTAAAGTTTGGCCTTTACCCTAAAAGGGTTCATTGCGAGGCTAGAAATAAACGTAGGGTGAAGGCCCTTGGATTTTGTTGAAAAAACTACTCCAAATCCCCCCCAAAGGTTCATTATTTTAGTTTTTAGCTCACACATATACTATACTATAGTAGTGTGAGCTATGGTGATCCTAATTTTTTCGAGAAAAAAAAAGTTGTCCCGATTTCAAAATTTTTTATATATCTTTGCGTTTCAGAAGATTTTGAAACTTTTTTGTTGCGCCGTCTGTCTGTCTGTATGTCTGTATGTCTGTAACGACCAACGCGCATAACTCAAAAACCGCTTGGCCGATTTTAATGAAATTTGGTACCTACGCTGGAAAATCCACCGAACACAAACCAAATAAAAGGGTGGGGGTAGATTTCAAAAATTAGAGTTTATGTGAAAATATGGCGTGTGTGATATCAAACGAAAGGGAATTGAGTTTGCATTTAAACAAAATACATTTTAATTTATTTAAAAAAAAGGGTGGGGGTATATTTTAAAAATTAGAGTTTAAGTGAAAATATGGCGTGTGTGATATCAAACGAAAGGTAATTGAGTCCGGAGTTTAACAAAATACATTTTAGTTTTTTGTTATTTTTAAGGGTGAGGGTAGATTTCAAAAATTTGAGTTTAAGTCAAAACATGGCTTGTGTGGTAGCAAACAAAAGGTAATTTAGTGTGGAGTTGAATAAAATATATTTCAGTTTTTAGTTATATTAGCTCACACGTACACTATAACTATAGTACCTAGTGTGAGCTTAGGGGCCCATATATTGGCAGAGTATTTTAAATATTCTCGGAAACACTTTTTTAAAAATGTGACAGAGATAACAAGAATTTAAAGAGCAACTTTATTGTAGACAATAAAATTCCAACAATGTATAAGCGGGTGGGGTTAGACTGATTACAAACTCTCCAGCGGCGTCCATTAATTGTAGTAATTAAAAAGTTTAAAAAAACCCATGTTTTTCCTATAATTTAATTAATTATTTGAAAAACCAACTTTCATAGAAAAAAATGTGTTATATTTTACTGTGGTTATTGAAATTTCCTTTTTAATGTTGTGTAACAAGGTCAAATTAGTATTATAATTAAAACTTTAGGGGCGTTATAACAAACTAACCAGCGACGTACGTAAATGGGGGTCATTAAAAAAAATTTATTCTTCGATTTTCTTAAAAACTAAGCTCTTTATAATCATATCAAAAAAAGTGTTCCACACTTCGTCGTAGATAATAAAATTTTTCTTTAAACGGTGTATAATAGGATAAAGTAATTTTTGAAAATCACGAAACAAATTATTTTTATGTTTTATCCAATTTTCTTAAAAACTAAGCTTATGACAATATATGTTATTTATTTTACGGGGATAATAAAATTTACTTTTAAATGGTGTATTACAAAATGTGATTGTAGTTATGTCTAACTCTTCAGGGGCGTCCGTACATTAGGATCACTTTAAAACTTGACCAAAAATTTTTTTTTGTTTTTTGTTAAGATTTCTTAAAAACTCCGTCCGTAGGATAGAATAAGATCCTTCCTAAAAAGCTTATTTAAAAAAAAAAATAGATAAATAATGTAACAAAAATTGCTTATTTTGGTTAGTTTTGACAATTTATTTATATAAGTACGTCCCTGGATTCTTACTACAATAAAGTATACTACAGATACGTCTCTGGAGCCATTATTTTACAGCTTTTAAAAGGAGATTATATTTTCTACAATTAAGTTTACTACACATTTTGGTTATTTTTGACAATTTATTTATATAAGTACGTCCCTGGATTCTTACTACAATAAAGTATACTACAGATTTTTTCCCAGGAAGTGTAGTTTTTGAGAAAATTTTATAAACCCTATAATAAACATGTGTTGTCGAAATAATTCCAATTTACGGACGCCACTGAAGAGCTACTTCCTTCTCCTAACCTTATCGACCAATAATAAGAGAATTTTGTTCTTCAGAGAAAAGTGTTTTTGCAACTTTTTCTAAAAAGGTTAGTTTCCGAAAAAATTCAAAAAAACTAAAATAATGCACCTTTGGGGGTGAGGATTTTTTTAAGGTGATCTACGCTCCATTACCTTACCTTTATTTCTAGCCCCCTAATGAACCCTTTTTCGGTGAAGGTCAAACTTTAACACGCACGGTAACGTCCGGCCAGAATAAAATGAGGCGCAACAGAGATGGCTTCAATTAGTGCTATCTTTCTATGTCCAGTGGCGTTCTGTAATTTTTTAATTAATCATTATTAGGTATTAATTTTACATTTTACTCCTCCTAAGCTTTTTTTTGATGGAAAACTCCATGCCTTATTTATCTTAAAAATAAATATTATTTCAGAACTTTTATACTTATTATATTATATAGGTACCTACCTATTTCATTAGGTAGGTGCGTACGAATCTAGAAACCTATAAAAGTACCAATTGACTTTCTAAAAATTGCAAAAATCCAAAACCATTCGTTATATCTTCAAAATTGGAACACCACATAGTTTTATTAAAATATTAAAAAAGTGTAAATGATACGCCTTTTTGAATTTTAGAATGTGTATGAAACGTGCCTAGTCATCTTGTTTGAGCCCAGCAATAACAATAAAGCCCAATAAAAGAGTGTGAATTGTGAACGGACCGGAGTCTAATTGAGCCAGCGGTAACAATAGAAACCCAACAAAAAGGTCTGAATTATGAACGAGCTGGAGTCGATTTCGTTAAACGTACCAGACGAGTACCGTATTTTCTTGTAATAATAAAAGTTTGTTCATGGTAAATTTTCTAAAAATGAACACCACCCAGTAAGGCAAAAGTGCTGTAAATAGAGGGAGATAGATTGAGTTAAGCCATCTTTTTTGTATGCCTTATTTTATTCTGGCCGGACAGTTCTAGTTTGTTTGAGAATTTAAATATAAGAAGAGTCCTACTTTTTTCTATGCATTTTCAATTAATTACTTTAATAATTTCAATACGACATGTTAATATATTATGATCCTAGACGCGACGCCATCATTAAGACCCGTCTACATGTCATCGATGCAATGATCCCGATTCGCCGACTACCGGCCATAGATATAGAAAACTAATTAGATAGCGCTTTGACTTCTGCGCAACCTCTAATGGGGGCGACGCAGTGTTGCCAGATTTGAAAGTTTCCCAGGGCTATCAAAACGACGGGCCACGATCCTCCAGTTTGTTGACGTCACAACGGGGCCTGATTTTTTTTTGATGGTCACGTCACGACACAGCTGATTGTCTTTAGAATATTGAAGTTGGAATGAGGTTCATGAATATTTGATTTATTTTTAAATAAAGCCGGTTTTGAGATTGTTTTTACTATATTCTTGCAGAACAATTTTTTTTTAATGTATAGTAGTCCTTAATTTTTCAGAGCCGCTTCATTACAGTACATATCATTATTTTTGAGACAACTTTTTTTCGTTGGCCAATGCTATTTGTTATGGTAAACAGCTGATAACTGTCAAAAAGTTATCTCAAAAATTATGATATGGAGTTTAGTTCACACAAAAATTAAATTTAAAGCAGAAGAAAATGTGACAAAAACAGATGACAAAGTCAAATACACGTCAAATATAACAGTTGGCATGCGGTACATGGCGGGTAATTTGAATTCAAAATAAGAAATGCTAGATCTTAAAGATTTTAACCTTTTAATCATCTTGCATCCCTACAAAAGTTTGGTAGAATATCGGGATGGTGTCTAAGAATATTTCACTAAAATTTCGAGGAAATCTATAGTGCTATTTTAAAAATTGATTTTTTCAGGGTCGTGGCCTCTATTTTTTTGTTGGGCTCTTGGGTTTCCTTTCAATATGAATGGGTGTTGAAGAAAAATTTTGAAAATTGAAGGTTTTTATCCGAATTTGAAGGATTTTGACTATTTTGAGGCCAAGTTAGATATTTTGCAAATATTCCAATAATTTTACCAAACTTAATTTAAGTAGGTAGATTTAAATATTTTTTTTTTCGGTTTTTATAATTTATGATTTAAGTTATAAATCTTTTATTTGTTTGGTTTTTTCATCCATTTTTATTTTTTTTAAATGTTCATGGTATAAAGTTTTTTTTTGGTTCGGTGTGGATTACTCACCCGTTAGTGTTTTAGCCCTTATCCCTAGAGGTCGCTTTAGAACGCAGTGACCTTACAAGCGTAGTATAAGCCACCACCGCCGTGGAAAATAACTAGTAACGCTTTTTAATTGAAATTTATTTATTTCAATCTATTCTATTTAGCCTTCTTCGATCCATCTTTGAACATAGGCCTCCCCCAATATCTTCCACTCTTCTCTGTCTGTCGCTGTGTTCATTCATCTAGTTTCCGTATGTTTCTTCAAATCGTCCGCCGATCTCATTTGGGGTTCCCCTATTTCTTTTATTTTCTCAAGGTCTCCAGTATACAATACATTTGTTCCATTGATTGTCTTTCTGTCTGATATTATGACAGGCAAATTTCCATTATAATTTTGCTACTTCTCCTTTGACATCCCTTACTTTTGTTTCATGTCTTATCCGTTTATTCCTTTTTCTATCTTTGGGATTTTGTTACCCCATTCTTGTCTGATTTTGAAAGTGTCCAGGTTTGGGATTCATATCTGACTACAGGAAGGATACATTGCTTATACACTTTTGTTTTGAGGTAGTGAAAATATTTTTTAGCTTTTAATATGTAGCTTAATTTACCGTATGCTGCCCAATCCAATCCAGCTGTTTGGTATTCCTTTTTTAGTTTAATTACTTATCCCATATATATCTAATCCTCCACTTGTTCTATTTTTTCTGGGTTTTTTTCTGATCGTGATATCTTCATCTGTGTTTGTAATGGGTTTAGTTTTAGTGTAGTTCTTCTTTCTTATCTGTTATTAAGGCGATATCATCGGCATATCATGGTGGTTCAAGTATTGTCCACTTACTTTGATGCCTATTTCTTCCCAAACTAAGTTTTTAAAAATATCTTATAGGGCGTTGGCTCGTTCTATTAAGATTTTCGTGGCTAATAGGTGGTCAACTGTACTGGAACCTTTTCTGGAGCCTGCTTATACTTTTGATTAATATCCGTCAAATTTGTTGTTAGTCTGTTAATATTTTGGTGAAAAGCTTATAAATTACATTAAGGAGTATTATAGGTCGATAGTTTTTTAGGTCTGCTCTATCGCCTTTCTTGTGTAGAATAATGGTTATAAATTTTTTCCAGTTGTTTGGAATTATTTTTTCTTTTAGTATATTATTTAGAAAAATATCGACGGTATTAACTACAGCTTTTCCACCGTACTTGAGCATCTCTGCTGTTACTCCGGCTTTTCCAAGTAATTTGTTATTTTTCATTTTCTTTAACGCTCTTTAATTGAGATCAGTGGCTACAATTGATGTTTTACTACGAGTTTAGTTCAATGCCGCCGCGTTTCAAATGGTGCCTGTCAAAGTTGGCTTTGCTTAATATGTGAAAAAATGGAGGATTTCAATTTCTTCCCATTTTCTGCGCAGGGTTGAGAAGCGTTCTATTTTATTTGTCCATTTCTATGCTACTGTCCCAATTAAAAAGTCTTTATGAACTGAAGAATACATAATTGCGATGTCCCCGATGAAATATTAACGCAATAACTCGAAGTACGCTAGCTTAAACAGGAAATGAAATGGACTTTACAAAATTTTTGTCGGTGTATTTTTTCCTCTTTCTTTCTAAAAATACTCGTATTCTGTTTTCAAATATCATTAGGAAATTGTCATCAGATTTTATTCGACGATTTGATATCGAAAGAAATATGAATAAAGATAGCGTCAGCTCGATTTTAGCTTTGTATATGATGTATGATATGATGAGAAAGTTAACGGAAGAATACCAAAAGTGGGGGTTAACAGTGAACGTGGACAAGACACAGTACTTATGTGTTGAAAACGAATCAAATGAGTTGGAACTAGACAAGTATGTATACTTGGGTGTCACATTTGATAAGACAGGAACAGGCTGTAAAGAACTGAAAAAAAAAGAATAGTAAAAGCAAAAAAGGTTATTGGTTGTCTTAACAGTATTTTATGGAGCAGAGAGATAAAAAAGAATGTAAAATTTAACGTACATGAAACAATGGTGAAAAGCACGCTGATGTATGGAATAGAGACTTGTCGCGTAACAGAAAAATACAAAGCAAAAATGGAAAGTGTCGAAATGGATGCAATAAGAAGATCAATGAGAATATCTAGAACAGATATAAGAAATGAGATTATAAAAGAGAGAATGGGAATCGAGAGAATCGAGGGAAGCATAACGGATGACATCACTAAACTGATTTGGTACGGCCATGTACAACGGATGAACGACGAAAGATTACCAAAGCAGGTCCTAGTATGGCAACCAATAGGGCGCAGAAAAAGAGGGCGTCCTAAACTAGAATGGCAACAGTCAATCCAAAGATCCATGAGTCAAAAAAAGCTGACAAAAGATGATTGTCAGGATCTAAGGAGGTGGAGAATGGGCGTCAGACAACGTAGAAAAACGTTCTAAACCGACATAGTAGTAGTATGTACAGATCTGAACATTTCAACGAACATCGGGCCGAGCAACCAGCTGAGCTGCGAATAAACCGGCGAATGGGCTTTTTTGATTTCAACGAGCAAAACATGCAACGTTGTTTCCACACCTGCTCTCAGTTTTTTTCCTTTAAGATTCAAGTGTCTGTTCGCCGCTTTATTTTGTCCCGTTCAAACCTACGAACCATTCGCGCACATTATCTTTGATCTTTGGGTAAAAACCGACAAGGGATCGGGATTCAGCGAACCGTTGGCCGAATGGCTAGGATTCGCCGAACTGTTTGCGAGCGCGTCCCATCCAATGTTTGTCGAAAGGGTCAGGTGTGTACGAGGCTTTAAAAACAATGAGTGTTTTATTGGAGATTCGGTTTAAACTGAGATTAATTAAACCAATCTCTGTAACCCATCTACTACTACTATGTCGGTTTTAAACGTTTTTCTACGTTGTCCGACGCCTATTCTCCATCTCCTTCGATCCTGACAATCATCTTCTATCAGGTATTTTGACTCATTGATCTTTGGATTGACTGTTGCCATTCCAGTTTAGGACGCCCTCTTTTTTTGCGCCATATTGGTTGTCATAGGTTGCCTAGGACCTGCTTTGGTAATCTTTCGTCGTTCAACCGTTGTACATGGCCGTACCATATCAGTTGTCTTTTAGTGCTGTCATCCGTTATGCTTCCTTCGAGGGGGAATTCACTCTTGCAATACATGTACAAAATGTGGTTCGCATTATTTCTCATTACCTTACATTATTTGGCATTACTTTTCATTACATGTCATTACTTTTCATTAGTTTTCATTATTTTTCATTAGTTTTCATTACTTGGGAATACTTTTCATTACTTTTCATTACTTGGCATTAATATTCACTACTATGGCATTTTTATTCATTGATATTCATTACTTTTCATTGCCCTCACATTACTTTTCATTATTTTGCAATTTAGGTTAAGAGGTTATGTTTTAGTTTAAGTGTTTTGTGTCCGTTGTTGAGTGTATTTAAGTGTTTGTGTGTGTTTTTATTAAACTTTATATTAATTCTAACTAATAGAAGGTATTGTAAACAGGGACAGGGTGACGGGTGTCTCTGAAAGGTCTGCACTTACAGATATTCCTGAGGACTTAATAAACCGTTTTTGACCACCCCCTCCCCCATCCTCACGTATTTTGGAGAAAAAACACTATAAACATTGCGAGCAATCCATTGGAGTTGGTTTACAGGAAAACCAAAATATACGTTTTAAAAAGAACAACCAACATCGGAAAAGTGAACTAACCTTTTTTTAAATCTAGTTTTTAGGGTACCTCCCCCTCCCTTTTTTTCAAAGTTGGGAATAACAAAAAAAAATTTATCAGGAATTATAGAGTTGGTTTTATTAAGAAAACCAAATCGAAATCGGTTCAGTCGTTTTTGAGATATCAGTCATATCTCGAAAACTGATGGAAAAATTTCTTAAGATAGGGCCACAGAGTCATAAGGGTCCTATCGCTATCAGAAAAAACCAAACCTGTGGTCTTAGATGTCACCCAATTTTCAAATAAGCGCGCAAACGACCTCTATGTTTTGCAAAATTATCTACACTGACTTGATTGGGTGCTTGGAATTCAATTTTGAGCAATTTTTAAAAAGCTTCTTTGTAAAAAGGTATGCTAAATATTACAAACAAAAAAAAATTGTATATTAATATATTACACCGAACTTAGGGTTAAAGTTTGTCAAAATAGTTGTGAAACACTCTTTAGATACACTAATTTTCATTATTACAACTTTGTGTATATTACTATTCATCTCGCTATTCATTATTTGGCATTATTTGTCATTACTTTTCATTAATTTTCATTATTTGGCATTACTTTTCATTACTTGTCATTACTTTTCATTATTTTTCATTACTCACATTATTTGAAATTTTTCATAGTAATGTGCAATACATGTACAGAAAATGGGTAGTGAATTCCCCCTCGGCTTCCCTCGATTCCCATTTTTCTTTTATGTTCTCATTTCTTATATGATCTGTTCTAGATAGTCTCATTGTTCTTCTTTTTTCATCCATTTTGGTTTTGTATTTTTTCTGTTACGTGACAAGTCTCTATTCCATTCAATAGCGAGCTTTTTATCATTGTTTCATATATGTTAAATGTTATATTCTTTTTATTTCTCTGCTCTATAAAATACTGTTAAGACATCAATAACCTTTTTTGCTTTTACTATTATTTTTTCCAGTTCTTTACAGTCTGTTCCTGTCTTATCAAATGTGACACCCTAGTATACATACTGATTGCATGGAGATATTGTTTGTCTAATACAAACGTAGTCTAAATTGATTTCAAATATTAAGTATAAGCATCACCCTGTATCTTAATTAAGGCACCTCAATAGATTATTGGCATGTCCATGTGACCGAGTTTGAGGTTGATGAGTCGAGTTTGAGCTAGATCAATATTCGCGTAACATCACTTTGCACTCGATCACCCTCAATGTTTGCGTAAATAAATTAATATAAGGTTGAATATACAGTGAAACTTCCTATAAGCGGACACTAACGGTTTCGTCGATTTTGTCCGCTTATTGGAGGTGTCTGCTTATGAGAGAGAACTGCAAAATTTTAATATATATTTAGTAGCCATTTCCGCTGCTTGAGTTTTTCCGATATTAAATTTTTCAGCGACCTTTCGTGCTGATAGATGTTCCTTTTCCGAAACATTAACAACTTTCGTTTTTAGCTCACACATATACTATACTATAGTAGTGTGAGCCATGGTGATCCTAATTTTTTCGAGAAAAAAAAGTTGCTCCGATTTCAAAATTTTTTATATATCTTTGCGTTTCAGATAATTTTGAAACTTTTTTGCTGCGCCGTCTGTCTGTCTGTCTGTCTGTCTGTCTGTCTGTATGTCTGTCTGTCTGTCTGTCTGTATGTCTGTCTGTAACGACCAACGCGCATAACTCAAAAACCTCGGCTGGGTCTTGGGTCGAGATGGTCCCATTTAAAAATGAACAAAATCCACCAAACACAAACCAAATAAAAGGGGGGGGTAGATTTCAAAAATTAGAGTTTATGTGAAAATATGGCGTGTGTGATATCAAACGAAAGGTAATTGAGTCTGGAGTTAAACAAAATACATTTTAATTTATTTTAAAAAAAGGGTGGGGGTATATTTCAAAAATTAGAGTTTAAGTGAAAATATGGCGTGTGTGATATCAAACGAAAGGTAATTGAGTCCGGAGTTTAACAAAAGACATTATAGTTTTTGTTTTTTTTAATGGTGGGGGTAGATTTCAAAAATTTGAGTTTAAGTCAAAACATGGCTTGTGTGGTATCAAACAAAAGGTAATTTAGTCTGGAGTTGAATAAAATATATTTCAGTTTTTAGTTATATTAGCTCACACGTACACTATAACTATAGTACCTACTGTGAGCTTAGGGGCCCATATATTGGCAGAGTATTTCAGTAACCTAACAAGTTTTTTTCTAGGCGCCATTTCAAAGAAATCTATTACTACCAAAGTGAACAATAAAAATAAAACAAGGCAGTCCCGCCGAATAAAATACTCTGCCAATATATGGGCCCCTAAGCTCACACTAGGTACTATAGTTATAGTATACCTGTGAGCTAATATAACTAAAAACTGAAATATATTTTATTCAACTCCAGACTAGTTAGTTAGTTGACACATCCAATATGCATTTTATGTATCTTATGGAGTAAGGATTAAAATAAGTAAATAAATAAATAAATAAATAAACTACCTTTTGTTTGATACCACACAAGCAATGTTTTGACCTAAACTCAAATTTTTGAAATATACCCCCACCCATAAAAAAAGCAGACACTAAAATGTATTTTGTTTAACTCCGGACTCAATTACCTTTCGTTTGATATCACACACGCTATATTTTCACATAAACTCTAATTTTTTAAGTCTACCCCCACCCTTTTATTTGGCTTGTGTTCGGTGGATTTTGTTCATTTTTAAATGGGACCATCTCGACCCAAGACCCCCTAGGTACCAAATTTCATTGAAATCGGGCAAGCGGTTTTTGAGTTATGCGCGTTGGTCGTTACAGACAGACATACAGACAGACAGACAGCGTGACAAAAAAGTTTCAAAATCACCTGAAACGCAAAGATTTATAAAAATTTTTGAAATCGGAGCAACTTTAGTATAGTATATGTGTGAGCTAATATTTTGTAAATACGACTGAAGTATTTAGTCTCCGCATTAAAATGGAAAGTGGTAATTCCCCGGCTGCAGAGTGCGTTGTTGCCAATATACTACATACTATTTATGCCCATGTCGTGCAGCGCTTCGTCCCGTTGTCAGAGGTTCGCGTTCGGTTAAGGGAGGTTTCAGAATTTTTTAACCAAAAAAAAATTGTCCGCGTGCGATTATTAGAGTGTCCGGCGCCTAAAGGGAGTGTCCGCTTAATAGAGGTGTCCGTAAGGAGAGGTTTTACTATATTGTGGTGTCTCGCGTTAAAATTTTCATGAAAAATTGATTTCGAGAGGGTCCTATGAGACCTGATATACTCGTATATGCAAATTTTATCGATATAAAATCAATCACAACTTTATATTACAATATTTTGTCTTTTATAAATTTTAAGAAAGCCGCTGTTATAGATTAACTAAAAGTATGAACATTCTAAGAAAATCGGAATAAATTGCCAAGATTAACTGGGAGCAAGCACAAGAAAAGGAAAATGGCTGACAATGTTATGAAGAAGTCTATAACAGAAAATTTATTATTTTTCTCTTGGTAATGATAATTTGAAAGATGTAAAAACAGTCCAACATGTAACAAAAATTATTAGTTATAGTGTGAGAAAGAAAAAAATACTAAGGAATGTTAATAATCATAACGAAAAAAACATGGAAAATTTAAGATCCATAGAATTTATACTCAATAAGAATATTATTTTGTCTTTTATAAATTTTAACAATGCCACTGTTATAGATTGACTAAAGAGATAAGGGAGCAAGCAAAGGGAAAAGAAAATTGCGGACAATGTTATGAAGAAGTCTTTATATAAGTAAATCAAATTTTAGCCATCAAAAAGTGGAAAATATAACAGAAAATACAACATTTTCCTCTTGCTAATGACAATCTGAAAGATGTAAAAAGCTTATAGTCTGAGAAAGAAGTAGAAGATACTAAGGAACGAAATAATCATAATGGAGAATTATAGGATACATAGAGTTTATAGAAGGAAAGGGATAAGAAGGGATGACTAAATACTATTTTACAGAACAATAAAAAGTTTTTATTAATAATCGGCATTCTAAAATTGATCAAAGAATCCTTCAAACAATCGCACATGTATAGATTATCATACCAATCATGCAGGAAATGCAATTAAAACTTTTTACATGCTTTTGTTTGTGTTACGAAAGCAATAAAACAAAATCGAGTGAGCGTCGTAATTACCTCATATTGCCGCCAATTTACCTCTTTTTTGCGTAAAAATAAAAGCGCTGCAACCTTTACCCGATAATAAAATTTTCATTAATAAAACTTGATTAATAAAACTTTCGCGCTTATTGGCGGGAGTTCTTAAAAATATTTTAAAAAGATTATTTTAAAGCTGATCGAGCATTTTATTTTATTATTAGTTTTTTGTTTGATTTAAAAATTTTGTTCTGAGTTTTTTATATCAATGCAGCACCATCAAGAAGTTAAGATATAAACAAAAAAATTCTGAAAATGGTATCCATATTTACTGGAAAGAATCCATGACCATTATTCTACACAAGAAAGGCGATAGAGCACACCCTAAAAACTATCGACCTATAACACTCCCCAAATTAATTTATAAGCTTTTCACGAAAATATTAACAGATAGACTAACAACAAAATTTGACGAATATCAATCAAAAGAACAAGCAGGCTTCAGAAAAGGTTCCAGTACAGTTGACTATCTATTGACGATGAAAATCATAATAGAACGAGGCAACGAATACAACATTTCACTATATACTGCGTTTATAGACTTCGAAAAAGCTTTCGATAGCATTGACCACTGAGAAGTAAAAGCATCTTTAATTAGTAGCCGAATAGATCACAGATATACAGACCTAATAGCCAATATATATAGCGAATCCTTATTAGAAAAGGTGTCACAATATCCCCTAAAATATTTAACCAGGCCCTAGAAGATGTTTTTAAAAGCTGAGATTGGGAAGAAATAAGCATCAATGTAAGCGGACAGTAACTGAACCATCTAAGATATGCTGATGATATCGCCTTAATAACAGACAAGAAAGAAGAACTGATAAAAATACTCTGCCAATCTATGGGCACCTAAGCTCACACTAGGTACTATAGTTATAGTGTGAGCTAATATAATCAAAAACTGAAATATATTTTATTCAACTCCAGACTCAATTACCTTTCGTTTGATAAATCACAAGCCATGTTTTGACTTAAACTCAAATTTTTTCAATCTACCCCCCACCCTTTAAAAAAAAACTAAAATGTATTTTGTTTAACTCCAGACTCAATTACCTTTCGTTGATATCACACACGCCATATTTTCACTTAAACTCTAATTTTTGACATCTACCCCACCCTTTTTTTAAAAATAAACTAAAATTCATTTTTTTTAACTCCAGACTTAATTACCTTTCGTTTGATATCACACACGCCATATTTTCACATAAACTCTAAATTTTGGAATCTACCCCCACCCTTTTATTTGGCTTGCGTTCGGTGGATTTTGTTCATTTTTAAATAGGACCATCACGGCCCAAGACCCAACTTAGGTACCAAATTTCATTAAATCGGACAAGCGGTTTTTGAGTTATGCGGGTTGGTCGTTACAGACAGACATACAGACAGACAGACAGACAGACAGACAGCAAAACAAAAAGTTTCAAAATCATCTGAAACGCAAAGATATATAAAAAAATTTGAAATCGGAGCAACTTTTTTTTTCTCGAAAAAATTACGATCACCATAGCTTACACTACTTATAGTAGAAGTGTGAGCTAATACTGGAAGAACTGGATAGAGCAGCTAAAAATATAGGCCTAAGTATGAAGTACACTAAAACTAAAATCATAACAAATACAGATAAAGATATTTCGATCACAATAAATGAAAATAGAACAAGTAGAGGAATATATATATATATATAAATAAATAAATAAAAATGCCTTTATTTAGAAATAAAAATTAAAATGCAAAAATAATTTTGGAAATGTAGCGACGTTCGACTTTCGTCGTTATTCCACGCAACCACGAGAAAAATAGCGAAACACAGTATAAGTGATTAGAATTTACAACAGTATAGTTTACAATAAGTTATACTAAATATCATATAATATTTAAAACAAATTAAATTTTTTATAGATTATTTTCCATCTACAAATAACATTACACTACTCATCACACGCTCCAAGGCTTTGCTATTAAATTACTCCATTCTTTTTTCAAAAATATACCGTTTAATTTTAGCCTTAAAATGAATTATGGTTGTACTTTTCTTTATCTCATTCGGAATTTTATTATATAAATGAGAGCCAATACAGGAAAAACCAAGACCTGAAATCAAGCGGTTTTATATACCTGGGACAAATTATTAAACTAAAAAAAGGAAACCAAACAGCTGAAATCAAAAGACGAGTAAGATTGGCATGGGCAGAATTTGGTGTTTATAACCATTGTATCCTTTCTTACCTATGGACCTAGGCACTAGAAAATCAAACATGGATAAGGTAACAAAAGCCCAACGATCAATGGAAAGACAAATGTTACATGTAAACCTAACAGAAAGAAAAAGGAATTAATGGATAAGACAAAAGTAAGGGATCTCAGATGAGAAGTAGCAAAATTAAAATGGAAATTTCATACTATCAGACAGACCTTGGGAAACTAAAAGAAGCAAATGCGATGGGCGGACGATTTGAAGAAACACGCGGGAACTAGATAAGAGTGAAAAATATTGGGAGAGGCCTATGTCCAAAGATGGATTGAAGAAGGCTAAATAGATATATAGATCGATTTACTGTTTTACCAAATACAAGTAGCTGCCTCTTTGGGATATAACCGCAACTAAATTGCAATTAACGTGTAAGACATAACAATGTGTAGGCTTGTATTTCTGCTTAAATGTTCTATAATAAAGCACTAGCTTAAGGGCTGCAGGCTCTCAATTCTTAATTATAATCTTAGTTTATGTTTATTGTGCAGCTCAATGCACTTTCATTTTATTTTATTTTTTTTCCTTGTTTGAACTCATTTTGTTGTATCAATAATTGATCAGTTTCTATCTATGGGTGAATATCTGGAAAGTGACGGATTTTGATGTGACCTACACAAAAACATGTTAAAACATTTTTTTTAATATAAAACTAATTTTATTTTTTTAGTTCTATTAAATAACTAACAAGCAAGTTCATTTTAGGAAGATTATAAAAAATATTTCCTTTAGATAACAGAGGTTTTATGTAACAATCGTCAGTAACCTGGAGTGTCACCATTAGAATTTTACTATATTTTAATTAAATTATGTTCTTATAATTATTTATTGGATAATTTCTTAGTAAATATTAAAAAACAACCTTTAGTTATATAAATAGTCAAAACCAGAATTGTTTTAAAGTTACTTGTTTTTAAATATTCAAATTTTAACTTTGTCACCAAAAATTGCATCAGTTACCTGTGCCTTCAGATTTTTTATCCCTTTGGCATCATTAGATCATTCTTGACCTTCAGTAGCTAAGTGAAAAAGAGCTCTGTGATTCGAAAAACCCGCGAACGGTTTAATTCGATGTCACACGTCTAAGATAGTGGGTGTGTCCTTTAACCGATCCATACTCGCGTGTAACCTTCAGTTTGATCAGTAACCTGGTAAGTTTTGAAAAGGTAGAACAACAAAAAAACAATTTAAAAAATGGTGAAACATAATTACAATAGGATACACTTTTTGAGTTTTCTTGTTTATTAGACTCAATTTTAGTAGTATTAATAATATCTGACAAAACGTGACAAAATCGTCAGTTACCTGTGCATCAGTTACCTGTTAGAATACTTACAGGTTACTGACCTGCTCTACAAGTAACTGTCTCACTAGCTTCACATGTTCTGTCTAACTATCTAACTAACTATTAAATCTTGTGAAGCGTTTTTGACACACTTCCCATTATCCGATTTGGATGCAACATGACAATACAACATTAAGAAAAAAATATCCTCCCACCCCTATATCCACCCCTTCTATAGAAAAATGTGTTTTTGACACACTTCCCGTTATCCGATTTGAATAAAATTTGGTATACACATAGTGGTCCGATGATAATACATCAATAAGAAAAAATATCCACCCACCCCTACCCCCACCCTCTTCCATAGAAAAATTTGTTTTTGACACACTTCCCGTTAGCCGATTTGGATGAAATTCGGTATACGTATAGTGATCCCATGACAATACAATATTAAGAAAAAGTATCCTCCCACTCCTACCCCCACCCCCTTTCATAGAAAAATGCGTTTTTGACACACTTGCCATTATCCGATTTGGATGAAATTTGGTATTCACATAGTGGTCCGATGACAATACAACATTAAGAAAAAAATATCCTCTAACCCCTACCCCCACCCCCTTCCATAGAAAATGCGTTTTTGACACCCTTCCTATTATCCTATTTGGATGAAATTTGGTATACATATAGTGGTCCGATGACAATACAACATTGAAAAAAACATCCTCCCACTCCTACCCCACCCCCTTCTTTAGAAAAATGCGTTTTTGACACACTTCCCATTATCTGATTTTGATGAAATTTGGTATACATATAGTGGTCCGATGACAATACAACAAAAATAAAAAATGTCCTCACATCCCTACCCCCCACCCCCTTCCATAAAAAAATGCGTTTTTTAAATAATTTTGTTTGTTCTTATAATCAGTTACCTGTACTGCAAAAGCTATTAATTTTGAAAGAAAAAATAAAAAATATACTTATTTATAAAAGAAATCAAACATTAAAAGTTAGTTCTATATTTTATCCCAACATTTGTGAAGTTTATTAGTGGTTATCAGTTATCTGTAAAGTGCATCAGTAACCTGCTATGCTAAAATTAAAAAATGGCTAAAAAAACAGAAACTATTTTAAAATTTGAACGTTTTTCCATGGCAACATGTTATTTGGTACTTTGGTCATATTTTCATTAATTTTTTTAATTTGTATATCAAGTTTCATGTATGTCCACAATTTTTACTCCAAATCTGTCACTTTCCAGATATCTACCCCTATCTATTCTGTTCTATCTATTCTATAGGCTATATCTATATCTCAATATCTTCCATTCTTCTCTGTCTGTCGCCGTGTTCATCCATCTAGTTCCCGCATGTTTCTTCAAATCGTCCGCCCATGTCATTTCGGGTCTTCGCCTACTTCTTTTTTCCCCAAGGTCTCCAGTTTAGAATACATTTGCTCCATCGATCGTCTTTTTGTCTGCTATTATGACCGGTAAATTTTTATTTAATTCAACTATCCCTCCTTTGACATTCCGTACTTTTATTTTATTTCTTATCCATTCACTTTACATGTAACATTTGCCTTTTCATTCATCTTTGGACTATTGTTATCTTTCCAAGTTTGATTTTGTCTGGGATCCATAGGAGAGTACAGGAAGCATACAATGGTTACACACTTTCCTTTTAAGGTTTTGATGCTACAGCAGAATAATTTTTGAAATAAAAATAAATAAATAAAAAGGACACCCAACTGCTAAATTTACTTGTAACTACTAGTCGCAGTTGGGTACAAAATTGATAGGTATACCAATAATATTGTACTACATGCTTTAACTTTTAGTTTTGATGCCCAATGCGCGTTCACGAAATTATACAGTTTTGTATTTTCATAAATCAGGTTCTTGGGTAATTTTGTACCCAACTGCGACCAGTAGTTACAAGTAAATTTAGCAGTTAAGTATTTTCTTTTATTTCAAACTTTTAGGTTTAATTCTGATTCAGTCTTATAAAAAGCACTATGCATTTACCATTCATTTAGCTTTACCCGAGGCTTTACCCAAAAAGTACGTGTAGATTTTTTACTGACGGGAACAGTGTTACCTTCTATTAAGTGAAGGTGGGGGAGGAGAAAGGGAGGAGGGAACTAGTAAAATGGTGTCGAAAAAAATCCTTAAGCGTGTGCAGAATTTTTTTTGAAATCGCTTTAAATTTGTGAAAGGTATAGCTACAACTATTACTGATAAGGAGGGTGGGGAGAAGAGAGGGAGAGGAAGGGGGAAACTAGTAAAATGATGTTAAAAAAAAGTTTGAAAGCGTGTGCAGAATTTTTTTTTGAAATCGCTCTATATTTGTGAAAGGGAGGGACGAAAAGAGGGAGGGGGAAACGAGTAAAATGATGTTGGACAAAAGTCTTCAAGTGTGTAGAAAGAACTTTTGAAATCGCTTTATATTTATGAAAGTTATAGCTGTAACTATTACTAATAAGGATGGAGGGAAGGAGAGAGGGTGATGCGGGGGGGGGGGGGGGGGGGAGGGGTTCGGTTCGGTTCGGTTCGGTTCGGTTCGGTTCGGTTCGGGGGGGGGGGGTAAAATGGTGTTGGAAAAAAAATTGAAAGCGTATACAGAAAGAAATTTTTAAATCGCTCTATATTTGATGAAATTATGCGAATATGGTTTTTGAATAGGGTGGGGGAATGACACAAGGGGAGATGGGTGGGAGCAGGGAGGACTACGAAGTAACTACAGCAAATAAGAGGACATTTGAAATTTAGATAATTTGTATGCCTTAAAGCCTACATCATGTTACAAAATGGCTTCTTAAGTCCGCCCTGTTGATTCCTGTTTAAAAAATATAGCCTATAGCACCTTCGGGATCACTAGCAATTCCACGACACCAAAATCGGTTCAGCGGTTTAGCCTCTAGCGCGACACAAACACAGATTTACATGAATACATTTTAACATGCATATTCCCAGCAAAAACATTACCCTTCATTTTGCGGTGCTGCAGTTGGGTAAAAACAGTTGACATCAGGGAAAAAAAAACAATATCCAAAATGATAGGCAATCATCAAACTATACAGGCAGGTATACCGAACCGAACCGAACCAGATGAACTTTTGTTGTCCTAAAGAAAAAAAAACCGAAGAAGTCCATAGAATGCAGTATCGAATGGTTCGACATGCGGTAGAAGCGTTTTTGATGCTGAACTATGTTGAAAGCCGATCCGATTGGAATTCCCATCCCATTTGTTTCATCTCTAACTAGAAGAAGTAACAGATGAGACAATGTATCGTTAGAATAGAATTTTATTATTTTTGCCTTAAACGGTCGATTTGCTTTATATGTGAATGTAAACTTCTGCAGTTCTAAAATGCAAGATAGTTTGTTGGGTTGCAACTTAACTAGAGGTGTTGATTTTCGTTACTTTTGAATACTCGTTACTAATCGTTACTCGACTACTAAGTAATCAATTTATATATTCGTTACTATCGTTACTTTGATTATTGTAACTGTATTCAATTCAATCATACAATTAGTGCAAAATTCTCGGACTACTTGTAGTTATATTTTTGTTGTTGATATTATGGAAATATTCAATTGAAATTTTCAAAATGCGGGCTAAAATTAAAAAAATAAAGGTAGCCAGTGGCGTATATAGAAAAAAGTTTCGGGGGGGGGTCCGAGAAAGTTTTGGGGGGGGGGGCCGCGACCTCATGAGGCCGTATTTTATGCTATTTTATGTTTGTATTCATGAAATATGTGAAAAAGATCTAAAAAAATCTTAGCTTCGGGGGGGGCCCGGGCCCCCCAGGCCCCCCCTTATATACGCCCTGAAGGTAGCAATTACGTAGAAACTGTTCTGTGTACAACTTTGTTTTAAAAATAAAGACAAAAATAACAATCTTAGACGAGAACTCAAAAAATATACAAAAAGTTTGGACAAAAACAACAAAAATGAAAAAATACTTTCTGTATAATATGTGGATTGTTACTCCCTGATTTTGGATTATCGACTTTCGAGTGATTACTGAATACTAAAATTATCGAAGGAATCAAAGTAACGAAAGTAATCATTTAATTTTCGGATCGGTATTCGTTACTCCGTTATTTGTCGAGTAACGAGTACTCGAGTAACGAATAGTTACTTTTTCAACACCTCTAGGTGTAACGTACAGTTGTTCAATTTCAAAATGCTACTAGGTACGAATGATTTTTGCAAAGACTAATACTTTGTGTGTGTATAAACTAAAATTGTGAATATAACAAAACATTTACCTACCTCCTGGGTTGTGGGTCTTGAACGTTAGTTCCCATCACATGCTTTAGCCAATGGCAAGCTCCGAGCCGTCACGTGCTATGCGAAAAGACCTCCATTGCGCAAGCTTCTCCTACGATCCTCCCACTAAACATAAAAACATTTTAATAATGTAAAAATAATGTTTAATTTAAAAACATAACGTTAGGTTGGATGTTAGTTCTAACGTCATACTCATAGTGAAAAAGAAGCTTAATAACACGTTTTCCGACGTTAGAAAAATAATCTTATGTTGTTATAACGTTTTTTTAAAGTGTTTTTCGAATGTTAAAAAATATTGATTTTTAACAGTGGAAAATAAATGTTTTTTAACAATGAAAAAATATATTTTTTTCAAATATCTCTAAAGATAAAGTAACATAAATAACGTAAATAAAATTCTTCTATTTTGGAAACGCAGGGCAGCAACAGTCTGTTGAGGTTTTCGTGAAACCGACACTCAGTAAAGGAAATTCGGATCCGTAGCTTCTGAAAATAAAATTTAAAATTCTATGTAAACAATAATTTTATAGTAAGTGCCTCGCTACGAGGCCAAACAATTCATGCTCAAGTGAATACAAGGCAAACAATTTCAAGGCGCGTATTCAATTTAGCATGAATGCAAACGAAGCATTCGTTTGGTCCCACTGCGAGGCTTGCGAATTCTGCCTCAAATGAATACGCGGCTTAAGGTCCGGCGGCTACTCGTCCGCGGTGAATTGTCGCATTCCCTGTCTGATTACCTATAAGATTAGGTATGCGATATTCCATACAAAACAATTTTTTTACTTCTGTTTATTTCTTACCTAATTTTGTGATGCTTCATTTAAATCACTGCATACAAATTTGTTGTACTTTAACTATACCATCTTTTACAACTGGTGTATATTCCTATCCAAATATGTATTCACTATCGTTATTAATAACTGTGCTTTTAATTAACCATGTTTGTTTCTACAAAAGGTAAATATTTTAACGAAAATTGCACAAAGCGTATCTGCTACCGACTCGTATGAACTCTCAGCGAAACGCAACTAAAAATGGCGATGGCCCGTTCTGGTAGTGGAACTATGCGGCAGCGACCTCTATAGTATCATTTTTATTTATGTTTAAAAAGCAAAACATTTATTAGCTTCATATATCTTAAATTCAACGTGAGAAATGAGATCTAGGAAAAACATTATAAAAATAACCATTATTTTTAATGTTAATAAAATAATGGTTTTTTAAATATTGGTTTCTTAACGTTATTAAGAAATATATTTTTGGTAATGCTTTTACATGAAATTTTCCTTAGGATTTTCTACAAGTTTTTTTAATGTCAAAAGTTGACTTAATTTTAACACAAATTTGTGCTAGAAAAAATTCATTTATTTAACGTTTTTTACGATTTTGCGCTTAGTGGGCTACCGCGAAACGTTCAGTCGGTACGAGGCAGGAGAACAGATTTCACTTCAAACCCGTAAAATTCACTAACTCTCACGAGCGGGCGACCATGCCATTGGTCGAGACAAGCCATTCCGCACAACACGTGACCGTTTAGAGTTTGCTTTTGGTCAAAGCGTGTGATGTGGATGATCACATCGTTCAAGACCCAGAATAGCTACCCAGCAGTGAGTTCCCAAAGGTTCTAGTTTACACAAAAGTAAAATAGAAAAGAGTTTTTTATTCTATAGTCTATTATTGGTGGACTACTTTTGTTTACTACGCCCACTTACTTTCATAGGAATGCTATAATTTCTGCTGATCTCACAAAGGATGCTGCGTGGTCAAAATGTAACCCTAAAGTGTCATAGGCGGTATTCCGCTCGCAAATGAGTTTCATTTTTAAATGTTACCGCTGTAACAGGTGACTCGTTTGACAGTGGTACTGTCAACTCAAGTGGCCAAGGCTTAAACGTTGCGCTACCAATTTGTGCAACACTTTAAATGACTGATCGAATTATTAATAGTTGTTAAATTTATAATTTGATCTCGAAAGGGAATTTGGCGGTTCTTGGAGGAAGAATATATTATAAGTGTTTTTCTCAATTATACAAGGTGTCCCATAGTTCAGGGGCCATAGTGCAGCAGGTAATAGAGGAGGTTATTTCCAATAAAAAAGTTTTTATAACATGGGGGTCAACACACATCTGTTTTTAAGATATACGATTTTTAAAGTTAGAGGAGTGGGGGGAAAAGGTTTTACAAAAAAAGAAAATCTGACACAGCCAACTGAATACCCAGCTAATTGTAATTCAAAAATGTAATATTCTTTTTTTGGATAAAATTACAAGTTGGGGAGATGGGAGACAGGCTGTCAAAATAACCTCGAAAAATTTATAAAAAATAATAATTTTTAAAAAAATTTTTGCTTACTGATTCTTTTAAAAAATATCCATAATATTTTATTATTATGTGTTTCCCTAGAGACTTAACTTTATTAACAAATAATATAAAAAAAAAACCATGCGTTTAATATGGCATTTATAATAGTTTCTACCAAAAAAATGGTTTTTTCCAAAAAAAAATGACGGCATAATTTTTTTAAAATTATTTTTATTTAAAATTATTGCTTTTGTTTTATTACACGACTTTACCCAATTTCATAATTTTACTGCGTTTTTTTAAAAAGTTATTACCAAAAAAGCTAAAAAAATGGCCAACTTTGATGCTCGGTATCTCGACAAAGAAAGAGTTCTGACCCATGCATTATATGAACTTTTTTATCAGACATGACCACCTCTATCACCTGTTGGCATATGGCCTCTAAGTTATGGGACACCCTGTATAAACAATGTAGGAAAATCATACATTTCTTTTCAATTTTCTTCTTGAAACTTCACATTTTCACTTCTTTATATTATTAACCAAATATCAAATTTTACTACTATTAAACTTTTGTATTCAAATATTCACACTCTTTAAATATTTTAGGTTTCAGAAACCTTTTTTATTATTTATTACAAGCTTTTATTTAGCTTCAGATGTTCTGTCTAACTATAACTATCTAACTATCTATCAAATCTTGTGAAGCGTTTTTGACACACTTCCCATTATCCGATTTGGATGAAATTTGGTACACAAATAGTGGTCCCATGACAATACAACATTAAGAAAAAAATATCCTCCCACCCCTACCCCCACCCCTTCTATAGAAAAATGTGTTTTTGACACACTTCCCGTTATCCGATTTGGAAAAAATTTGGTATACACATAGTGGTCCGATGATAATACAACAATAAGAAAAAATATCCTCCCACCCCTACCCCCACCCCCTTCCATAGAAAAATTTGTTTTTTACACACATCCCGTTATCCGATTTGGATGAAATTTGGTATACTTATAGTGATTCGATGACAATACAATATTAAGAAAAAAATATCCTCCCACCCCTACCCCCACCCCCTTTTATAGAAAAATGAGTTTTTCACACACTTCCCATTATCCGATTTGGATGAAATTTGGTATTCACATAGTGGTCCGATGACAATACAACATTAAAAAAAAATATCCTCCCACTCCTACCCCCACCCCTTTCCATAGAAAATGCGTTTTTGACACCCTTCCCATTATCCGATTTGGATGGAATTTGGTATACATATAGTGGTCCGATGACAATACAACATTGAAAAAAAAAATCCTACCACTCCTACCACCACCCTCATCTATAGAAAAATGCGTTTTTGACACACTTCCCATTATCCGATTTGGATGAAATTTGGTATACATATAGTGGTCCGATGACACTACAACAATAATGAAAAAATGTCCTCCCACCCCTACCCCCTTCCATAAAAAATGCGTTTTTGACACACTTCACTTCAAATGACTTTATAAAATTTGGTATATGCATAAAGGTCCGATGGCAATACAGCCCAAATAAAAAATATATTTCTACCTCTACCCCCACCCTTTCCTTCGCCCAATAGAAAAATGAGTTTCCAAACAACTCACGATCAGCGATTTCATTATAATCTAGAATAAACTCTTCTGTTCTGTTATTAAACAAATATTTTCATTAAATAGAGTAGATAGCTGAGACTAAAAAGTAGAAACTAAATTAGTAAAAAAAAATTTTTAAGCTTTTATAAAATTAAAAATTAAAAAATAATTTTCTAACATTCTAATATTATCATAATAATAAAAGCGATGGCCGCAAATCAAAGCATAAGTTAATTTAAATTTGTAATCTAAACACTTAAAGAATATTCAACCTAGCAGGTCATCAAAGATATGTTTGATGTGCCGCAATGTTATGCCATTGCCATACCTATGTCAGAGAAATGCTGGGGTATCTTAGGTCGGGTTGGGTGGGTTTGGTACCTCTGCATTTTTCTGCTAGATTGATTCCTTTGCAAATAGTGATATTTAATTGATACGGATATCTTATCGTGCTAACATCGTCAAAATTTCCATCAGGCGGCCATCGCTTTTATTATTATGATAATATTAGAATGTTAGAAAATTATTTTTTAATTTTTAGTGCATTTTATAAAAGCTTGTGACTTAAAAAATTTTTTTTACCAATTTATCTTTATTGTAAATATATTAATTTATCAACATTTTAAACGTTGATTGAATAGGTGAAGTTAATCAATCAACTGTTTTATTTACTTAATACTACTGTTTAAGTTTGGGATGTGATATTGATTAAAAATGCCGATTTTAGGGCAACGAAAGGGTTTATATTTGATGTTAAAAAACCAGAAAAAAGATAATAATAATATTTTAAACCACTAAAAACTAATAATCAAAAGCTTTAAAATTAAAATAAACTCTTAAAGTAAAGACCAAAATAGTCATTAATAACAAAGTTAACAGTTTTATACAAAGTTAAAATTATTGACAAATTTAACATTCCCCCAGTTGAAAAAATCCCCTGAAGAAGTCGTGTGAAGCGAACAGAAACCAACTAAAGAATGTTTTCTCTAACGATTTTCTTGTGTCAGTCAAAGCAACCCTGCCTGGCAGGCACTCCTAACGTTGATTGATTTGAACTCTAAGCTACCTCGCCTTGGTAAGATAAGATAGACTGTGCTTTAAACGCTCCAGACAAAGATACAAAATACCAGTGTAATCCAGAGATGCGTGGACCGTTAGAAATTAAAATTGAAAATTGTTTAGTAAATTTGTGTTCACTTACAAAATATGAATTATTTTGTTGTTAGTGGCTCAAAGGACGTATTAGCCGAATATAACTTTTATTAAAATACAGCGATCCTGAAAACATGCCCAAAAACAAGTCGCTGGTGTTGCCATAAATTTTACTTATTCTTAAGCTAGTCTTGCATATATATGCTTGTTGATGTCGAAAACAATATTTAACCAAAATATGTAAAAACTTATAATTGGCCAAAATCCTGTTTTGTTACACCGCTGTCCTATGTAAATTTTTCGCGGCAAGTGTAAACAAAGAAAATTTAGCAACCAACGTAATAAACCAGAGAACAATTAGTAACAGCAAAAAAATTTTTGGGTGTCTTTACCGAAATCATTATAACATCGTCCTTATTTTGAATGGATACAATAACTTCTTTGTATGTTAAAGCCTTTAAGTAATATATGCGTATATATGTGAATGTGCACTTAAGCTAATGTAACGGTAAAAACAATGATGGCACAAATAAATTTTCAAAACGCATAGGTATAATTTTAAGTTTTAACGTGCCCATAATATATAAAATTTAATTAGAAATTTATTATTTTTCGGATTTAATTTTTATTTTATCATTCCATGTTAAATTTGAAAATTTGAAGACAAATATCTCAAAAACTAATCGATGGATTTTCGAAATTTTTACACGGTTGTAAAGATATTGAAGAGAGCTTCAAAATAAGGTATCACTAGACCCACTTTCCCTATTCAAAATATAGGGGTAAAGTATACCCCTCGAAGGGGGTTCGTGCTACAAAAATTTCAAGATAGCCAAAAAGTGTCCCCCTCAAAAACTAAATCGACGTGTCCGAGGAATTTTTTGAAAAAATATTCTAAATACCCAAAAACGCCTCTGTTTCGTTTTCGTTGGGACACACTGTATAACTAATATTTTTATTCAATTTACAAGGTGCAATGACTTTTTAAAACTTTTAGAAACTGACACAGCTCAAAAAATTTAATTTTACGTAAACAAAAGAAAACTCAAATAATTTCGGTATAACTGATGCTTATTTTAAGTCCTTATTATATGTAGGCATTATAACTCACGGTCCATAGAATTAGACCGGTCTAATATTTTTTGAATTTTTTGAAAACCAAGGCAATTTTCCTAATGTTTTTTAGTATATTCTTATAAAATAATATTTATAAGGGTTTTAAAGTAACCTTCTAGTTCAATTTTCTAAGGAAATAACTATTTTATGGGAAAAGTATTTAATATGAAGGAAACTATAAAATAATTAAAATTTCCTGAAGCCGTTAAGTCTATGGAGGCGGTGTAGAGTTATATCGGAATAAAAATGTTAAATATTGTAGGCAAAAATCTAATTATAAGGGTTTTACAATAATACTTTTTTGAACAGTTTTGCAAATTTTGAAAAAAAATATTTTTTGAACTTAAGAAAATGAGCGCTAAGGAATTCTTTTATTTACTAATTGTCACAAGTTTTATGAAAAAATATTAAATACTTTTCCCATAAAAGTGTTATTTCAAAACCTTTGCACTCTCATTACTGCCATACGCAGAGCTCCGTCTTAATGTACAAATCTGATAAACTTTATTTGAAAGTTTACCACATACGTAATTACTTATATTTTTTTTATTTTTTTTCAGGTAAGTTACAACTTGTTTCCACTTTATTCCAAGACCAGAAAATTTGGTAAGGACCTACCCTGTGGTAAGATTGAACTCAGTAGCGTGTCGTGGAGAAAAGGGCGGCGGGGGGGGGGGCGCAAATATAGGTATGGGAGTGAAATAAATTACAAACCTTTTTTTAAAATAATAACACTATTAATTCTATTTTTTTCTCAAAGGACGCCAGGGGCGCCAAGCGCAAAGGGACGGGGGGGCGTTCGCCCCCCCTGGCCCCCTATACGACACGCCACTGATTGAACTTTTAATTTGAACAAAATTGAGAAAATTCAAAAGTCGTCCTTCACTAAATTTATTAAGATCAGACTAGTTTTCGCCTATACAGATCTCCAAGCAATATTCGTAAGTAGCAACTGTAGACTAACAATAAGTTAAAAAAACTAGACTTAAAATAAAACAATTAACATTAGTAACAGTTTACTAAAAATGAAATCGTTCTACAAAATTACATATTTGTTAAAAACTATTTGTTACTTGTAAGGTTAAGTGAACGCAAAATTTAACGAATGGTTCAAATCAAAGTTGAAGAATGTGCAACTATGTCAGGTGACCTCTTCTAGCTCAATTTTTAACTTGTATTTAATTTTTATACTTTACTCAATAATTTTTTTTTTTAATTTTAAATTTTTTATCATTTTTTTACAACTTTTGAATATTTTAAGTCATCTCAGAGTAACCACAGAGTATGTCCACGGATAAAGTGCCGGTAAGATATAAATGACAAAAAAAATAGATTTAAATTCTGATTTTCTAGGAATCGCTCCGGCTTGGTCTCAAACTAATATGTTAAAAAAATTAGCCAAACGGGGCTCTCAGCACCTTCATATTTTATGAAAATGTTCATATTTTTTTTCAGACTTCATAAAACTTCGTATTTTTAGAAAAATCTTCATATTTTTAATATTTTCCCCAATGAAGAAACTTCAGTCATAGAATAAGTGTGGAAATTTTCAATATTTTTCCTAGTCTTGAATTGTGAGATCCTTATAGTTTATTATTAGTTTGTTGCCTCTGAGAAAGTCTGAATAAAGTAGGGCTTTTTGCCTTTTGTATTATTATTCTTATGTTTGTTGCATTTCTTATGTTAATTAGTTGTTTTGGTCATCCGTGGTTAGTTCTGAAAAAAGTCTGATTGAGCAGGGCTTTTTCATGAATTTTATTCTGTAATGTTGACTTTTTTTAAATGTTTAAGCTCGGAATAGGTATTTAAAGCCTACCAATTATATCATCGAGTATACTTAAGTTTTCTGTGTTACTAGAGGTACAGAATGTTTTGGTATATTTCCACAAAAGTCTACTGCACTTACTTCAAGAGATACAAAATAGGGTACCTATTTTCAAGAAATGTAGAGTAGGTCCCAAACCGCTAGAAATTGTTGATACTAATATTTTAACAGTGGCTTTATCAAATGGCAGTTTATCATATATTTTTGAGTTTAGAAAGAAAATATCTGTTTTTTTAAGTTAAATCATTAACATATTAATTTGTAGGATGTTCCGTTAGAGATTTACAATGTTTGTGTTTTTTTTATAACTTTTGCATTTATAATTCTTTTCTATTCCTTTGAATAATTGCAGTAGACCTTGGTTTAAAAATACTGAAACACCTTATACCTTGTTGTAAAATATTCTTTAAAAAATGTGCCTTGTTTTTGTTTGGCCATAGTTGTTTGGATGGGGATCCAGGCCTAATTCAACTTCAAAATGTTTGTTAATACTTTTCTTAATAAACAAAATCAAGAAATATATATTTTTGCTGAGTAAATGAGTTTTCCTAAAAAACAGTTGGGTTTGACATAACAAGCCATTTGGTAGAGGACCCAAAAAAAACTGAAGTTTTTATTCATATTTCCTTCATATTTTGTTTTCTTAATTTCATATTTTTCATAATTTTAATAAAAAAGTTCATATTTTTCATATTATTTTGCTGTTTATCTGCTGAGAGCCCTGGCCAAAATTTGATGATGTAAGGTATAAATGACAAAAAATGTTCGATTTAGATTCTGATTTTCTGGGAATTGCTCCTGCTTGGTCTTAAACTAAGATGTTAAAAAAATTAATCAAATCAATTAATATACAGGGTGGTTTAGTAGCCTGATTTGATAAAAATTCTTAAGAAAAAAATACCTTTGTTTTAAAAGGTACCAAAAAATGTTTTTAAGAAGAGTTGTTTCGATTCAAAAGTTACGGCAGATTCTCAATTTTCAGAAAAATCAGCCAACGCTTATTTTATAAGTCGATTATGAAAATTTTGTTTGGACGATTTTAAGCTGATTTTTCTGAAAATTAAGAATCAGTCGTAACAATTCTAAACAACTTCTCCTGATAACTATAATCTTTTAAAACAAAAGTACTTTACTCTTAACACTTTTTATCAAATCAACCCACTAAACCATCCTGTAAATTAATTGATTTGGCTCATTTTCTTAACATGTTAGTTTAAGATCAAGCAGGAGCGATTCCCAGAAAATCAGAATCTAAATAGAATTTTTTTTGTCATTTATACCTTACTGTAACTCAATCCGTCGACTCACTGTATGTTTTTTTTAAGTCTTCTTCGTTTGCGTTCGTATTTATGTATAACTAGGCCTTAACTTAAGTCATACTTAAGTGATTGTTTGCAAGACACCATTAGTTAAATTTTGCGTAAACTTGACCTTACAAATAATAAATAATTTTTAACAAATAGGTATTTTTTAGTTTGTAAAATGTTTTAAGTATTAATTAACTGTGACTATTATTAATTGTTTTATGTTTTGTCCTGTCGTACATGTTGATAAGTAGTTTAGTTTCTTAACTTGTTAGGTAATCTACTATTTCGGATTTTGCTTGTAGATCTTCTTAAACAATTTTAATTTTAAAATCATATAATAACCCAACATTCTAAATCACCGATACACTCTTGATGATATCAAGCTCGAAAATAATATTACATATTGTAATAATACATTTTATTATTTTTCTCTTTCAAAGACTACGGGTATTTATAGATCCGTGGGGCGATTCGGGCCAAAAGAGAATAAACAAACAAACGAGAAAAAGCGTGTAAAGAGAGACACAATTAGTGTACAGTCGCATCTTAAAATAGTAGCCGTCATACTATTTAATAATGATAATAAAAAACCACTTGCTTGTATAAAGGGTGTCCCATAGTGCAGCAGGTGATAGAGGAGGTTATTTCCGAGAAAAAAGTTTATACAACATGGGGTTTAACACACATCTGTTTTAAAGATATAGGATTTTTAAAGTTAGAGGAGTGGAGGAAAAAAGCTTTTTGAAAAAAAAGAAAATCTGTTACAGCCAGCTGAATACTTAGCTACTTGTGATTAAAAAATGTTGTATTCTTTTTTTTGATAAAATTACAAGTTGAGAAGATACAGGCTGTCAAAATAACCTCCAAAAATGTATAAAAAATAATAATTTAAAAAAAAATCATTTTTGCTTACTTATTCTTTTAAAAAAATATCAATAATATTTTATGACTATGTCTCGCTAGAGACTTGTTTTTATTAACAAAAAATATAAAAAAACATTGCGTTTAATATTGCATTCATAAAAATTTGTACCCAAAAAATAGTTTTTTCAAAACAAAAAATTGACCGACTAATTTTTTTTTTAATTATTTTTATTTCAACTTATGGCTTTTGTTCTAATACACGACTACACAATTTCATATTTTTACTGCGTTTTTAAAAAAAGTTAATATCAAAAAAGTTTAAAAAATCGCCAACTTTGATGCTCTGTATTTCGACAAAGAAAGAGTTTTGACCCATGCATTATAGGAACTTTTTTTTTATCAGATATGACATCCTATATCACCTGTTGGCCTATGGCCCCTAAGGTATGGGAATAAATAAGAAAAATATCAATCGTTTTTATTGCATGTGAGTGATATGCCTAATTTATGTATGATACTTTCTTCAATTCTTTCTACTAATTAATAATTTTGCACAAAAAAATCGGTTTAGTGGTTTTTGGGTCAATACCCATAACTTAAGTTTGGTAAAAAAAATTAATATTATACAGGGTGTTCTCTGGGTCGGTACCGTTACATTAAAATAGGTCTAACTTTTTTGTTCCTCGGTGTATACAAGATTCTATTAAAAACAATAATTTTTTTATTTTATTTAAGTAAAAAAGTTATAGGGTTTAGATTGTCGCTTAGAGCAACGGTTTTCAAGATATTTAAATTAGAAGTTTTTATTGTATGCGTAAAAGATTTTTGATTAAATTCTTACCTACTTCATACATATTAGCTATAATCAAGACTTTTTTATAGCATTCTAAGATTGAATGTTTTCTTAAGAAATATTAAGTTAAAAAATATACAGGGTGGTTCTTGAATTATCATAAGTGTGTTATCATTGTTCGTTATTGCAACTATGTAGGGCTTTGTTTTTAATGAGTAACAAAAACCTCTTCGTATTAGTTTTTTTTAAAACGGTAAGTACGTATACGTTATTAATGCAAGTATTTTTTTATTGTTTTGAAAGAAAATTTTAATTATCAATAAAATTAATAATTTATTATTTATTAAAAAAAAATATAAAATTCCTTAAGCGTGGCGCTCTCAGCAACTAAGTTAAAATTTTAAAATTGACAAATAGTAAATCAAACTTAAAACTGTTTATTATTGTAGGCTAGAAAAAAACCCGAGAAAAACAAATTAAAAACAATTCAAAATCAGACGTTCGTGAAATAAGTGAATAAACAAATTTATTCAGGTTAACGGTGGCGATTTTGAACATTTATTGTAGATTTTTTTTGTTTTTCTAGCTAAAAATTTGTTGTTGGAATAAAATATGTATAATTTTTATAATTGGTTTTTATTTTTTTTGGTTATTAATAATTATTTATTAATTAAAATAATATTCTGTTTAAAAACCTGCTTAAGTATACACCGAGGCACAAAAAAATACTCTGCCAATATATGGGCCCCTAAGCTCACACTAGGTACTATAGTTATAGTTTACGTGTGAGCTAATATAACTAAAAACTGAAATATATTTTATTCAACTCCAGACTAAATTACCTTTTGTTTGATACCACACAAGCCATGTTTTGACTTAAACTCAAATTTTTAAAATCTACCCCCACCCTTAAAAAAAGTAAAAACTAAAATGTATTTTGTTAAACTCCGGACTCAATTACCTTTCGTTTGATATCACACACGCCATATTTTCACTTAAACTCGAATTTTTGAAATATACCCCCACCCTTTTTTTTAAATAAATTAAAATGTATTTTGTTTAACTCCAGACTCAATTACATTTCGTTTGATATCACACACGCCATATTTTCACATAAACTCTAATTTTATTTGGTTTGTGTTCGGTGGATTTTGTTCATTTTTAAATGGGACCATCTCGACACAAGACCCAGCCTAGGTACCAAATTTCATTAAAATCGGCCGAGCGGTTTTTGAGTTATGCGCGTTGGTCGTTACAGACATACAGACAGACAGACAGACAGACAGACAGACATACAGACAGACAGACAGACAGACAGACGGCGCAACAAAAAAGTTTCAAAATCATCTGAAACGCAAAGATATATAAAAATATTTGAAATCGGAGCAACTTTTTTTTTCTCGAAAAAATTAGGATCACCATAGCTCACACTACTATAGTATAGTATAGGTGTGAGCTAATACACTGATGATTTTAATGCAATGGTAGTGGTCCAAAGAACACCCTGTACATGGTACATCAAATTTTTCAACGGAATCGTCTTGCAAATTTCAGAAAAACCTACATGCTGGTTAGTTTTTGTAAAAATTTTCATTAGGAGAATGAATTGAAGAAAGTATCATACATAAATTAGACATATCACTCACATGCAATAAAAACTTTAAATGCAAAAATTTGAAAAACCGTTGCTCTGAGCGACTTTAAAACAGTATAGCTTTTTTACATAAAGGATGGGAAAACCATTATTTTACATAAAAACTGGTATACACCTAGGCACCTAGTCACTGATTTTATTGCAATGCTAGTGGTCCACGGAACACCCTGTACACTGTAAATCAAAATTTTCAACGGAATCGTCTTGCCAATTTCACAAAAACTTACACGTTAGTTATTTTTTGCAAAAATAATAATTAGTAAAAACTTAATAAAGAAAATCGAATTGAAAAAATAAAGTTTAAGGTAAGTATGGCTAAATCGTAATATTTTGACCCAGGGAATCTACAGTTTAACTATGTACCATTAGTTCTGGGACACCCTATACAATATAATGAAATTTAAAACAGATGCAGCCGTAGGACTTTTAAAACATCATCAAAACCGCAAGCACAGCCAACTGAGTATACATGTAAGCAGGAAAAACAGTAGCACATCCGTTGGTCTCGCTGGAATCAACGACTTTATAATCACCGCCAACTATACCCAGCATTAAAGCAGTAGCAGCAGTGCAACTGTTGCGCATCTGTCACCCAGACTGAAATACATTTGCAGCACGCGCGAACACCACCTCCGCTTCGTGTCATGTAATCTATTTGTTTTACTTGACGTACAATGTGATTTCGATGTTTTACTTTTGTTTGAATTAATTTCACGTCACATGATTCCGCTTTTATTTTCAAACAAATGCTTATCGGTAATGTGCTCATCAGTGAATTTAAATTGCAAAGTAGAAAAAAAACCTTGTGAATAATTTCTAAGGGGTCGTTTCATATTAAATCAACCAGAGGTTTGGCAGAATCTCCTCGTTTTTACCCGATTAGCCACACAAACTTGTTTGATTTTTAAATTCACAGGTACTAAAATTTACTTTTTGTTAGTATTATTTGGCTTAAAAATTCCACTGATTGACGCTCATGTCTAAAACCAAAGAGAATTTTTAAGGGAAAAAACTATCCAAAGGACATTAGAGACCTTATATAACGAATCTTAACAACATGACGCAGCGCATAAGGTGAGAAATTCTAGTAATAAAGAATGAATCTATTAACCATTTTCTTAATGAACTTACAGGTGATAAAAATACCGACTATTCCCTTTGGAAAGCAACCAAAGATTTTAAAAGACCAATTATCCAAATTCTACCAATACGAAAATCTAACGACCAGTGGGCAAGGAGTAACGAAGAAAATATTAATTCGAAATAAGCCCCAGGGGATGATCTTATTAACGGGGTTGTCATAAAACAACTCCTCAGAAAGGGTACCGTAAAACTATGCAACCTAATTAATGCGTCCTTTAGGCTTAGGTATATATCTAAACTGTGGAAAGTTGTAGAAGTTATCATGATTCCAAAACCGGGAAAACCACTCTATGACATGTCATCTTACAGGCCGATATCTTTGCTGCCAGTTATATCCAACCTCTATGAAAAATTAATGCTTAAAAGAATAAAACCCATCATAGAAAGACAAGAAATGATTCCATCTCATCAAGTTGGTTTTCGAGACTAACATTCCACGATAGACCAAGTACACAGAATTACTAATTTAAAAAAGGCACTAGAAGAGGGAAAAGTTTGTTCTGCAGTATTTCTAGAGGTAGCACAAGCATTTGACAAAGTGTCGCATAAAGGCCTTAATTTTAAACTAAAACGGTTTCTGCCAAAACAATATTCGGATATTTTGAAATCATACATATCTAATAGACATTTCAAAGTAAAACAGAAAGACTCATACTCAAGTTTAAGAGAAATTCAAGCAGGCGTGCTCCAGGGTAACGTACTAGGCCCTTATGTATATTTATTATTCACTTGCGATATTCCAAAGCCAGAAAATTGTCACTTAGCAACGTTTGCCGATGATACTGGTTTATTGACGGTATAAAAATCTATTGAAGAATGCATAGAAAAACTTCAGGATGCAGTCACGGAAATTCACAGTTAGACCACAAAGTGGCGAATAAAATTAAATGAAACTAAATCAATTCATGTTGATTTTACAAACAAAAATGTAAATCCCATACAAATAACAATTAACAACATTCCCGTACCATATTCCAATCAGGAAAAATATCTCGGTATGACACTTGATGCCAAATTGCGCTGGAAAGCACCATGTTAAAAAATACTCTGCCAATATATGAGCCCCTAAGCTCACACTAGGTACTATAGTTATAGTTTACGTGTGAGCTAATATAACTAAAAACTGAAATATATTTTATTCAACTCCAGACTAAATTACCTTTTGTTTGATACCACACAAGCCATGTTTTGACTTAAACTCAAATTTTTAAAATCTACCCCCACCCTTAAAAAAAGTAAAAACTAAAATGTATTTTGTTAAACTCCGGACTCAATTACCTTTCGTTTGATATCACACACGCCATATTTTCACTTAAACTCGAATTTTTGAAATATACCCCCACCCTTTTTTTTAAATAAATTAAAATGTATTTTGTTTAACTCCAGACTCAATTACCTTTCGTTTGATATCACACACGCCATATTTTCACATAAACTCTAATTTTTGAAATCTACCCCCACCCTTTTATTTGGTTTGTGTTCGGTGGATTTTGTTCATTTTTAAATGGGACCATCTCGACACAAGACCCAGCCTAGGTACCAAATTTCATTAAAATCGGCCGAGCGGTTTTTGAGTTATGCGCGTTGGTCGTTACAGACATACAGACAGACAGACAGACAGACGGCGCAACAAAAAAGTTTCAAAATCATCTGAAATGCAAAGATATATAAAAAATTTTGAAATCGGAGCAACTTTTTTTTTCTCGAAAAAATTAGGATCACCATAGCTCACACTACTATAGTATAGTATAGGTGTGAGCTAAAAGGAATTACTTGAGATAAGGTATAGAAAAATGAACTGGCTAATTGAATGGGAGTCCAATTTACCAATTCATAATAAGGTACTGCTTTATACACAAATACTGAAACCAGTATGAACATATGATATTCAACTATTATTCTATTTTTATAGAACATATATATGTGTGAATTGTTTTCCTTGATGTATTTATATTTATATGATACGATTTCGATTTTTCAGTTTTGTTTGAATAAGTTTCATGTCAGGTAACTCGGTTTTTATTTTTAAATGAATGATCATCGTCTATGTCCTCATCACTTTTGTCATAAAGATTAGCGATGTATGAATGTAATCTTTAACATTGCTGATGATGATTATTTTAGGTTGGGCTGGCCAATAATACAGCTGATTTACCTTTACTCAACAAGTGCTTATTAACAATGTAATCATTAGTTTTCTCAGCAATTGAATTTAAATTTTAGAGTTAGTTGAAAAAAATTGCTTGATCAATTGATCTTGTATAATTAATTTTTCTATATGACAAAATAATTGTTTGGTGTATCTTACTTGAACTATGCAAAAAATTATTCTAATCCAACCCAGTAATTTTTGATTTATTTTATGTTGCTTTGAGCTTCCCTTTAATGGTTTATCAATTTTTTTGTTATTTTCTTTTTAGTCAGAGCATATTATTTTAAAAGGCTTTCCGTTTTCGGTCTAGAAGCAAATCATATTACTTTTTGGCAACAGACCATTTCCCCGTAATTTGACCCCGCTGAATCCGAATATCTCTGTTGCCAACTCGAAAAATCGACAGAGACGGAGAAAATCCCCCCCAAACCCCCAAAAACCTGTTTTTTTTTTCAGTTTTATGCAATTTTCTCGAAAACTAACTTTTTTATCAAAAATTGCAAATAACAGTTTTTTGTGGAGAATAAAATTCCCTTTCCAACGATCTATTGGTCAATAAGGTTAGGAAAAGCAAGTAGCTCTTCAGTGGCGTACGTAAAATTGGGATTATTTAGAAAAAACATTTATTATAGGTTTTTCAAAATTTTCTCAAAAACTACACTTTTTAGGAAAAAATATGTAGTATACTTTATTGTAGAGCATAACATTTTCTTTTAAAAACTTTATTAAAATGTCGGGTTGTTGCCATATTTAAGGCTTCGGGGGCGTACTAATATAAACTTATTTTCAAAAATAACTGAAATAATCAGTTTCTCTTGCATATTTAAATATATTTTCTAACTAAGATTTTCAGAAAAAAATGTGCCTTTATTCTTTACTGAGGATAATTTCTTTTTAAATGATATATTACAAAGTGAGGTTAATGTTATGATAAATACTTAAATACAAAAAGGTTCGTAATTTATACCTACTAAAATAAAATGTTTCCAAATTAAAATAAACTGTTTTTTAATTAGATTAGATATTTTAATTTATCTAAGTAAGTTCTTTAAAGCAAAAAACACCGGTGGTTATAAGGGGAGGGGGCATAGGGGCCATGGCCCCCCCTAAGCAATATTTTTGTGCACAAAGTACAAACAGTAGTAACTTTGACACAGGTGTTTTCGGTTATTTTTTTAAGCTTATGGAACTAAAAATAAAATGCTGAATCTTATGCAACGGTTTGGGGGGGGGGGGCATAATCATAATTAGGTACTAATACTTTCGACCTTTTGAACTTTCGACTTTTTGTTTTTTGATCTTTTGTTTTTTGATCTTTTGTACTTTGGACCTTTTGTACTTTCGACCTTTTGTATTTTCGACCTTTTGTACTTTCGACTTTATTTTTTCGACCTTTTGTACTTTCGACCTTTTATCCGCAGCTCTTTATTATCCACCGAAAAGCTAATAAGACACAAAATTGATTAGTTTGGATTCATCTTAAATAATTTATTTAAATTAAGAACACCACTGGAGCGGTAAACATAAAATAACTTCCACTTTGTTATACATCGTTTGAAAGGAAATTTTATTGGCTATGACGAAGTATAGAACACATTTTTTAATAAAGAGCTTGGTTTTTAAGAAAATTGAATAAAACTTGTAAAAAACATGTTTTAGCTCACACATATACTATACTATAGTAGTGTGAGCTATGGTGATCCTAATTTTTTCAAGAAAAAAAAAAGTTGCTCCGATTTCAAAATTTTTTATATATCTTTGCGTTTCAGATGATTTTGAAACTTTTTTGTTGCGCCATCTGTCTGTCTGTCTGTCTGTCTGTATGTCTATGTCTGTATGTCTGTATGTCTGTATGTCTGTATGTCTGTATGTCTGTATGTCTGTATGTCTGTATGTCTGTATGTCTGTATGTCTGTATGTCTGTATGTCTGTATGTCTGTATGTCTGTATGTCTGTATGTCTGTATGTCTGTATGTCTGTATGTCTGTATGTCTGTATGTCTGTATGTCTGTATGTCTGTATGTCTGTATGTCTGTATGTCTGTATGTCTGTATGTCTGTATGTCTGTCTGTCTGTCTGTCTGTCTGTCTGTCTGTCTGTCTGTATGTCTGTATGTCTGTATGTCTGTATGTCTGTATGTCTGTATGTCTGTCTGTCTGTCTGTATGTCTGTAACGACCAACGCGCATAACTCAAAAACCGCTTGGCCGATTTTAATGAAATTTGGTACCTAGGCTGGGTCTTGGGTCGAGATGGTCCCATTTAAAAATGAACAAAATCCACAGAACAGAAACCAAATATAAGGGTGGGGGTAGATTTCAAAAATTAGAATTTATGTGAAAATATGGCGCGTGTGATATCAAACGAAAGGTAATTGAGTCTGCAGTTAAACAAAATACATTTTAATTTATTTAAAAAAAGGGTGGGGGTATATTTTAAAAATTAGAGTTCAAGTGAAAATATGGCATGTGTGATATCAAACGAAAGGTAATGGAGTCCGGAGTTTAACAAAATACATTTTAGTTTTTTGTTTTTTTTAAGGGTGGGGGTAGATTTCAAAAATTTGAGTTTAAGTCAAAACATGGCTTGTGTGGTATCAAACAAAAGGTAATTTAGTCTGGAGTTAAATAAAATATATTTCAGTTTTTAGTTATATTAGCTCACACGTACACTATAACTATAGTACCTAGTGTGAGCTTAGGGGCCCATATATTGGCAGAGTATTTTTTAATGATTTGTTGAAATCACCCCCATTGAGGGACGTCGCTGGAGAGTTTGCTATAAGTCAAACCCCAACGAGTTTCACATTTTTAAAAAGGGAATTTCCCTGTCTACAAAAAAGTGTAGAACAAATTTTTTCATGTTAAGCTTAGTTTTTGAGAAAATTAGATAAAACGTGTGGATGGTTTATTTTCTGTTTTTTCAAAATTAATTTAATTTACGGATGCCCCTGACGTTTTATTTATAAAACCGATTTAGTCATGTTATAAGTCATTTTGAAGGGAATTTTATTGTTTATACCAAAATATAATACATGGTTTTCTGTAGATATTAGTTTCTAAAAAAATTTAATAAATCTTGGAAAAAACATAGATATTTTTTCAACATTTTTTAATTACTTCAATTAACGAACGCCGCTGGAGAGCTTGTTATTAGTCTAACTTTATTAAGTTATACCATGTTGAAAAGGGAATTTTATTGTCTACAATAAAGTATATTATATATTTTTCTCTTAGAAGCTTAGTTTTTAAGAAAATTTAAAAAAACCTCAAACTTTCAGATTTTGGGGGGTCTGGGGGGGTTTTTGGAGGTTTTTGCAGCCATTTAAAAAATATAATATGTTATTATTTTTTGAATGTACAACTGTGACAATTTGGGCTTTCCAGCGGCAATTTAAAATTCCGCCGCCATTTTGGCCGCCATCTTGAATATCTCAGCCCCTGTCAATATTTCGAGTTGGCAACAGGGATATTCGGATTCAGCGGGGTCAAAATAGGGGGAATTGCCCATTTGCCAAAAAGTAATATAAAATGCTTCTAGAAAGTGGATTTTCCCGAATCTTGCCTGAACTATTTTCTCAAAATCCTCATGGTCAAAATTGTTCTGTTCAGCTTTGCTTTTTATTTAACAAACAGATCCTCTAGCTTATCATATAAGTATTCCCTAGCCGGTCAATATTAGTGATCAATATGCATTGATCAATACGTATTGAAGGTGTATCAATACGCTTCAATGTAAATTCAATATACCTAGTTCTATCAATAGGATGAATACTTTTGACTGTTGTCCTCGGAAGGTTTGTAATGTGCTGTGAAAGTTTTTATTTGTATTGGGTATTTTTTCCAATAATAAGCGATGGTCAATGCATATTGATCAATCATATTGACCGTCTAGGGGCTGCTTAAGGATGTATTCTACTCTTTTAGATTAGCCACCACGTTTGGTTTGGACTTCTCTGCAAATTTTTTCTTTCTGCTAATAAATACTTAAGATTTCCCCTCTTATCAAAGCAGAGACTTCGAAATTAAAAATAAAAAGACTTAAAGAAGTTTCTGTCTTCGACCCCTTTCCTAATTAGAATTTTAAAGATACTTTTCGGTTTGTTGCGGAAGGAAACTCTAATGATTGATGTAAATTGAAACAGGTCGCAAGGCAAAAAGGGTTTGATGAGGGGTAAAAAATGTCAGAAAGTGTTTTTAAGAACAGGTTTGGCAATTCTATATTGTAAAAAATTGAGATAGTTTTAAACTTTTTTCTAATTATAATTTCCTTGCGGTGAAGCGTCTGCAGCCATGTGTAAAATAACAACACCACTTCTTGTGTGCGTGCGTGCAGTAGTAGCATTGTGGCAACTTAAAATGTGGTTAGTGTATCATAGGCGTACGTATGGGCAGGTATCATCAAACATTAAGGGCTTGAACTAATATAATACCTTTTATTTCATTTCTGCGTTTCTACTTAAATGAATGAATTTAGTTTAAAAAAATATGAACATACTTAAAGTATTACGGATTTTAAGGACTGAGAGAGTCGTAAATCAAGCTACCTAATGAAGAGCATTCAAAAGGAAAAATAAACTCCACTGATTCTAATAATGAAAAAGTTACAATACTGACGTGGGTCACTAGTTTAAACGCGCAGAGGCAGCGCCAGCGTTGCCAGGTATACTGATTTTTCAGTAGATCTACTGCTTTTAGGTGTTTTCTACGGAATACTGTTTTTACGGCGGAATCTAACAACGATTATAATCGTTGGGAATCTACTGCTTTTTTCGGTTGTCAAGAAATATGAGCAGTAGATCTACTGTTTTTGTTTTTCAAGAAAATTTATCAGATACCTAGCTAGTTACCTACTCAAAATATTTATAATTTTTGCCTGTGAAAAAATGAGTTGTCTGTGGTCGATTTTGAATTTCGCGCTTCTTCGTGGAATGTAATTGCGCGTAGTTGGATCCCCGCGTCGGTTGTCGTTAGCATTTTGTTTTGCGAGGATTTTAAGCCCAATCGTGGTTACTAGTCCTCTTTTTTCTTAATGAATTTCTATAAATGAGAAGCAGCACACCGCATCATATCAGAAAGTATGGCAGAGTGGTACAGGGGGAGTATTTTCTTGTATAGTGTTGTATGTTCTTTCTCACTTATAAAAATCCATTAAGAGAAGGAGGAGAATAGTAACCACGTTAGGCTTAAAATGTGCGCAGAAGAACAGCTGTTGTCGTCATGCTGCGTTCGAGAATTGGTTGAATTTGTTTCCTTGTTTATCACTAAAAGAAACATACCCTCATATGCACCGTAAGCACTTAAGCGCGATTATGGGTCTAATCGCGATTAAGTCCTTGTTGCTCACATACAAAACAACAAAGAGGGTGAATGGATTAGCTAAGCCTTGTTACGGTGCATCCCACGGATACAACGCTTTTTTGGACTGCAAAAATAAAATCTGCTGTTTTTTTACAAAATCTACTGCTTTTTTTATCTATAACCTACTGCTTGCTTAAAATTCGACCTGGCAACGCTGGGCAGCGCTTTAATTAGTCAGTAGGTATTCTACCACGGACGTGAATTTATCTCAGTATTGCAAAATTTTACCGTAAAAAGCGAACCGGGTAGTCGCGATTTTCTAGTAATGATTTTTGTATGACTACAAAAAAGGACTAAAACAATGTCACGAAAGTTTTGTGAGTTGCTTTAGGGACTCTGCCCCTTCTTGGACTACAGTGTTCAATTGGTTTGGAGAGTTTAAACGAGGTTCCGAGTGTCACTGGATGATGAGCATCGCACAAGTGCTGTGACTCCGGAAACAGTAGAAGCTGTCCAAAAGATGGTAAAACAAGATCGACGAGTGACCAATATCGAGATTAAAGATTCTCTAGGCATCGAATCGGCATCGGTTAAAACAATTTTACACGATCACCTTCGCCTAAGGAAGCGATACGATGTTCCAGATGTGTGCCATATTTGTTGACCCATGAGCAAAAAGCAACAAGAGTTGATCGGGCTAAGTTTATGCTTTAAAAATTTGACAAAGGGCAAAGGTAACGGGTGACGAAAGATGGTTATATCAACATGATCCAGAAACTAAACAGCTATCATCAGTTTGGTGCTTTGAAGGTGAGCAGCCTCTAACGAACATTCGTCGATCCCAGAGTATGCTCGCATCATTTGATACATCACGACGGTAGCTTTAAAAAATCAAAGGACGGTTACTTCTCAATGGTATATAACCAAATGTGTTCCTGTAGTCTTCCAAGAACTATGCAAAAAACGTCGAAGACTGGTCTACGGGGGATTGAATGGCATCATGACAATGCACCTGCCCACAGCGCACGGTGGTCAGCTTGTCGGTTCTGAACGATCGAAATTATTTTATGGTTTTAGTTTTGACAAATTGATGCTGAAAGTTAGGAAATGTCAACTACCGTTTAAAAAATGTGATTTTAATATAGGTACTGTGCATTCTGGAGATGGTACAATCGCCTCCAAAAAAAATGTTACATATCGATTTTTTCCTGTTAAGCAAAAAACTTGAAAAATTGATACTTTGAGAGTGTGTACGTCACAACCTTATACTTTAGCTTTTTTTATTTAACATAGCTTTTTTATAAAAATTTAACTAAATTTATTAATCTTGCTATACTATATATCAATTTTTTACCGTGCACTGATATTCTTTATCGTAGTCTTTATATTCACTATTTTCACATACATAGTTTAAAACGGATTGATTTTTATCCTGTGAAACCGCTGTTTTGTGCCAGATTTTAAATAAGTTACGTCGGCCAATCCCATGCGCCAACGCTGAAACAATAACTCATAGCTAATACAGCGGCAAGAAGCGGAAGCTGAATGTATCACCTATACAACCGTTGATACATGATTGAAATAATAAAGTCACAGACGCAATCGATACGTACCGATCACAGACGCAATCGATACGTACCGATCTAGACTTTTTCAGTCCAATATATATAATACATATTTGAAAAATTATAATAAATCAATACACAACTTTAATCTAATTATTTTAACAAGCAAAACTTTGCAAATGGTTTAGTAGTAAAAATTAAAGATACTAACCCATATTTTAAATATACGTGAAGAAATCACCATATAATCTCTGGTTTACCAACTTGGAGCACTTTTGAAAATCGCCTTACCGCGCCGATTATGTGCGGATCATTATGCAGGCTATCAAACGGCCTATGACTTGTCGTCGTAACAAGTGACAACGAGTTAGTTGATCGATTTTCTGCATTGGGGTCTACTAATAAGGTAATTGGGCACTTTTTTAAGACTTAGTAGTTATGATAGAAAATAGTTCGATATTGAGGTTTCGATCGTCTAAATTAGACAAGCTGACCTCCGTGCAGCGCCGCTAGAACAGTAAATTTTTTTGCTTAACAAGGGGTCAAACTGTTGCCTCACCCTCCTTATTCTCCCGCCCTAGCTGCGTGTGACTTTTTCCTATTCTCTAAAATCAAAGAAAAGTTCCTCCAGGCCTCGTAGGCCGCCATGATTCCACGGATAAAGAGGCGGTAGCTGCACTTCAGGAGAAAAATAGCAACTTTTTACAAGAACGTTGATCACAAAAATTTTAAAGGTGGTTTTACCGAATACGCAAATGTATTGAGGTTGGGGGAGAATAAAAATAAAATAAAAAACAGAATAAAATTTTTTGAAAAAACCTTTTAGTTTTTCTGTATCTAAAAGTTTTCAGAGTGGCCCTCGTAGATCATCTAATGAGAGGCAAGCCCCAAATATGAGCTAGTAAGGAATACAATGGAAATAAAAACTAATGACAAGAAAAACCACGAAAAAACATCCTGGTTTAAGAATTTGTCAGAGGTGAATTACAGTAGAAGTCTTCGAAAGAACAGCAGTATAAAATATATACTCAAAGTAGCAACCTTGAGTATGTGGGAACCGTGGCCGATATGAACCGGCTTAGCGCGTTGGTTCGTGCATATGGCTGCAATGCTGGCTATATAACTGGACCGACCGCGCGTAGACTGGGCGCGCTGCGTATCTTGTGGGTTCGAGTCCCACCTCGGCATATGGTTGTTTTTGTAACTTCCCAACAAGGCAAAAATTTGGTTGATCCTAGCTATGGATGGAAAATCCCAGTATAAAAAAAGCAACCTTGAGTATACACTGTGTCTAATTTAAAACTTTCCACCCGGGATTCCTCGAGAACTTCTAAAATTTTTTAAAAATGCCGAGACACGTCGATTTTGTTTGCGAAGGGGACACTTTTTGGCTATCTTGAAATTTTTGTAGCACGCACCACCTTCGAGGGGTATACTTTAGCCCTATATTTTAAATAGGGAAATTGGGTCTAGAAAAATGTGGTTTCAACAGAGCTAGATGTTACTTGCGGAGTTCCGCAAGGATCTCTTCTTGGGCCAATATTTTTTATTTTGTATATTGAAGACATCAACTCGGTTACTGCAGAAAATAGTCTAGTGTGTTTTTGTGATGACTCTACTGTCACGGTAAGTGACAAAGTAGAACAAATAGCCGAAGCAAAATGCAACGAGGTGATGTCAAGTATTACAGGCTGGTTCGACAGAAACTCTTTGTTTTTAAACTTAGAAAAGCATTTTTTAAGGTTTCATTTTCCACAAAATAAAATAAATTTAAATCTCGAAATCTCAGTAAATTACATTAAATTGACAAAAAAGACACCGTCAAAATCTTAGGTGTTTATGTGGATCAGCATTTAGTTTGGAAAAATCACTGTGGGCTCTGCTTTGGGCTCATCATATTTTATATTTAAAAACTTAAAGACTGTTTTAAATACAAATAAACTAAAAATAATATACCACGGGCAAGTTGAATCACGTTTGACATATGGAATAATTTTTTGGGGAGCGTCAACGTGTTGGGAAGAAGTATTTATTAAGCAAAAAAGAATAATTAGATGCATGCTTGGGTTGCATTTTGACTTTGTGTTGTTTTTATATGTATGAATTGTGTAAATTTGTATTTCCTAAAAAGTCAACACTGATATGCAATAATGATGTACATAATAAAAACACAGGCCAAAAGAACAATTTAAGGGTTCCCTATTATAAAACCAAAGTAGGCAACAACCTACTGTTAGCTACAGGAATAAAAGTTTTTATGCATCTTCCTAAGAGCATACAAAGTATCCAGATAAAAAGTAGGTTTAAAAATTGTTTGAAGGCTTTTTTTATTGAAAATGCTTTTTATAATGTTCAAGAGTACTTTTTGAAAAAATTTTAGTATATAGTTTTAAATTAAACGTTGACAAAGCTATTTTAGCTAACTAAACTTTATTTGTTACTTCTATGTATTTTTTAGTGCAACTTAGAATTATATTATACCTCTATTATTATTATTATTATTATATCATTCATGGTATTATGTTATTTATAGATGTATTTTTCAAATTGTATTTTTTTTTACGTGTTCCATAATATTTGTAAATAATCAAAGGAAAAAAAAGACTTATTCTATTCTATTCTAGTAATACCCTGTTTTGAAGGCCTTTTGAATGTCCTTACAACCATGTAAAAATTTCAAAAATATATCCATTAGTTTTTGAGATAATTGCCTTTAAACTCTCAAATTTAACATGGACTGATAAAATAAAAATTTAATTACAATTTTATTATTTTTCGGATTTAATTTTTATTTTATCATTCCATGTTAAATTTGAAAATTTGAAAGCAAATATCTCAAAAACCAATCAATGGATTTTTGACATTTTTACACTGTTGTAAAGATATTCAAGAGAGCTTCAAAATAAGGTATCACTAGACCCACTTTCCCTATTCAAAATAAAGGGGTAAAGTATACCCCTCGAAGGGGGTTCGTGCTACAAAAATTTCAAGATAGCCAAAAAGTGTCCCCCTCACAAACAAAATCGACGTGTCTCGGCATTTCTAAAAATTTTCAGCAGTTCTCGAGAAATCCCGGATGGAAAGTTTGAAATTAGATACAGTGTCTATTTTCATCTCATGCAAGGTAGAGTTTTAGATGAATGTTGAGTTTTGAGATAAGTATTTAGATATTGGTCGGCTTGCCATTCGTCGATAATGAGATTCCTCCTTAATAACTTTAAAAAAGGACGATTGTACGCCACTGATACCTGCAGTTCCATGCATGGCTGCCAGGCTATGTTTTACCATCAGTTAACAACCTCGGGGGGTGCAAATTAAAATAATTATAAGAAAATTAAATCAAGGGTCGTGGCAGAAACTTTGGTTACATCTTTCCATGACATCTAATTAAGCATCTAATGACCCTGAAGAATATAATTATGAGTGTTTTGTTTATATTTTTGATTTTATAGTTTTTTAATAGCACTATAATATGTTGACGAAACTTTATTCGCAGGGAGATAAAGGTGTCATAAATTACTGTATAAAAATAACGCCCAAATTCAGTTTTTTTAAATAAATTGTTTTCTGTGGATTTTGGAAAAAAAAGACAATAGAGTTTCCTACAAAAATGTTAAATAATGTCTTTCTGTCAGACTGGCAAAATGATCAATATCGAATAATAACTCGACTCCTATTAGTCTGACAAAAAAAACACATTTTATCATTTTTGTAGAAAATTCAATTTTTATTTAAAACTTTTTTTTCTACAACCTTCAGAAACCAAGTTATTTAAAGAAAACTGAATTTAGATGCCATTTTTGTAAGATGGCGCCGCGAACGGACTTTTCTCGAGGTCGCAAACTCATTCGAATATTAAGGACCCTCAACCCTATAATCGTGCCAAGTTTCAAAACTTTCGGATCTTCTGTACCTAAAGGCCTTTTTCATGTCTCTAATGATTGGACCATTAATCTTCTCTCTGCAATTTTATAGCGAATTCTTTTGAGAAAGTTAGTGGGCCACTCGTGGTCCACTGACACTGTTTTGGTGCTGTCACAAAATTGCCCCAGTGCAGTTTCAAAAGAGTACAAAAGTGCACTAGTGTAACACAAGCTCGGAGAGCCCGTGCCAAAAAATGTGCACTGAGTGCAACACTAGGCTTGTCAGTGGGTCGAAAGAATACAAAAAATTGCACTAGTTTTCCCAAAATAATACGAAAACTGCACTAGTGGCGCACCAGTGCTGCACTTTTTTCCCAAAAGAATTCGCCATTAATCAATCCCTTTACACCAATTGAATTCTGAATAGAAGACTAATAAAATCCTCGGTATCGTCACAGTGTATATGAACCTACACTGTGGTACCGTTATGTTGTTCAACCATTATAAGTTGTATTTGGATGTAAATTTCCGTCATTTACACGACATCTGGAAGAAATTTTCCATTTCTAGCAACTTCTTGCAATTTCCTTTCGTGCAAACCTGTTTAAAGCAAATACACATACCTAATTATTTTTTTTCCTTTTGTATATTATAGACATCATGATGTTATTTAATATTAAAAATTTGCATTAAAATCTTGTAATAGCATACGTAATTTTACGTTTATTATTGTTGTGCCTCATGCAATACATATAATTATTATCTATCTGTGTATAACCAGAAATAAGCAAGGAGTTTTATAAGTAACGATGAAAAAACAAGGAATATTTGTAAAATAGACCAGTTTTTATACAAAAAAGCAGTGTGAAACCAACAGAAACAACCACTTCGAGGGAAAATACCCCTATCTATTCTATTTAGCCTTCTTCAATCCATCTTTGGACATAGACCTCCCCCAATATCTTCCCTGCCTGTCGCCGTGTTCATCCATTTAGTACCCGCATGTTTCTTCAAATCGTCCGCCAATCTCATTTGGGGTCTTCCCCTACTTCTTTTATTTTCCCAAGGTCTCCAGTCAACAATACATTTGTTCCATCGATCATCTTTTTCTCTAATATTACGACCGGCAAATTTCCATCTTAACTTTGCTGCTCTGACACCCCTTACTTTTGTGTTATTTCTTATCCATTCATTCCTTTTTCTATCTGTTAGTTTTACATGTAAAATTTGTCTTTCCATTGATCTTTAGGCTCATCCATGTTTGATTTTGTAAGTGTCCAGGTTTGTAGGTTATGAAGGTCTCATTTATTTTTGACATATTAAGTGCCATCTTTTTTTCGGCTGGCGAACTTAATTTTCTTTTTCAGTAGGTTTAATGAACTAGTCAATGGCTTCTATAGAAGGTGCTAAAAATAAATATCCCACAAAAATTAAAGGAAATATCTAAAAAAAACTAACTTTTCGAAATTTAGTCGCCATTTTGTTTTGAAGTGACAGGTGTCAAATTTTTTTACAATTTTAAATTAGGTATGTTAAAATTTATTACATTTCTCGTAAAATAGGGAATTCATTATTTTTCTTAACTTTAGGAGACGCCATCTTGGATTCTAAAGCCGAAAAATCGGGGATCATCGGAAAAACATTGAACTTTGGGTGCTAGGTACCACCTCGGGTACCACCGAGCCAAATTTAAAAAAAAAAATCTTTTTGCAGCTTGTTCTTAAAATATCCTACAGATTTACGCAACTATTTGTGGCGAAGTGTATTTTCTTTTAATATTTTTAAGATTTATTCACAGTATGGGGAGGCCCTGATTTTACCGTTACTAGTAAAATAACGCTTTCATAAATAATGTTAAATTACCTAGTTAAGCAGGACACAATTTAACCAAGCATTTTTCACAGCACTTGTTTCCTGCGGAGGTACATATTTTATTATTATTACAGTCACTGCTGTCTCGGAAATACTAGTCACTTCCTTCGTCGACGACGAATCATATTAGTTGGAATTTACGTTTTACATAGGAATTTTACTTTGTAGGAATATTAGCATATACGGTGTATAAGTATTGAAGATCTTTCCACAGGCATCTGTCTGGGTAGCTATTCTGTATGCGAAAAGACCTCCATTGCGCAAGCTTCTCCTACGATCCCACCGAGAAAGGTTCAGTCGGTACGGGGCAGGAGAACAGATTTTAGTTCAAACGCTTAAAATTCTTTAACTCACTAAGAGCAGGCGACTATGCCATTGACGAGACAAGTCATTTCGCACAACACGTGACCGCCTAGAGTTTGCAATTGGTCAAAGCCTGTGATGTGGATGGTCACATCGTTCAAAACCCAGAATAACTACCCTGTAGACCATTCTGTTCTTTTCAGGGTTGGCCGATATATATCAAGTGATATATATCATGATATACACAGAAAAAAGATGTCTTCAGTCAATGCAAATTGCTTTGATCCAAGAAAAAATCTGCTTTCCTATGCACGAAGACGATATTTTTTTAACAAAAAAAAACTATTCTCTTGAACTGCTGGTTTCCGTTGAAACTAAAAGTTGCCTTTGTCCAAGAAAATTGATTTCTTTTGAATGGAAGCGGCAACCTTCTTGTTTTGTGTTTTCTAGTATGATGGAATAAATCGCCATTTTGGTTTTGAGAGGCCGGATATTTTGAGTTAAAAAATTAAAAGTCTTCAGGCAAAGTAAAGCTTTATTTGTGTTAAGAAGATATTAGTAACACATTTTATATCTTACTTCAAAACCAGTTTTTCTTCGCTAAAACATTGAGTAAATAACCCATATAGAGGAGCCACCGGCGAGCTTTACCATATTGAGGGGCAGATGGCGCTGAAATAAATTCGTCTGGTACGCAATATTCAGAGACTGCCAGTACGATTTACAGGTGCGAGTTCCGAGGCTCATGCCTATCATACAAATGCCATTAGATCATAGTAGTTGTTTCTGAATATTGCGTACCAGACGAATTTATTTCAGCGCCATCTGCCCCTCAATATGGTAAAGCTCGCCGGTGGCTCCGCTATATGGGTTATTTACTCAATGGCTAAAGGCAATTTGTTTTAAACCAAAACAATTTACCAAGACAATTATTTTTTTTTTTCCAAAACAAGTGATTTTCTTAGATAAAAAGAAAACATTTTGTTCGGAGACTTGTGCTTTTGGGTCAAGATAATTTTTTCTTAGATATATATATATATATATATATATATATATATATATATATATATATTTACTCAATTTAACGACATAAATACAGGAGGAAAAAATCCTTGATACTTTGTGTAAAATTAAAACGTGGATCTCCTCAAAACTTGATGAAGTTGTCTGAACTGAAGATGATGATGATGATTTTCCTCTGGCCCGATTTTGCCCTACTTAAAAATATTTATGTGAAGCGACAAGTTATATCATATGTTTAGGAAAAATATTATTTTTTGTCTCTTTTTTTTCTTTTTGTTATTTTAAATTAGAGTTTGATTTTTGTTTTTCCCAAAATAATAATAGTATTTTATGTTTTTTAGCCAGAGAACAAAATTTCTAATATATATCGGATATACAGGGTGTTTCACGAACATCGAAATTGAGGCCTTTTTAGGTATTTAGAGTGCGAATTTGGAGAAACGCTCGGATACTTTTTGGCTATTGTTTTGAAGCTCTCTTGAATATCTTTACAACCGTGTAAAAATTTTGAAAATCCATCGAATACATTTTGGGATATTTGCTTTCAAATATTCAAATTTAACATGGAATGATAAAATAAAAATTAAATCCCAAAAATAATAAATATCTAAAATTTTCGAGTTAATAGGGACTTATTGGAATAAAGCCATGGAATAATAGTGTCAGGCAGTATTTTGACAAATTTACATTTCAGGCTGACAGATGATCTTTCAAAATTGACATACCAAAATCAAATTTAAATCTTTTAGTTATCTATAGTAAAAGTATACAGTATTTATTTCAGTTCGTAAACAAAATGTTGAATGATTAGCTGTCACATTACAATGCAAAACTGTTAATACGTCTTGACACTATTATTATGGCTTTATTGCAATAAGTCCCAATTCATAAATTATTATCTTTAACTCGCGATTCAATTGCGCACACTGTATAATTTTACAATTTAACATTTGGTTTTACATTTATTTTATCCAGTCTCTGTTTATGGGAATTTTGTTTTACTCCATGTTAGTTTCAAGATTGATGTTATGATGAATGGTCGCGTGTGTCATATATAATTTTAAGTTATTTTACTTTGATAAATTGGAAATAATTCCACCGGTATGTTTTGATTTTTCTATACCTATTCTTAGTACATATTCACTCATCCGAAAGAATATTGTCGCAACTCAAAAAAGTAAAATTTTCAGGGGAAGCAATTTAAAATTGCAATTAATTTAATTTGGTTTATTGAAGTTAATTGCTTTTTTTTATATATTGTTATGTATCATAAAACACCGATTTTTTGAAAGAATTTGTCTTATTCTGAATAAATTTAAACTTTTTGCTTTTGTTATTGACACAAAAAATTCTTGTAGTGACATAAATGTGTCACTTTCTAATAAAAGTGCCATTTCTCGGGTAATGATAAGTTTACATGTGACACTTTTCTACAACATATACAACATAATGTTTGGAATTCATTACAATTAAAAAATGAATTTTAGAATGACAGTATTCTTCCGTATCAGAGATATAATGTAATAACAAATCATTAGTTTATCACAGGCCGTTCTGCAACATAAGTCTCGGGGGGCGGGAAGTGGGTTACATTAGACCGAATATTTTGGAGCGGGGGTTAAGTTAGGGGGGTAGTTAAAACATTAAAAAAACTTTTTAGTTGTCAAACACTGTGTTTAGTGTATTACAATCTAGTCAATAATACTAAATAGCAATTCTGTTTTAATTTAATTTACTAGAAAGTTACATTTAAACATAGGGTTCACTCAATAGTTCTTTCTCTGTAACTCACAATAGTGTTGTGGTTATAGCATTATTTTCTTTTATATAATTCATTTAATTCACTAACTCAAATGGCTTCACTCTTTTTCGAACTAGCGTAGTATTGTCCACAACCTGAATTGCTTCAACATTCACATGTCGATGAGTTCTATCATCAGGGCTGTTTGCGTACTTTTTTGTAGTCTCTGCTACAGTTTCCATTTTTAGCACCTACTCGGTGCCATTTTCCTCCAGACGCCGCGCGATGCAGAGTTTCCATCCCCCTCCTCTCGAGCGGCAAACCCCCGAGGTCGCAAACTTAGATGTACTATCAGGGGACCTATGTCTACCATTTCAGCAAATTTCATTTCTGTTCGACCTCTTGCAAATAGAACACCATATTTTGTACCCAACGCTTGGCCTATTTAGTAAACTATAATAACTTTTTTTCTATCATTGATATTAAAGCCGCTGACCGGGGGTTCAAAATATAGTGACTCGCCCTGTACATTTATTATGCAGTGTTTTATGTAGAGTTACGTTATGTAGGAGGATATGAAATGTTTATCAAAGGAAGGTATTCAACGTGTACCTAAACGTAAACAGTTATATCATTTCGGTAAACTTAATCGCTCACAGCGTCAAGTGTCAAACTCTAGGGGAGAGTGGTGTATAGTGGGACACTTTTAATTTTTTTGTTCTAGACTGTTATTAGTTTTGAATATTTGGTGGTTCAGTTAATTGCTTAGGGATGCCTTTAAAGGGTTTAATTCCATTCTAGAATAGGTTGAAGGCAAAACAGTTTTTTGGACTGATCCAGTATGGACCACTTCTCCCAGTATAGACCATGGGTGGTTCATAGTTGGACGCTTAGTGGGACACATATTGGTCTATACTGGGACATAAAGTTTTATACTGAAAAGTTTTAAGGAAACATTTTCACTAGGTTGGATTAGGTATAGATTTTTATTAAGCTTAATACAGAAAAAAAAATATTTGAATACATATTATATTCAGAAAAATCAAATTGGAACTGCAGTGAAAAGGCAGATCGTTTAGTAGCTCCTATTGCTGAAGGGTTTTGGTAATTTATTTACAATGTGTTCAGGGGCAATTGTGTCTTTTACTGTAGGGTACGCAAAAACTCGTACCCACACCTTTGCGTAAGAATGAGACAATATATTCACCATTTTCACAGGCATCTACACAATCTCACTTATTTTTTGTTACATACTGCACACTGGGGTTTCTGAGACCCCACTAAATTTTCCTCTTTATTCTACACAGATTAATGAAACCTGCTATAAGCGGACACTCAAGGTTTGGTCGATTTTGTCCGCTTATTCTAGGTGTCCGCTTATGAGAGGGAACTGCGAAATTTTAATATATATTTATTAACAATTTCCGCTGCTTGAGTTTTTCCGATATTAAATTTTTCAGCGATTTTTCGTACTGATAGATGTTCCTTCTCCGAAATGTTAACAACTTCCATTTTTTCACGTACACTAAGAAGTTTTTTACTAGGCGCAATTTCAAAGAGATCTATTACTACCCAACTGAACAATAAAAATAAAACACAGCAGTCCCGCCGAATAAAATATTTTGTAAATACGACAAAAGTATTTAGTCTCCGCATTAAAACGGAAAAGGTAATTCCCCGGCTCCAGAGTGCGTTGTTTACTATTTATGTGTGTTTTTTCTCCCATTGTCCCATTATGGACCATATGAAAATTTCTCAACATGGACCAGGGTACAAATTATTACATTTTTGTCACTTCTTTAAATTAGGAAATACATAATGGGACAGTTAGTTCCCAGAATTATACCTCTAACCCATAGCCTCCAATCAACATAAACAATTTTGTAAAAATATCTCAACCAAAAAAGTTACAGGGTTTAACAGAATCTTGAAAATGTACAAAATAAAAACTTGCTTAGGTACCTGTTTTTGAATAAATCCCAATTATTCTCAAAGAAAATAATATGGATCCATGACGGATCTGACACCTTCCTAGCTAGCCTATTATTACACTTCAAGTGAAGCCATGATAATATATTAGCCTTGAAAACAGTTTTTGATAACTATCTCAGAAACTAACGCTCCTACGAAGTTTTTGGTTATAACACGAATTATTGAGCAATATATAGTCTACTATATTCCGAAAACAGTGTATTGATACGATGCTCATTTAAAAAGTTAGAATTTTTAATTGTAAAAAAACTGTCATTAGCATTAATGGATTTTGACCAAAATCTAATCAGCTCGTAAGAGTGTCGAAAACTATTTTACCTGAAAATTCTATGAAAATCGGTTCAGCGGTTTAGGAGCTATCGTGTTACGGACATAAATAATATACACACACACACACACAGACAGACATCATGACGATATTGCTAGGATATAATACCTTCTATAGCCATTGCTACGCGGGCTAGGAAGGTAAAAATTATGAAAAAAACTGTTCAATAACATTAACCTAACCAGCAATACATGTAATGATGCCCAAATTCTCTCAGCTGATTTTTGCATTGTTGTCAAGTGTTTCGTCCCAAAATAGACCATGTCCCACTATAGACCACTCTCCCCTATTTTTTTAAATTTCCTGTGAAATTTTATGTAACTTTGTTTAGTATTTTACCGTGGTTTCTGAGATAACCGTGGTTATCTAAAGCAATTAATGTTATTGGGTTTAAAAATAGATTGAAGTTTGTAGAACTAATAAACTAGAAAGATAAACTTTATTGGCCCAGCGACAAAAACTACAAGGAATGAAAATAGTGTATTAACTGATTAATATATCATAGATCAAAGGTCATAAAAAAAATTTTAAATCAAAAAAACACCCAACTGCTAAATTTATTTGTAAGTACTAGTCGCAGTTGAGTATACTTATCATGTACGATGTTCTTTAACTTTTAGTTTTGATGCCCAAAATGCACTTACGAAATTATACAGTTTTGTATTCTCATGAATCAGGTTATTGGGTAATTTTGTATCCAACTGCGACTAGTAGTTACAAGTAAATTTAGCAGTTGGGTGTTTTTTTTATTTAATTTTTTTTTTTTTCAACTTTTAGGTTTAATTCTTATTCAGCCTTATAAAAAGCACTATGCATTTACAATTGATTTAGCTTTACGCAAAAAGTACGTGTAGATTTTCTATGGACGCGAACAGTGTTACCTTCCATTGAGTGAAGGTGGGGGAGGAGAGAGGGAGGAGGGAACTAGTAAAATGGTGTCGAAAAAAATCTATAGCGTATGCCGAAAGAATTTTTGAAATCGCGCTAAATTTGCAAAAGGTATAGCTACAACTATTACTAATAAGGAACGTGGGGGAGGAGAGGGATAGGAAGAAGGAAAGTAATAAAATGATTTTGGAAAAAAAGTGTTAAAGCGTGTGCAGAAAGAGTTTTTGAAATGGCTCTATATTTGTGAAAGGTATAGCTACAACTATTACTAATAAGGAGAGAGGGATGAAGAGATGGAAGGGGAAACTAGTAAAATCTTGGATAAAAATCTAGAAATATTAATAAGCATATTAAAAACGAAATCAGGGAGGCGACCGAAAGGATCTAAGAACAAATCAACATCTAAATTAAACTTAAAAATATAAACAATGCTTCAAGTGCCACTGAACTTTATTTTTACTACTTTATACCGAACCTTATTCTGTACCAACAACCTACATTCGAGAAAATTCGTGGTCCGTCAGCACACCGTGCATTTTTATTTGGGTTTTTTCTTCCTTAGCCGTCTGTGTCTAGAGTAGTTTGACGACCTCCAACGGTGTCGGGCGACGTTAACCGAACGGCAAGATGGTTTAAATGGGACTTACCATCAGGGTCTACTGCAGATGCCTGCCGCTAGGCATCATGGTCTTTATTTTTTATAAGATAAAGTTCAACCCATCGAAGTAGCCAAAATAAATTTAAATTGAGTTTTTTATTTGTCAAGCACTCAAATTTACTGGATGTGTTAGATTTAGACCTAAGGTTCACTCAGCAGTTGTCCCCGCTTTGCTTCAACTATAACTCACAATTTTGTTGTGTTTGCAGCATTATTTTGTTTTATCTAAATCATTTAGTTCACTAGCTCAAAAGGCTTCACTCTTTTTAGTCTTCGAACTAGCATTGTATTGTCTACAAGCTGAATTCACATGTCGATGAATTCTATCATTAGGTGTGTTTGCGTACTTTTTTATACTTTCTGCTACAGTTTCGATTTTTAGGTCCGGATGAAGGTCACTATTTCGCACGTACCAAGGTGCATTCACAATGTTTCTTAATACTTTATTTTGAAATCTCTCTAAAACTAAAATGTTACTACTCTCTTTAGTACAACCCCATAGTTAAATACCATATGCCCATACTGGTTTCAGTATTTGTCTATAAAGCAGTAACTTGTTATGAATTGTTAAATTGGACTTCCCTCCAATAAGCCAGTTCATTTTTCTATACCTTATCTCAAGTTGTTATTTTTTTCCTTAACATGTGCTTTCCAGCGTATTTTGGCATAAAGGTTTTTATATGGCACGTGAATGTTGTTAATTGTGATTTGTATGTGATTTCAATTTTTGTTCATCAACATAAATTGATTTGGTTGTATTTAAGTTTATTCACCACTTTGTGGTTCGATTGTGAACCAATTGTGATTCTTCAATAGATTCTTCTACTGTTAATAAACCAGTATCACCGGCAAATGTTGCTAAGTGACATATGTGGGATATCGCAAATGAATAAGAAGTATAAAAAAGGGCATATGTACGCTACCCTAGGGCAGGCCTGCTTGAACTACTCTTAAATTTGATTATGAATCTTCCTGTTTTACTCTAAAATGTCTATCAAATATATATGATTCCAAAATATCAATATATAATCTTGATATCTAGATTTAATTATTTAACCCTTATATGCACCGTAAGCTCTTAAGCGCGATTATGGGTTTAATCGCGTTTGGGTCCTTTGCTCACATACAAAACAACAAAGAGGGAGAATGGATTAGCTAAGCCTTGTTACGGTGCATCCCAGGGTAAATAAATTGTATTTATTTGATTATTTATAACTTTACCATCCATAAGCACCCCACATTTTAAAATTTGTGAAAGAGTTGAAAAAGCTGTTAATGATAGCCAAGCAATAACCTTCTTAAAACTCTCACAGAGAAGTCAGGAACGTAGATAAGGGGAAGGTATTGTGGGACAGTACTCCCCCTGAGCAGTAGCAGATCCAGGATGTCCGGGGTGGAGGGGCCAAGGAGAAAATACTCTGCCAATATATGGGCCCCTAAGCTCACACTAGGTACTATACTTATAGTGTACGTGCGAGCTAATAAAACTAAAACCTAAAATATATCTTATTCAACTCCAGACTAAATTACCTTTTGTTTGATACCACACAAGCCATGTTTTGACTTAAACTTAAATTTTTGAAATCTACCCCCACCCTTCAAAAATCACAAACTAAAATGTATTTTGTTTAACTCCGGACTCAATTACCTTTCGTTTGATATCACTCACGCCATATTTTCACGTAAACTCTAATTTTTGAAATCTACCCCCACCCTTTTTGAAGAAAAAAAAAACTAAAATGTATTTTGTTTAACTCCATACTCAATTACCTTTTTATTTGGCTTGTGTTCGGTGGATTTTGTTCATTTTTAAATGGGACCATCTCGACCCAAGATCCAGCCTAGGTACCAAATTTCATTAAAATCGGCCAAGCGGTTTTTGAGTTATGCGTCGATACAGACAGACAGACAGACGGCGCGACAAAAAAGTTTCAAAATCATCTGAAACGCAAAGATATATAAAAAATTTTGAAATCGGAACAACTTTTTTTTTCTCGAAAAAATTAGGATCACCATAGCTCACTACTATAGTATAGTATATGTGTGAGCTAAAAAACGCAAAACATTTTTTTTTGCGGTATTTAATAAGAATTAGCTTTAAAGTTTGCCACTATGTTCAAACAAAATGTGCCGCAGGCGAAAATTTGAGCAAAATCAGTTAAATTTTGCGTCAAAATTTGAAAAAATGATATTTTAGCGAAAATATTTTAAAAATTTTAATTTTGGTAAAAATTTGCGGCCTATGGATTGGTTATTTTTTTCCTGGAACCAAAAATTATAAGCTTAATGTCAAGGAGGGAGAGGGACTTTGCCCGCCCCTGGATCCGCCACTGCCCCTGGGCAAGTTTGTATAATGAAATAACACTTAAGTTTCTATACGATTTTATCGTATTTTGGGCGTGGCATCGCTAAAATATTTCGCCTTTGTCGAATTTGCCTCTGACGGTGATCATTTTTTCTAACCTGTCCAGAACCTCATGAGCAACAGCACTTTATATACGGGAGTATCCCCCCTGTAAAGACAATTTTTAAGTTACGGTGGAAAAGGACAGCTTGCTTAAACCAATGTTGAAATCTACATGTAGTAACAAAATAATAGCAAATGCATCCCCAAACCAGTTAATCCCTTTTATTTGGTCAATATCACATCACATATCAAGAATGCCATTTGGATTCGTCTTTTACACTTTATCTTGACCAGAGATCCTACCATGCCGGACCATGTACATTTCTAATGCGGCATGGAGGGAGGCCCGGCGCACTCACCGAACTTGAACTACCGGCCTTGATTGGCGCATTCACCCCGTTGCAGAGGGACGTAGGGGGAATTTAGACGATGGGCCCTAGCTGAGAAGCACTGAGGAGAAGCGCGATTGCCGTTGTGACCTATTTCGCGTTTGACTTGAAGACAGATTTGTGTAACTTTTTAGCTGGGGTATCGCTTGAAAAGTGGTTGTTCTGTTAAGAATGATAAAATTGCAGTATTTATTCACGGTAAAAAATTTTGTCCACAATAAAAACACGTTCTTTTCTTGAATAAATTGTTTTACCTTAAAACAATTTGTTTTGAATTAAAATATTTCTTTTTAGTTCAACTTAGCGTTTAATCTTGAAATAAGATTTTATTTTTCTTCTTTGATTGTTTTGTTTCAGTATACTACATATATATATATAATACAAATTGTCTTCATATAAGTAATATTTTGCTTCCAGAAAAAACGGTGCCTTAGAATAAATCAGTTCCAATTTATATTAAAACAATTTCTGTTACATATAAAATACTCTGCCAATATATGGGCCCCTAAGCTCACACTAGGTAATAAAGTTATAGTGTACGTGTGAGCTAATATAACTAAAAACTGAAATATATTTTATTCAACTCCAGACTAAATTACCTTTTGTTTGATACCACACAAGCCATGTTTTGACTTAAACTCAAATTTTTGAAATCTACCCTTACCCTTAAAAAAAACAAAAACTAAAATGTATTTTGTTAAACTCCGGACTCAATTACCTTTCGTTTGATATCACACACGCTATATTTTTACTTAAACTCTAATTTTTAAAATATACCCCCACCCTTTTTTTTAAATAAATTAAAATGTATTTTGTTTAACTCCAGACTCAATTACCTTTCGTTTGATATCACACACGCCATATTTTCACATAAACTCTAACTTTTGAAATCTACCCCCACCCTATTATTTGGTTTGTGTTCGGTGGATTTTGTTCATTTTTAAATGGGACCATCTCGACCCAAGCGGTTTTTGAGTTATGCGCGTTGGTCGTTACAGACAGACATACAGACAGACAGACAGAAATACAGACAGACAGACGGCGCAACAAAAAAGTTTCAAAATCATCTGAAACGCAAAGATATATAAAAATTTTTGAAATCGGTGCAACTTTTTTTTTCTCGAAAAAATTAGGATCACCGTAGCTCACACTACTATAGTATAGTATATGTGTGAGCTAATAAAGAGGTAAGACATTTTTTGTGCAATATCAAGAAAATATTATCTTGGTAAATACAAAAGCACAAATTATGTTACTTCAAAACAATTTGCTTTGATCTAAGACAATTTCTTTTACCAAAACCGTTTCAAAACAGTCCTCGTTTTATGACTGGAACGGCCTGATGGAATACTGCTATAAACACTTTTAAGAGCCAAATTGGCATCACTGGTGTAATGTAATGGGCGATGCGCGCAGGTTTGACGGCAACGACGTCGATTTCGTGAAGTTAGCGGCCCGACAGGCGGACGGAAGGAAGGATGTCGAGGGCACGGTCACTCTATCAGGATTTATTGTGACAAGTACTGTCATTTGGGGTCAGCAAAGAATACCAAACGAAGTCTTTCTAATAAGCCAGCTGTTTCAGTACTAGGCAGGTACATTTTATGTTTCTCAATATTCATTCGATTTTTTGCATTTTTTATGTGCAAATATTATTTAGGGGAAGTGTACTTAAAATGGGATACCGGCACTTCTGACCAAACTAAAGGTGGCAACGTTGCATGGTATCCCTAGATTTGTTCATTGGGATGGACATAGGCCGCCTTTTTTTTAAATCAGTCATCAGATGGTTACAAGCACGTGCAGCATTTTTTTTGTGTTTGCCTCTTGTAAAAAGTAGGATTAGTTTAAATATTTTATATGAGATTGAGGTAAAATGGTAAATTGCTAAAATGGGATATCCCGTTTTACCTCAATTAAATGAGTGATGAAAACTAATTAATTTTGTTTTTTTTTTAGATGCGGCTTTTTTACGAACGATTTTTTGTTTTCGTTAAGTCTCTGTGTCTTTTTTTATAATAAGTATTATTGGCATTATTTTACTGGTTATTATTAGGTTATTATTTAACCAAGAAATAATTTGTTTTAATTATGCCTATCTTTGTGCCATATTAAGAATAAAAACTATATTATTGTTAAGATTCTTAGATGATTTGTTTAAACAAATTACATCTCATTTTAGTTTCATCTTTGTGTCGTATATTTTTTTTTGTATTAAACCAGTTTTTTTGTATTTTCCATGTTAATTTCATTATTACAAATGAACCGTAAGAAACCAAATAGAATATTTCATCAACAGCATAATATTTTAAACCAATAACGTCAAAACTTTTTTTTGTATAAATTTTTAAAGCTTAAGCAATCTATGATGTGATATTATTACCTACTTAAATCACTTAACTGTCAACATTATTTTTACCTTTTTTTACCTAACTTACTCAGTAATTAAGTAGTTTCAAGGATACACACACACAGGTTATAAGTCGACAAAAAAGATAGCTATGTAAAGTTTTATTTTGTTATTGATGGTTAATTCAAAATTACATAGTTACAAAAATTAATTACATTTCACCCAAGATGTTTAAATGTGCGTGTACCCTAATAAACTGGTTCTTAGAAGGATTTCCCCAAAGCTAATATTTTTTGCCATTTTCGACAAAAAAAGGTTGTCTTTAAGTTTAACGATGCCTATGATGAATCTTTGTGACAAATCACGCACTATATTTATAAAATGTCTCTTAATCATGATTATGGAAACGGTCTAGTGCCATATTGCTTAATGTTTGAACATTCATAACCTAAGCTACCCCATATTATGCCAAATAAACAAGAAAAAATAAAAACAATTAAAAAGTATACCTATACCCACAAAATTGTAACATAACTCTCTAACAAAAAAAACCTATAGTGCAGTTACTGATTCATCAATAACATTGTGAATGGCATTCAGAGGGCATGTCGGGAAAAACGAAGGGAAGAAAAAAAGAAAACCGGGATTTCAAGTAAGCCGAAAAGGAATCAGTAATTCTTCGAATATATATTATTAGAAAATATTAAAATTAGATAAATTGTAACTTGTCAGGCTTCTGGAAGGTTCGGATGAACTTCTCATTTGACATTTTTTAAAAATGTGATGTTGAACACTTTGAAATTTTTAAGAATGGAATTTTATTTATACGGTAAAAAACCCAAGAAAAGAAAAAGTAAACATTCAGATCATCAAACCAGAACCATGGACAGAACACTTCAAGGGACTGCTGCAGGAAACGAGAACCGAATATCTGTCAGCCTCTCCAAGGAGTGACATAGAAGTACATAGAGAGAAGTAATCGAATCGAAAAAGAAATATAAAGAATAGTATTAAAAAGCTTAAATCCGGAAAAGCTAGTGGACCTGGGGGAATATACGATGCTCAAATATGGATCAGAAAAACTACTGGAAAATCTCACATATATTATCAATCCATGCATAAACGGACATCCAGTACCTGTTGGAAAATTGCATTCATATTCTTAATACATAAAAAAGTAGTAGTACAGTAGCCCTCTAAGTGGATTCTACGGTCGAATCCTTAGAGATCTAATAGAGAATGATTTTTATGAACAAGAAGAAGAAAAGTGGGCTTCTTACAGGCAGATCTTGTAGTGATAATGTTTTTTGTCTTAAACAAGAAATTAAGAAAAGGAGTGCTAGAAACCTAGAGACTCATGTGACCTTTGTGCACCTACAAAAAGCATATGATACCGTTCCAGTAGAAAAGTTATGGGCAGTGTTAGAGCAAACTAATATTAATCATACATAAATACCAGCGATAAAAGAACTATCAAAAGGGTTACAATCTAAAATTGGAAATCGACTTTCCAAAGAATTCCTGGTAATGAAGGGCTTAGGACAGGGATGTTGTATCTCTCTAAAAAACTGGAAACGTAAAGTACACGGCATGCAGCGGCGTAGCGTGCCCGCAAGGGCGGGGGGGGGGGGGGGGGCGACCGCTAAAAAGGGCGCCTCTGAAAACTGAAAAAAAATCTTGCGACCAAAAAAAAAAAAAGGTCATCATGTGTGAGGGGGCGGGCGACCGGTCACAACCATCATGTGTGAGGGGGCGGCCAACAGGTCACAACATCATGTGTGAGGGGGCGGCCGACAGGTCACAAGGGCGCATCTCACAAATCTTGCAACCAAAGAAAAAAAAAAGGTCTTCATGTCGTTAGTTTCCTTTGGCGCCCACTCAACTGGCCGTTGCCGGCCCGACTTAATAAAGCTGGGGGCGCTTCGACCACCAATGGGGCGTCACTACCATCGGGGCGGGGGGGGGGGGGGCGACGAACCCTCCGCCCCCCCCCCACGCTACGCCGCTGACGGCATGGGAATACAACTTAACAACAGATTTGCCATATACACACTACAGTTTGCTGACGACCAAGTAATTGTAGCTAATAATAAAGAAGACATGAAGTATATGATGAGAAATAATACCAAAAGTGGGGGTTAACAGTGAACTGGACAAGACACAGTACTTATATTGGTAACGAATCAAGTGAGAGTTGACTATGGACAAACAATATCTCCATGCAATGAGTATCTATACTTGGGTGTCACATTTGATAAGAAAGGAACAGACTGTAAGGAACAGGAAAAAATAATAGTAAAAGCAGAATGTGTCGAAATGGATGCAATAAGAAGATCAATGATATTATTTAGAACAGATCTTATATGTAATGAGACCATAAAAGAAAGAATGGGAATCGAGGGAAGCATAACGGATGACATCAAGATGATTGTCAGGATCGAAGGAGGTGGAGAATAGGCGTCGGACAACGTAGAAAAACGTTCTAAACCAACATAGTAGTAGTGACATTTTTAAGGCATCTTTTATTATGGATTTTTTAGAGGTTTACTGAATAGATTCCCGCTGGGTTAACAACAAGGCGATCAGAAAAAAAAAATCACAATTTGAGGGTGATGCGTACGCAATTTTCAATGAAACTATACACGCCCCGATGCCTGTTCCCGTTTTATTACGCAAGGTTTGACGTGATCGTTCTGAATTATGTGTCTCAATGATGTAAGAAGATCGTAAAGATTGTATTATAATGTGAGATGACGAGATACCTCTATTTTATTTTATTCGATTGACGAGGTAAATGAATAAGACAGATTTTAAAAGAGTTCATTTAAATTAAAGGGGATATTTTAGGTTTGTTCTTCAAAATTATACAAAACAGAATTTTCGCAAAATAAACGCCGAAATAAGATAGAGTTTCAGAAATGGGATTGGCAGATAGTTCAGGCGCTTGAGGTAGTTGAGTATACAAAACATGAGAACCGCAGTTTGACAGCAATTTTTGGTCCAATTTTTTTTTATCTCCCCTCCTCTTATAGCTAATTTCTGAAAATTTGACTAAATTGACGCCTTAAAGCCACAGAAAATCTAAACTAAAAAATAAACTCATATTAGTTTTTGATATTTTAGCTACAAAAACTCTCCAGACTCCCGAAAATCTGAAACTTTTAAGGTTTTTTCAAATTTTCTCATCAAACTAAGCTTCTTAGGGAATAATATGTAATACCCTTTATTGTAGACAGTGAATTTCTTTTTAACAATGTAGTAGTGACATAGTGAGTAAGTGTGACGAATTTTCCAGCGGCGTCCGTTTATGATTATGATTAATTATGATTTTCTTAAAAACCAAGCCCTTTATTAAAAAATGTGTTTTGTATTTTATTATAGACAATAAAATTTCCTTTAAAACACTGTTTAACAAGGAAAGATTGTTTTTATGAATAACAATTTAGAGGCGTCCGTAAATTAAATCAATTTTTAAAAATCACTAAATTTATAAAAATTTTTTACATAGAAACTATCGCCGGTACTGATGCCTGTTCCCGTTTTATTACGCAAGGTTTGACGTGATCGCTCTGAATTATGTGTCTCAATGATGTAAGAAAAGAAGATCGTATTATAATGTGAGATAACGAGATATTATATTATTTTAGCTCTATTTTATTTTATTCGATTGATGAGGTAAATGAATATGACCAATGACTAATGAGTATATGACCCATATAGAGTGGCAACCGGCGAGCATTGCAACATTGAGGAGCAGATGGCGCTGAAATAAATTCGTCTGGTACGCAATATTCAGGGACTACAAGTAAGATTCAGGTGCATGTGCTAGTTTCGAGGTTCATGCCTGTCCAAGGCCAACACAAAAATAGAGGCCACGACCCTGAAAAAATCAGCTGTTCTCCGGGGGCTGATTTTTACATTGGGTCTTATGGGAGGTCAGACGTTTTTTTATGATATTTTCAAAATGGCACTGCAGATTTCGGCGAAATTTGAGTGAAATATTCTCAGACACCTTCCCCATATTCCACCAAACTTTTATAAGGCTGCAAGATTATTAAAAGGTTAAAATCTTCAAAATTTCGCATTCCTTATTTTGAATTCAAATTACCGCATGCCAACTGTTATATTTGACATGTATTTGACTTTGTCATCTGTGTTTGTCACAATCGCTTCTGTTTTAAATTTAATTTTAGTGTGAGCTAATGAAGCGGCTCTGAAAAATTTTGGATTACTATACATTTTGAAAAATTGTTCTTCGAGAATGTAGTAAAAACAATCTTAAAACCGGCTTTATTTTTTTAAAAATCAGATAATCATGAACCGTCATTCCAACTTCAATATTTTAAAGACAATCAGCTGAGTCGTGGCGCAACCATCAAAAAAATCAGACCCAGATGTGACGTCAACAAAGTGCCCACATAGCACAATCACGTGTTTAACACGTAAAAAAGGCGTGAGAAAGAAAACGTTGATTTTAAAAGCTGCTAGAAAAAAACGTTTGTTTCATATATGAAAACAAGCTTAATAGGTCATTCATTAACGTTATAAAAAATAACGTTGCTAAAAACTGCGTTGTAATAACGCCATTATCAAATTAAAATCATTTCGCGTCTCTTTTAAGTTAAAAAAATGTTATTAAAAAAACGTGACCAAAAAAGACGCAGAAAGTTAGTAGGTTTTAGAAGTCTTAATCTAGTTGCGTTTTAGAACATGTTGTGGAGGACTTTTCAAGTGTTAATTTGGTACATAAAAATAACGAGGGTAATAAACACGTTATATACACAGCACCAGAAACTTCAGCAAAAAGTGGATTTTTATAGCTTGATTTCTCCGTGTTTTTAAGTTATCTTTAAGCATGTAGATTTAACAAAATAAATATTACATAGTATGAGGTTGTTTTCAAGTAAAAAAAAACTTTGTTATTTTTGTTCACGTTAATTTAATGTTGATGTCATTTTTGTGCTATGTGGGTGGAGGATCGTGGCCCGTCCGTTTTGATAGCCCTGGCTTGTCATACAAATGCCATTAGATCATAGTAGTTGTCCCTGAATATTACGTACTAGATGAATTTATTTCAGCGCCATCTGTCCCTCAATGCTAAAACGCTCGCCGGTTGCCACTCTATATGGGTCATATACTCATTGATAAGACAGATTTCAAAAGACAGTTTGTTTTTGAAAATTATTCAAAACAAAATTTTTGCAAAATAAACGCCGAAATAAGATATCAGATAGGGTTTGAGAAATGGCATTGGCAAATGCTGCAAGCGCTTCAGGTAGTTGAGCATACAAAACTTGAGGACCGCAGTTTGACAGCAATTTTTGGTCCAAGTTATTTAATCTCCCCTCCTCTTATAGCCGATTTCTGAAAATTTACTAAATTGACGCCTCAAAGCCACAAAAAATCTCTAAAAATAAATTCATAATAGTTTTTGAATTCTACAAAAACCCTCCAGACTCCCGATAATCTGAAAATTTTAAGTTTTTTTCAAATTTTCTTATAAAAATTAGCTTATGAAAAATATGTAATACCCTTAATTGTAGACAGTGAAATTCCCTTAACAATTTATTAGTGAGAAGGTAAGACTAAAAGGTTTCAGTACAGTTGACCTATTAACCATGAAAATCCTAATAGAACGAGCCAACGAATACAACATTCCACTATATATTGCGTTGCAACTTTAAAAAAGCTTTCGATAGCATTGAGCACCTGGCAGTAAAAGCATTTTTAATTAATAGCCGAATAGATCACATTTATACAGATTTAATTGTCAATATATATATATATAGCGAAGCAACAACATCAATCAAAATCTACGAAGGAACCAAGCCAATCTACATAAGAAGAGGTGTCAGACAGGGTGACAAAATATCCCCTAAACTATTTAACCAGCCCCTAGAAGATGTTTTTAAAAATTTAGATTGGGAAGAAATAGGCATCAAAGTAAACGGACAATACTTGAACCACCTAAGATAAGCTGATGATATTGCCTGGAGGAACTGGATACAGCAGCTAAAAATATAGGCTTGAGTATGAACTGCACTAAAACTAAAGTCATGACAAAGACAGAGGATATCACGATCAGAATAAACCAAGAGAAAATAGCACAAGTATACCTGGGACAAATTATTAAACTAAAAATGGAAACGGCTGAAATCAAGAGACGAGTAAGATTGGCCTGGGCAGTAATAAATAATATCATCAGTACCTCAAAACGAAAGTGTATCACCAATGTATCCCAGACCTGGGCACTTACAAAATCAAACATGAATAAGGCAACAAAAGCCCAAAGATCAATGGAAAGACAAATGTTACATGTAAAGCTAATAGATAGAAAAAGGAATGAATGGATAAGAAATAAAACAAAAGTAAGGGATGTCAGAGAAGAAGTAGCAAAATTAAAATGGAAATTTCCCGGTCATAACGTTAAACAGACATACGATCGATGGAACAACTGTATTGTAAACTGGAGACCCTGGGAAAATAAAAGAAGTAGGGGAGGACCCCAAACACGGCGACAGACAGAGAAGAATGGAAGATATTGGGAGAGGCCTATGTCCAAAGATGGATCGAAGAAGGCATATATAGAGATCATTGAAGAAGGCTAGATAGATAGAGGTAAGACTAATGACAAACTTTCCGGCGTCCGTTTATGAAGGTAATGTAAAAAATGAAAAAAGCAATGTTTGTCCCATATTTTACCCGATTTTCTTAAAAACCAAGCCCTTTTTTAAAACATGTGTTCTGTACTTTATTATAGACAATAAAACAAGGGAAGATTTTTTTAATGAATAAGAATTTAGGGACATCCGTATATTATATCAAATTTTAAAAATTACTAAACTTACCAATTTTTTTACAAGTTTTATCCCATTTTCTTAAAAACTAAGCTCATTGGGAAAAAAATTATACCACCGTTTTTGTAGAAAAATTTTAAACAATGTATAAGTAAGTCAGAAAGATCAGACTTATGACAACTTCTCTAGCGGAGTCGGCGTCCGTTGATTGAGAAAATGTAAAAAAAAATTGAAAACAAAATATTTGTAATATGTTTTCCCGTTTTGTTAGCTACTAAGCTCTTGAGTAAGAATTGGATCCATTACGAATCCTACACCTTCCTAGCTACCCTATTAACTCAAGTGAGGCCATGATAATATATTACCCTTGAAAACAGTTTTTCTAAATATCTAAGAAACTAAAGCTCCTACGAAGTTTTTGGTTATAACACGAATTATTGAGCAAAGTATAGTCTACTAGATTCCGAAAACAGTGTATTGATAGGATGCTCCGTTAAAAAGTAAGCATTTTTAAAAAAAATTTATTGTCAAAAACCTGTCATTAGCGTTAATAGATTTTGACCAAAATCTAATCAGCTCGTAAGAGTGTCGAACACTATTTTACCTAAAAATGTTATGAAAATCGGTTCAACGGTTTAGGAGCTATCGTGTTACGGACAGAAATAATATACATACACACACAGACAGACATCACGATGCTAGGATAGGTCAAAATACATCCAAATAACAAATTTGTGGCGGTATCTGAAAAAAAAAAATTCGTCGAAAATAATACCTTCTCTAGCCATTGCTACGCGGGCTAGGAAGGTAAAAATGTGCTCTATAGGCGATTTTTATTTTTAAACGTTGTAGGAAGTAAGATTATTCTTCAGATTAGAACTTCAAAGGCGTCCATAAAATCACCAAACAAATTAATTTTGTTGCAGGTTTACTCTAATTTTCCAGAAGAAAAAATGAGTTCCAGACTTTATTGTAGGAAATAAAATTTGATTTTTAAAAGTCTGTAACACACAAACACAAGTTATTAATAAAAATCCCATATTTTTTATTCACGTTATCCCTTTTGACGATGTTTTGGTAACAAATGGTCAACAAAAACCTTTCTTTTACAACACTAAATTGTCACAAAAGTTATATTTCTGTATTTGAGTGCCTGGTTATTCGATACGGTCATCTCGGTGGTTTATGATCTTTCAATCTTTTCATTGATTTATGATGGTCGAAATTGGCAATTTTTACTGCTGGACTTTAAAATTTTAGTGGGCTTTGTTAGTGAAACAGGCAATTTGCCACGCAGCGCAAACGTGTAAAAAGATCTGCCTGTTTCGTTTTCGTTGCATGCCAATTTAATAGTAGTTGTTATACCCCGTGGCCAGCTTTCTATCTAGGGGTGGAATTTTTGTATGGCCCATAAGGATTGAATGGGAGAACAGACCAACGTTGCCAGTTTAGCGAAAATATCAGTATAAACCGCTACTTGGTTCGCGAAAGGTCAACTTTTCAGTTTTATGCATTAAACGGGGTGATAAACAACCAGAATAATACCTTAAACTTTTGCTTGTTCCTAAATGTAAATAATTCACTTACTTTTACAAACAAACAGAATTTTAAATTGTTATTCTCGTTATAGATTTTCGTTTCACATTCACTAAAGTCAATTTTTTTTTCACCACAGTTTACCAATCTATTGGTAAACTGTTGCTTAATTTTAGGTTAACCCTAACAAAGGTAATCGTAGACCACAGTGAACGCGGCGTGGTTATAGGACACGAAAGAGTGGTCGAGACCTTAGAGGGCGGCAGAGGTCGTATTGAGCCTCAAATGAAGTTCCACGAAGCTTATTTAGTACTTTTTAAACCAAAAACGAAAATTTTCAGAAAATATTGATAATGTTACTTTAAATGCTCGCAGGCGACATGCGCCACAGGCAAAAATGTTTCAAATACAAAAGGAACATTTTTAAACAAAAATCGATACAAGAAAAGTTGATAGTAAAGTTGATAATTTTAAGGTCAAATTGATTAAATAATACTTTTAACTAACCTTTTTCTTTTAACCAAAATCTAATGCCGACATAAAACTTGTGTGTATCATATTGGGTTCATATTGGTGTTCTTGAGTTATCGTGTTTTAGGAACTAAATAACTCACATTAAATAAAATTTTAAAAATAAAATTTTAACGTTTTTAATAGTCCACTTCTTGTATGGTGACAAGTCAAGTAATAATTCTCGCCCTAAAAAAATGTTTCAGATTGTCCGCCCCTTAACGAGTGCGACCGCGTGCGCCTGTAGTAATTTATCAAGGGACTGCAGGACTCGGGCGTATCGCGGTCTCTTTTTAATAAATGCTATACTCTATTTGTTTTTTATCCCCTTGTGGAAATTAACCCCCTAAATCTGAACTTGTTCATGCTTTCACATAGTGGCATGTAAACAAGCTGGATTGCAACAATTACAGAGGAGTTTCAGTAACCAGTACTATAAGTAGATTGTACGGTAGGATTCTTAGAGATCTACCAGAGAATGATTTTCATAAACAATAAGAATAAGAGCAAAGTGGGTTTCGTGCAGGCAGATCTTCTAGTGAGAAGTTTTTTGAAGTGTAAACTTCTTTAGGCGCGTTTAGCAGTTTTGTGGGTAGTAAATTGACCTGAGCCGTCAGGCTCGGCTATGTAACCCTCATTCGGGTAAAGTCGGCTCGAGTCGAGAGGAACATTCAGCGAGCGATATGATGATTCAGATGAAGGCCAGTAATATTAATTTCGCCTTGTTGAAGTTTACACTTCTGCCGTGTGGTCTTAAGCAGACACAATTTTTTTTTGTCTTAAACAAGTAATTGAGAAAAGAAATGCCAGAAACATAGAGACTCATGTTACCATTGTGGACCTACAAAAAGCATATGATACCGTTCCAGTAGAAAAATTATGAGCAGTTTTAGAGCAAACTAATATCAATCTTACATACATAAAAGGGATAAAAGAACTATCCATAGGGTCAAAATCTATAATTAAAATTGGAAATCCACCTTTAAAATAATTGCTGGTAACGAAAGACTTAAGACAGGGATGTTGTATATCTCCAACTCTTTTTAATATATATATATATATATATATATATATATATATATATATATATATATATATATATATTTATCGCAGTAGCTCTGAAAAACTGGAAATGTAAAATACACGGCATGGCAATACAACTTAACGACCGATTTACCATATACACACTACAGTTTGCTGACGACCCACATTATCTAATCTATAATATCTAATAATAATTCTCGCCCTAAACAAAATGTTTAAGGTTGTCCGACCCATAACGACTTCGACCAGTCACCACTACAAGGTTCGTAGGTAACGGACCACTTGCGCCTGTAGTTATTTATCAAGGATATTTTTGGCAACGCTTTCTAGCGTATCGCGGTTTCTTATTAATACATGCTCTTACGGAAATTAAGTCCCCTAGATGTGGACTTGTTCACGCGGTAGAGAGGGCTGTGGATGGAGCAAACGAAATACATACCTTAAGGTCTGAATAACGCTAAGGATTCCTTAACTTCCTTGGTGCAAATGGCTATTAGTCTCCCGACCACTTCGCATTTTAATCGCCAAACTGTCAAGATCAGCGTCTTACGTGCGTAACGGAAAAATCTGGAATGGACGACCTTTCTGGAAAGCTTTTTTTTAAATTAATTAGATTGATTTGTTTTTTAATTGGTTCACGCGGCATTAGCGTATTTGAAAAACGTGATCTTGAAACGGATCGTATCACGTAAGTTTCAGAAAAATTGGATTTTAATGAGTTTTACATCACACAGTGTTGGATAATGAAGTTTTTCAATTAGGGATGTCAGTCCCGGATTCTCGAAGTTCTGGGATTCTGGACAAAGAACCCGGGATTAGACTGACGAATTTATATGAACCATTTAGCCCACAACAAGCGCGAATTTGTAGGGGGGCTAACGTGGTAATTAACCCCCCCCTCTAGAAAAAAATATGTGCTTTTTTATTTAATAAATAAAAGGCTTAACGGATAACTACCCCCCCTAGAAAAAAAATAAATGCACAAAAATTACCCCCCCCCCCAGATCCGCGCTTGGTGGGGCCATAGTGGAGCGAAAAAACCATACCTTGAGTTAAGATTCGAAAAAACGTCATATAGAAAATTTTAGGGTAGGAAATCCCATAAGACCAAAATGGCCAAACTTTGAAAATTCATATTTTAAAAACTATACAGTTTATTAACAACAGCACCGAGTTCCAGTATGGTGGGGCCATAGAGATGCGAAAAAACAACACCTTAAATTAGGATTCGAAAAAACGTAATTTAGTGAATTTTAGGGTAGGGAATCCCATAAGACAAAAATGACCAAACTTTGAAAATTCATATTTTAAAAACTAGACAGTTTATCAACAAAAGCACCGAGTTACAGCATTGTGGGGCCATAGAGATGCGAAAAAACCACACCCTGAGTTAGGATTCGGAAAAACGTCATATAGAGAATTTTGGGGTAGGAAATCCCATAAGACAAAAATGGCCAAACCTTGAAAATTAATATTTTAAAACTATATAGTTTATGATTAAAAGCACCGAGTTGCAGTATGTTGGGTCATAGACATGCGAAAAAACCACAGCATGAGTAAGATTCGAAAAAACGTCATTTAGTGAATTTTTGCTATCCCATAAGACGAAGAAGAAGAAGAGAACTATATAGTTTATCAACAAAAGCACCAAGCTGCACCCTGAGTTAAGATTCGGAAAAAAGTCATTTAGCGAATTTTAGTGTACGGATTCCATAAGACCAAAATGGCCAAACTTTGAATATTCATATTTTAAAAACTATATAGTTTATCAACAAAAGCACCAAGTTGCAGTATGGTGGGGCCATAGAAATGTGAAAAAACCACACCGTGAGTTAAGATTCGAATAAACGTCATTTAGCGAATTTTAGGGTAGGGAATCCCATAAACCAAAATGACCAAACTTTGAAAACTCATATTTTAAAAACTATACAGTTCATCAACAAAAGCATCGACTTGCAGTATGGTGGGGCCATAGAGATAGGAAAAATGACACCCTGAGTTAAGATTCAGAAAAATGTCATTTAGTGAATTTAAGGTTGGGAATCCCATAAGGCCAAAATGGCCAAACTTTGAAAATTAATATTTTAAAACTATATAGTTTATTAACAAAAGCACCGAGTTGGAGTATGGTGGGGCCATACAGATTCTAAAAAACGTCATTTAGGGAATGAACCAACATACTACATAAGATTTATGCCCATGTCGTGCAGCGCTCCGTCCCGTTTTCAGAGGTTCACGTTTTCAGAATATTTTACCCAAAAAAAATTTTTCCGCGTCCGGTTATTAGAGTGTCCGGTTATAGGAGTGAATTTTACATGTAAAGAAATAGGAAAAAGCTTGGTTCCAACAAGTTTGTCCGCCTAAAGACAGTGTCCGCTTAATAGAGGTGTCCGCAAAGAGAGGTTTCACTGTATATAGATTAGTACAATTTTTTAATGATATTTCGTTTGTATTAAATAACCTGTAGACTCTTTCTGAATTAAATTTAATTTTGAAATATTAAACTTATTTACTCCACACGGCGAGAGAGACCAGAACATGTTGTACGTTGTTCTTACCTCTTCTTTCATTAATCTCTGCAACTCATAATAAGTGTAATTTCTTCATCATTTAAAATTCCTTAGGGCGCTTAATTTATTTAAAGTCTGCAACATAGCCAGTTATAGCTGCAGCACGGCAGCCAGAATGCTCATCATACAAAATTAGTGACTATGCTGCAGACAGACACGCAATGAACAGTTATTAGCGGGTAGGAGACAATTCGCCGCGGGCTTTTTAATTTTTATTTTTATCTAACTTAATTTTTTTTAAATGTTGTTGGGAGATCAAAATTTGTTTTAAACCTAACCGTGATCAATTGATCGCAAGCATATCCTAATCCATGTCTGAACCACGAACATTTTGAAAAAAAAGTCTCCAAAAATAATGGTTTTTCAAAACAAAAAATGTTTTTCCTATAAGTAGTTTTTCCAAAAACTAATTTAAAAAAAAATCTTTTTTAAAACAATACTGTTTTAAAAAATGTTTTTTTTCAAAAACTACATGGTATAAATTTTGTCTACAATGAAAACACGTTTTTTTCTTGAATAAATTGTTTTACCTTAAAACAATTTTTTTTCAATTAAAATATTTCTCTTTAGTTCAACGCAGCCTTTAATCTTGAAATTAAACTTTATTTTTCTTCTTCAATTGTTTTATTTCAGTATACTACATTTTGTAACAAAGCAAATTGTCTTCATATAAGTAATATTTTGCTTCCAGAGAAAACGGTGCCTTAGATTAATTCAATTTTAATTTATAATAAAACAATTTATGTTTCACATTAAAATAAAAGCCAAGACATTTTTTATTCTAAATAAAGAAAATATTCTCTTGGTGAATAGGAAAGCACAAAATATTTTACTTCAAAGCAATTTGCTTTGATCTAAGACAATTTTTTTACCGTGTAATTTAAAAAAAAAGCTAAAAAAAAATTATTTTGCAAAAAACTATTTTGTTTAAATATTTTTTGAAAAATATGTTTACTACACACAAAACATTAAAATAAAAATTATCGAGGCGAGTTGTCCTATTTTGCGTTACTAGCAACCTGCAAAAAATACAAAACCCTAACATCTAGGCGCTAACGTCAACATCAAAAATTATCAAACTCAAATTCTCAATAGGGACCGCTAATATAGTACAAATCTATTAATAAAATCTATATGTTTGTGGCAGATTCATTTTACAAACACAACTTTTTCTGGGTATTACGCCACTAGTAAGGAAAATTACTTTAAAAAATTATAAAAAACCACTGCGTTTCTCCTAGAAAAATAAAAATCACTAATTTGTCAGTGGCTTTCTATAAAAATAAATAGTTGCCTAGTAAAATCTAAACCACTTATCTTTTAATTGAATTTGAATACGCTACGTTTCGATTGCCAATCTACAATCGTTTTCAAGCTTTTTATTTATATTTAAGATTTTGAGAGCAACTATTTATTTTTATAGAAAGCCACTGACAAATTAGTGATTTTTATTTTTCTAGGAGAAACGCAGTGGTTTTTTATAATTTTTTAAAGTAATTTTCCTTACTAGTGGCGTAATACCCAGAAAAAGTTGTGTTTGTAAAATCTATTAATGACCTAGGAATATTGGAAATACCGAATTTATATCTATAAGTTTACTTTTCAGCCTAATAAACAAGGTCCATTAATTTGCAAATGTACCTATTGTACATGCTTAATCAATTATAGAATTACCATTGCATTGACTTCTAGATAAAATTAGAGACCCTGTACACGGTAAAAAAAATTGGCTTAGATCAAAGCAAATTGCTTTGAAGTAAAATAATTTGTGCTTTCCTATCCACCAAGAGAATATTTTCTTGATACTGCACAAAAAATGTCTTGCCTCTCTATTACTCTATTTTAATGTGAAACAGAAATTGTTTTAATATAAATTGGAACTGAATTATTCTATGGCACCCTTTTCTCTGGAAGCAAAATATTACTTATATGAAGACAATTTGCTTTGTTGCAAAATGTAGTATACTAAAAAAAACCATCAAAGAAAAAAAATACTCTGCCAATATATGGGCCCCTAAGCTCACCCTAGGTACTATAGTTATAGTGTACGTGTGAGCTAATATAACTAAAAACTGAAATATATTTTATTCAACTCCAGACTAAATTACCTTTTGTTTGATACCACACAAGCCATGTTTTGACTTAAACTCAAATTTTTGAAATCTACCCCCACCCTTAAAAAAAACAAAAACTATAATGTATTTTGTTAAACTGCGGACTCAATTACCTTTCGTTTGATATCACACACCCCATATTTTCACTTAAACTCTAATTTTTTAAATATACCCCCACCCTTTTTTTAAAATAAATTAAAATGTATTTTGTTTAACTCCAGACTCAATTACCTTTCCTTTGATATCACACACGCCATATTTTCACATAAACTCTAATTTTTGAAATCTACCCCCACCCTTTTATTTGGTTTGTGTTCGGTGGATTTTGTTCATTTTTGAATGGGACCATCTCGACCCAAGACCCAGCCTAGGTACCAAATTTCATTAAAATCGGCCAGGCGGTTTTTGAGTTATGCGCGTTGGTCGTTACAGACAGACATACAGACAGACAGACAGACACAAACCAAATAAAAGGGTGCGGGTAGATTCCAAAAATTAGAGTTTATGTGAAAATATGGCGTGTGTGATATCAAACGAAAGGTAATTGAGGCTGCAGTTAAACAAAATACATTTTAATTTATTTAAAAAAAAAGGGTGGGGGTATATTTTAAAAATTAGAGTTTAAGTAAAAATATGGCGTGTGTGATATCAAACGAAAGGTAATTGAGTCCGGAGTTTAACAAAATACATTTTAGTTTTGGTTTTTTTTAAGGGTAAGGGTAGATTTCAAAAATTTGAGTTTAAGTCAAAACATGGCTTGTGTGGTATCAAACAAAAGGTAATTTAGTCTGGAGTTGAATAAAATATATTTCAGTTTTTAGTTATATTAGCTCACACGTACACTATAACTATAGTACCTAGTGTGAGCTTAGGGGCCCATATATTGGCAGAGTATTTTACCGGGTATGTATGACATACAGTGAAACCTCCTATAAGCGGACACTCACGGTTCCGTCGATTTTGTCCGCTTATTGGAGGTGTCCGCTTATGAGAGGGAACTGCGAAATTGTAATATATATTTATTAACAATTTCCGCTGCTTGAGTTTTCCCGATAATAAATTTTTCAGCGATCTTTCGTGCTCATAGATGTTCCTTTTCCGAAACGTTAACAACTTCAATTTTTTGACGTAAACTAAGAAGTTTTTTACTAGGCACTATTTTAAAGAGATCTATTAGTACCCAATTGAACAATAAAAATAAAACACAGCAGTCCCGCCCCCCGCCGAAGAAAATGTGATGTAAATACGACAGAAGTATTTAGTATCCGCATTAAAACGGAAAGAGGTAATTCCCCCGCTGCAGAGTGCGTTGTTGCCAACATACTACATAATGTTTATGCCCATGTCGTGCAGCACTCCGTCCCGTTGTCAGAGGTCCGAGTCCGGTTAAGAGAGGTTTAAAAATGTTTTAACCAAAAAAAATTGTCCATGTCCGGTTATTAGTGTCCGGTTATAGGAGTGAATTTTACATGTAAAGAAATAGTAAAAAGCTTGGTTCCAAAAAATTTGTCTGCTTAAAGGGAGTGTCCGCTTAATAGACGTGTCCGCAAGGAGAAGTTTCACTGTATTTTAAGGCAATAGAGACGCGACAACCATATCAAAGTCAAATTTATTTAAGTCAAAATAAAAGGAGGGAAATATCGGTATCTTTTACTCCAGCAAGAGCTAAGTTACCTTGATGAGTAAAAAATGCAATCAAGGGTTGCTTAATTTTAATTTTTGTGTTGGTCAATTTTCTCAAGCATCCAGTTTTCGGAAGAGAAAACAGTTTCCGTCTCCTGCGTAATATGAAGTCAGGCCATTACCTTTTAAAAGAGGTCCCAAAATAAACCGAATGAACCATAGTTATTTTTTCAAATTCCGTTTAAACATGAGGCAGCTATAAAATAGATAAACATCCCAAATTTTTATTACACTTTCTTGTTTTGACTAGGTAACACAGAGAGAACTATTCAAATTTTAGAGGAACCTTTTTTCAACATTCTCGGAAAAGAATGTCATAATAATAAACTTGTTTAGAACATTGAGCCCGACTGCGACTGTTGACACTACTAGCAAAAGTATAAGGCAGACATGCAAAAATACCACTTTATCATCTATTTATAAACAAATTGATAAAAAAAATCTGAATCAGATTCCCGATTTTACCTCTTTCTTTGTTTAGTTATGAATTTACAATAAATCAGCATAATTAATTAAAAAACAGGTATTTTTTTCAAAACTTTCATTTTGAGCTACGCCACTGACTTCCAAAACAGAACCTATTGTATTTCAAAAGAGGTACAAAATACACCAAATATGGTATTTGGTAAATTGGATACCTAAGGAAGGGCGAGTACAAAATGTAACAATTTAAAAAACGGCAAAATTTTGATAGTAAGAAGTTTTGGGTTTGTAAATTTTATCTGCTTTATTTTCCTCTAACTAGACACCGACAAAAGAAAAAATAAAAATGTATTTCAATCAAACCAAACTAATTTGGCCCAAGAAAAACATAGTATTTTTTGCGACGAAAACAGTAAATTTTCAGTATTATGTAATATTTTGGCTAAAATTACAGGGAACATAGCTTTGGTACAGTCAGGGACTTTTTAATTGGCCGCGCATGAAAATAAAAAATATTCCTATTTGAACTTAGAAAACCCAGTTTGAACTAAACAAAAAAAATTGTGAACCTTATCTGTCTTTATACATACGTATTATAACAGAATATTTTTTCCAATATCTTTATATTATAAATTTTGACAGAAAAATATAAACCGGCAACTTAAAAAGTCCCTGACTGTACCTTCGACATTATCTAAAACTATTTTTGCACAGCCTTCGTAAACTAACGAGCCACGAACCAGAAGAAACGGCAACACAGCGTGGAGGCCAGTCATTTTCGTCCACGTGCGTCGCCCACCACGCTAGTTACTGGCCGTTTCCACGCAGATAATGTTTTTTTTTAACTTTTAGTATATTTCAAATCGCGTTACCAAATAAAACAACTGTTCTGGTTTTAGTGAGATGTGTGGTGAACTTAAAATTATATTACCTACTTAATAAAAGCTGTGTAAAAAAAGACCTTTTGTACACCGGTAATAAGTGAGGTTAGATGTTTGTTTTTGTTTGGAATTTTTGGTCTGTTTTTTCTTTTTAAATTTTAAACATGCCGCGAAAGTGTTGGGTACCCGGTTGCAAAAGTAACGATGCATTAATGAAGAGGGTCACGAAACAACCTTTAGCTTCCCAAAAGAAAATGACCTAAAAAATGCTTGGCTTCAGGCCATACACAGAGAAGATTATGTTGTGACTGCATCTTCAGTGGTTTGTTGGAAACATTTTGACATAAGTAACGTTGGTAGAACCGAGATAATTAGGGATAAAGAGGGAGTACAAAAGGAGGTGCCACTAACATTCCCTAAGTTAAACAATGGGGCAATACCTCGGCTATTTGAATCTCAACCCGAGTATATGTCAAACCCCAAACCTCCAGTAAGAGAAAATCCTGACGACAACGAAAAAAATTGAAGAAAGGAAGGGTATGGAAATATATATAAATATATATTGCGTTTATAGACTTCGAAAAAGCATTGAGCACTCGGCAGTAAAAGATCTTTAATTAATAGCCGAATAGATCACAGATATACAGACTTAATAGCCAATATATATAGTGAAGCAACAACATTAATCAAAATCCACATAGGAACCAAGCCAATCCGCATCAGAAGAGGTGTCAGCGTGACACAATATTCCCTAAATTATTTAACCAGGCCCTAGAAGATGTTTTTAAAAGCTTAGATTGGGAAGAAATAAGCATCAAAGTAAACGGACAATTCTGAACCACCAAGATATGCTGATAATATCAATCAATCTAAAAGAAAATAGAACAAGTAGAGGAATATATAGGACCCGGGACAAATTATTAAACTGAAAAGAGAAAAGCAAACAGCTGAAATCAAGAGACGAGTAAGATTGGCCTGGGCAGCATTCGGTAAATTAAGCAACATATTAAGAAATAAAAAATATCCTCAGTACCTCAAAACGGAAGTGTATAACCAATGTATCCTTCCTGTACTTATCTATGAATCCCAGACCTGGACACTTACAAAATCAAACATGGATAAGGTAACAAAAGCCCAAAGATCAATGGAAAGACAAATGTTACATGTAAAGCGAACAGGTAGAAAAGGAATGAATTGATAAGAAATAAAACAAAAGTAAGGGATGTCAGAGCAGAAGTAGCAAAATTAAAATGGAAATTTGCCGGTCATATTATCAGACAGAAAGACGATTGATGGAACAAATGTATTGTAAACTGGAGAACTTGGCCAAAGATGGATTGACGAAGGCTAAATAGAATAGATATAAAAAAAGGTAAGTTCATTTAAAGTTTAAATTAACATGGTACCACTTAAACTAGACTCATAGTTCTGTAAAGTAAGCAGTCAGACATAAGAAACTATCCCACAAACCTCCTGTTGTTCAAACTTGACAGTAATAACTTAGCAGTAAGAAAGGAACAATTTTTATTTCTTACTTCTCACTTCATACTGCTTACTTCACGGTACTATGAATCGAACTTTAGGGTTGTTCTCACAAATTGTTTAAAAGTAATTTCTCTTCTGTTTATTCTAGGTTTTGTTACATATTTTTTAACATGATTAATGGCCACTGATATTTATTTCCAAATGTTTTGTTTGTTTTAAAAATTAAATGTAACACGCCTAAACACAGTTTATTAGTTTTTACAAAAAAAAAATACAAAATCGCCAAACTACAATCAAAACAAATAGCAGTTGTTTATATCTCCCATGTATATATCGGCCCACCAGCCGGCCAATTTGCGATGTTGCCTTTTCTGGTTCGTGGCTCGTTAGTTTACGAAGGCTGCGATTTTTGTCACTGTTCTGTTAAAAATAGGAACTATAGCAAACCTCTGCGATCTCTGCTGCATGTTAGCTTGAACATCGTGCAAAGATTTGTGCAAATTTATAAATGATTATTTTAATCCAAATTAATGTTTCAATCTCTTATTTGATTTTAGCTCACACATATACTATACTATAGTAGTGTGAGCTATGGTGATCCTAATTTTTTCGAGAAAAAAAAAGTTGCTCCGATTTCAAAATTTTTTATATATCTTTGCGTTTCAGATGATTTTGAAACTTTTTTGTCGCGCCGTCTGTCTGTCTGTCTGTCTGTATGTCTGTCTGTCTGTCTGTATGTCTGTCTGTAACGACCAACGCGCATAACTCAAAAACCGCTAGGCCGATTTTAATGAAATTCGGTACCTAGGCTGGGTCTTGGGTCGAGATGGTCCCATTTAAAAATGAACAAAATCCACCGAACACAAGCCAAATAAAAGGGTGGGGGAAGATTTAAAAAATTAGAGTTTATGTGAAAATATGGCGTGTGTGATATCAAACGAAAGGTAATTGAGTATGGAGTTAAACAAAATACATTTTAGTTTTTTTTCTTCAAAAACGGTGGGGGTAGATTTCAAAAATTAGAGTTTACGTGAAAATAGGGCGTGTGTGATATCAAACGAAAGGTAATTCAGTCCGGAGTTAAACAAAATACATTTTAGTTTTTGTTTTTTTAAGGGTGGGGGTAGATTTCAAAAATTTGAGTTTAAGTCAAAACATGGCTTGTGTGGTATCAAACAAAAGGTAATTTAGTCTGGAGTTGAATAAGATATATTTCAGGTTTTAGTTTTATTATCTCGCAAATACACTATAACTATAGTACCTAGTGTGAGCTTAGGGGCCCATATATTGGCAGAGTTTTTTGGTCGCAGTCGTAAAAATTTAGTGAATGTTTAGGTTAATCTGTAAAATACTCTGCCAATATATGGGCCCCTAAGCTCACACTAGATACTATAGTTATGTGAGCTAATATAACTAAAAACTGAAATATATTTTATTCAACTCCACACTAAATTACCTTTTGTTTGATACCACACAAGCCATGTTTTGACTTAAACTCAAATTTTTGAAATCCACCCCCACCCTTAAAAAAAACAAAAACTAAAATGTATTTTGTTGAACTCCGGACTTAATTACCTTTCGTTTGATATCACACACGCCATATTTTCACTTAAACTCTAATTTTTGAAATATACCCCCACCCTTTTTTTTTAAATAAATTAAAATGTATTTTGTTTAACTCCAGACTCAATTACCTTTCGTTTGATATCACACACGCCATATTTTCACATAAACTCTAATTTTTGAAATCTATCCCCACCCTTTTATTTGGTTTGTGTTCGGCGGATTTTGTTCATTTTTAAATGGGACCATCTCGACCCAAGATCCAGCCCAGGTACCAAATTTCATTAAAATCGGCCAAGCGGTTTTTGAGTTATGCGCGTTGGTCGTTACAGACAGACATACAGACACACAGACAGACAGACAGACAGACAGACAGACAGACAGACAGACAGACAGACATACAGACAGACAGACAGACAGACAGACAGACGGCGCAACAAAAAAGTTTCAAAATCATCTGAAACGCAAAGATATATAAAAATTTTTGAAATCGGAGCAACTTTTTTTTTCTCGAAAAAATTAGGATCACCATAGCTCACACTACTATAGTATAGTATATGTGTGAGCTAAAAAATTTGATTAGTATTCTTTCTAGAGATGAAAGCATTTAAAAATTTTAATAATTAATTTTAGAGACAAAAATAGAGAGTAATTTATTTTATTGTGAAATCTTTTGTTGACCGTTCTTGACCTTGTTAGAATGGTTGTACCCCCCTTTTGGAATTTATATTGTGGAATTACAAACTCAACGAAAGCACAGTGTGCAACGAACGAAAGTAATTTTGGGGCCGTGTTTATTCTAGCGAGTATTCGTGATTTTTAGAGCCTAAATTCTAAATTCCAAATGTACAAGTTTCGGTATTATGCAATTTGAATTTAGAGAAAAATACATGTTGTTTCGGCACTGGGCATTAAAAGCATCTTTCATTAATAGCCGAATGGATCACAGATACACATACCTAATAACTAATATACCTATACAGCGAAGCAACAACATCAATTAAAATCCACGAAAGAACCAAGCTAATCCACATAAGAAGAGGTGTCAGCCAGGGTGACACAATATCCCCTAAAGCATTTAACCAGGCCCTAGAATATGTTTTTATTTTAAACTTAGATTGGGAAGAAATAAGCATCAAAGAAAACGGACAATATTTGAACCACGATGCTGACGATATCGCCTAATAACAGATAAGAAAGAAGACCTGATAAAAATGCTAGAAGAACTGGATACAGCAGCTAAAAATATGGGCTTGAGTATGAACTAAAACTAAAATCATAATAAACACAGATGAAGATATCACATTAGAATACTCTGCCAATATATGGGCCCCTAAGCTCACACTAGGTACTATAGTTATAGTTTACGTGTGAGCTAATATAACTAAAAACTGAAATATATTTTATTCAACTCCAGACTAAATTACCTTTTGTTTGATACCACACAAGCCATGTTTTCACTTAATCTCAAATTTTTGAAATCTACCCCTACCCTTAAAAAAAACAAAAACTAAAATGTATTTTGTTAAACTCCGGACTCAATTACCTTTCGTTTGATATCACACACGCCATATTTTCACTTAAACTCTAATTTTTAAAATATACCCCCACCGTTTTGTTTTAAATAAATTAAAATGTATTTTGTTTAACTCCAGACTCAATTACCTTTCGTTTGATATCACACACGCTATATTTTCACATAAACTCTAATTTTTCAAATCTACCCCCGCCCTTTTATTTGGTTTGTGTTCGGTGGATTTTGTTCATTTTTAAATGGGACCATCTCGACCCAACACCCAGCCTAGGTACCAAAGTTCATTAAAATCGGCCAAGCGGTTTTTGAGTTATGCGCGTTGGTCGTTACAGACAGACAGACAAACAGACGGCGCAACAAAAAAATTTGGATCAACATAGCTCACACTACTATAGTATAGTATATGTGTGAGCTAATAAACCAGGAAAATACTCTGCCAATCTATGGGCACTTAAGCTCACACTGGATACTATCGTTATAGTGTATCTACGTGAAAGCTAATATAACTAAAACTGAAGTATATTTTATTGAACTCCAGAGTCAATTACCTTTCGTTTGATACCACAGAAGCCATGTTTTGACTTAAACTCTAATTTTTCAAATCTACCCCCACCATTTTTTTAAAAACTAAAATGTATTTTCTTTAACTCCAGACTCAATTACCTTTCGTTTGATATCACACACGCCATATTTCCACTTAAACACTAATTTTTGAAATTTACCCCCACCCTTTTTTTTTAAATAAACTAAAATGTATTTTATTTAACTCTAGACTCAATTACCTTTCGTTTGATATCACACACGCTATATTTTTACACAAACTCTAATTTTTGAAATCTACCCCCACCCTTTTATTTGGCTTGTGTTCGGTGGATTTTGTTCATTTTTAAATGGGACCATCTCGACCCAAAACCCAGCCAGGGTACCAAATTTCATTAAAATCGGGCAAGCCGTTTTTGAGTTATGCGCGTTGGTCGTTACAGACAGACATACAGACACACAGACAGACAGACAGACAGACAGACAGACATACAGACAGACAGACAGACAGACAGACAGACGGCGCAACAAAAAAGTTTCAAAATCATCTGAAACGCAAAGATATATAAAAATTTTTGAAATCGGAGCAACTTTTTTTTTCTCGAAAAAATTAGGATCACCATAGCTCACACTACTATAGTATAGTATATGTGTGAGCTAAAAAGGAACAAGTATAGAGGAATATATACATATATCTAGGAAAAATTAATAAACTAAAAAAGAAAAACTGAACGGCTTAATAGCCTAGGCAGCATTCGGTAAATCAAGCTACATATTAAAAATACTCTGCCAATATATAGGCCCCTAAGCTCACACTACGTACTATAGTTATAGTGTACGTGTGAGCTAATATAACTAAAAACTGAAATATATTTTATTCAACTCCAGACTAAATTACCATTTGTTTGATACCACACAAGCCATGTTTTGACTTTAACTCAAATTTTTGAAATCTACCCCCCCCTTAAAAAAAACAAAAACTAAAATGTATTTTGGTAAACTCCGGACGCAATTACCTTTCGTTTGATATCACACACGCCATATTTTCACTTAAACTCTAATTTTTAAAATATACCCCCACCCTCTTTTTTTAAATAAGTTAAAATGTATTTTGCTTAACTGCAGACTCAATTACCTTTCGTTTGATATCATACACGCCATATTTTCACATAAACTCTAATTTTTTAAATCTACCCCCACCCTTTTATTTCGTTTGTGTTTGGTGGATTTTGTTCATTTTTAAATGGGACCATCTCGACCCAAGACCCAGCCTAGGTACCAAATTTCATTAAAATCGGCCAAGCGGTTTTTGAGTTATGCGCGTTGGTCGTTACAGACAGACAGACAGACAGACAGACAGACAGACAGACAGACAGACAGACAGACAGACAGACAGACAGACAGACAGACGGCGCAACAAAAAAGTTTCAAAATCATCTGAAACGCAAAGATATATAAAAATTTTTGAAATCGGAGCAACTTTTTTTTTCTCGAAAAAATTAGGATCACCATAGCTCACACTACTATAATATAGTATATGTGTGAGCTAAAACACTAATTTTTTTGGTATAAACTTTTAAAAATGCCATATTAAACGCAATGGTTTTTTTTATATTTTTTGTTAATAAAAACAAGTCTCTAGCATAATATATAATAATAAAATATTATTGATATTTTTTAAAAGAATAAGCACTTAAAAATATTTTTTTTGAAAAAATATTAATTTTTATACGTTTTTGGAGGTTATTTTGACAGCCTGTATCTCCTCAACTTGTAATTTTATCAAAAAAAAAGGAATACCACATTTTTGAATCCCAATTAGCTGAGTATTCAGCTGGCTGTGACAGATTTTATTTTTTTTAAACCCTTTTCCCCTTACTCCTCTAACTTTAAACATCCTATATCTTAAAAACAAATAATTGTTGACCCCCATGTTATATAAACTTTTTTCTCGGAAATAACCTCCTCTATTACCTGCTGCACTTTGGCCCCTAAGTTATGGGACACCCTGTATTTAGTCCAAGAAAGTTTAAAAATGTTTTGTTTATGTGATATTTTTTCAACCTCCAGCATTTTATAGATTTTCTAATCAAAAGTAAAAAACAAATAATAAAAGAAAAATTCTAGATAAAGAATATACCTTGGCACCTCTAGTCATGTAATAAAATGTAGGTAATGTTTTTCGCTTGGGATATGTATGTGTGTATGTATATATATGTATGTTTGTGTCGCGCCAGAGGCTAAACGGCTAAACCGATTTTGACAAAAAAGGTGTGGTTGAATTGCTACTGAACTCGAAGGTGCTATAGGCTATACTTTTTTAAACAGGAATCAACATGGCGGGTATGAGACGTCATTTTGTCAAATGACGTAGGGTTTAAGAAATACAAATTACCTAAATTTCAGGCGATTTTAATGAAAATCACCCATTGCAAATGTCCCCTAATTTTAGTGTAATTAATTTGTAGTCCTTTCTGCTCCCACCCATCTCCCCTCCTATCTTTTCCCCCCACTCTCTTCAAAAACCATATTCGCATAATTTTATCAAATATAGGGCGATTTCAAAAGTTCTTTCTGCACATGCTTTAAGATTTTTTCCTCCTTTTTAGTAATAGTTGTAGCTATAACTTTGACAAATATAGAGCGATTTCAAAAATTATTTATGCAAACAAAAGAAAAACAAAAAAAAATTGAAGGTAACACTGTTCGCGTCCGTAGGAAATCTACATGGACTTTCCCGGTAACGCTAAATGAATGGTAAATGCATGAGTGCTTTCAATAAGGCTGAATAAGAATTAAATCTAAAACTTGGAAACAAAAAAAAATTATTAAAATACTCTGCCAATCTATGGGCACCTAAGCTCACACTGGGTACTATAGTTATAGTGTATCTACGTGAAAGCTAATATAACTAAAAACTGAAGTATGTTTTATTGAACTTCAGACTTAATTACCTTTCGTTTGATACCACACAAGCCATGTTTTGACTTAAACTCTAATTTTTCAAATCTACCCCCACCCTTTTTTTAAAAACTAAAATGTATTTTGTTTAACTCCAGACTCAATTACCTTTCGTTTGATATCACACACGCCATATTTCCACTTAAACACTAATTTTTGAAATTTACCCCCCCCCCCTTTTTTTTAAATAAACTAAAATGTATTTTGTTTAACTCCAGACTCAATAACCTTTCGTTTGATATCACACACGCCATATTTTTTCATAAACTCTAATTTTTGAAATCTACCCCCACCCTTTTATTTGGCTTGTGTTCGGTGGATTTTGTTCATTTTTAAATGGGACCATCTCGACCCAAAACCCAGCCTGGGTACCAAATTTCATTAAAATCGGGCAAGCGGTTTTTGAGTTATGCGCGTTGGTCGTTACAGACAGACATACAGACACACAGACAGACAGACAGACAGACAGACAGACAGACAGACATACAGACAGACAGACAGACAGACAGACAGACGGCGCAACAAAAAAGTTTCAAAATCATCTGAAACGCAAAGATATATAAAAATTTTTGAAATCGGAGCAACTTTTTTTTTCTCGAAAAAATTAGGATCACCATAGCTCACACTACTATAGTATAGTACATGTGTGAGCTAATAAAAAAATATCCTCAGTCCCTCAAAACAAAAGTGTATAACCAATGTATCCTTCATGTACTCACATATGGATCCCAGTCCTGGACACTTATAAAATTAAACATGGATAAGGTAACAAAAGTGTAACAAAAGCCTAAAAATCAATAGAAAGACAAATGTTACAGGTATAAGCTAGCAGATAAAAAAAGGAATGCATGGATAAGAAATAAATCAAAAGTAAGGGATTTCCGAGGACAGATAGCAAAATTAAAATGGAAATTTGCCGGTCATAATATCACACAGAAAGACGATCGATGGAACAAATGTATGGTAAATTAAAGATCTTGGGAAAATAAAAGAAGTAGGGGAAGACCCCAAACGAGATAGGCGCACGATTTGAAGAAACATGCGGGGACTAGATGGACGAACACGGCGACAGACAGAGAAGCTTGGGAGATATTGGGGGATGCCTATGTCCAAAGATGGATCGAAGAAGGCTAAGATAGATAGATATACATTTTGTTTTATTTGTTCGTAGGTACCTTTTATAAAATTTTAGTATTTTAGGAATGGTTAAATTATGATGACTTTCCGCTTGCATGAACACAACCAAGTGTTTGCGATATCATAGCAAGATTAATGCTTGTTAATTTAGCTCCCTACTAATACTGCTTCTATTGGCGGACTACTAGCTGTCCCAAAAATGTCAGGTTTCCATCGGTCACCCTGTATAACAATGTATATCGATTATTAAATCCAATAACAATTAAAAAGTCATATTGACAAGCTGGCAAGTCATTATAGTGTTGAATAATGCAAACAGAATTATCGAACGGCAAAAATCACTTTAACACACTTTTCACCCTTTACGAAAATATTATGTAGACCAGTGCATGCGGCGTCAAAAAGGTGCAATAAGGGTGTAGAGGTTTTTTATAAAGACTCTTTTAAAAAAAATTAAATAGGCCAGTAACCCAGTTTTAATTAACATAATTTAAATTTTAGAATCTTCTGATAAAAATAAATAGATTTTATTAAATTTTCTTTAACTCTTCATTAATTGTGAAATATTGGCGGTCAAAGTGCAAAATTTTAATATTTTGCCGTATGTTTTTTATGTATTCGTTTTTGGTGAAACGAAACGCCCTCTTCAGGTTAGAGTAAATGAACATCTAAAAAGTACCCAATTAGGGGATATTGAAAAATCCGGTATAGCGGATCATGCATGGTCAAATGATCACAGGATTCTGTGGTCAGAAGCTAAAGTTTTGCATAAGAAGTCGCATTGGCGAAAACGAAAGTTTATTGAAGCTACGTTTATAATGCAGAATAAAGAAGTTTTCAGTCAATCAAGCACGGACATACCAAACATATGGAAACCACTCCTTAAGGAAAACAGGCGTCTTAGGATTAAAAAAGGGGGCGAGCCGTCACTCCTGACTGCACATCAAGTAGTATAAGTAGTAATCTAGAGACTAGATTGTTTAATTTACACTTGATAACGGCTAGAGATACTAACTAACCGAAACGTCGTGTTTAAAATAAATAAAGACATTGGAAGTCCGAAATTTTATTTCTAAACCAGACCTAATAAGAAACAACCGGAACAAAGCAAAACTAACGATAAATAAACGAAACAGAGCAAAAACAGCGGAAAACTAAATTTTATTTTCAAGGTTTTACTCTTACTGGCCTATCAAAGATGACAGGATGTCGACCCCTATGTTGAAAAAAAGGAACTCCCGAAAAAAACGCAACAAAATAAAGGGCGGCCCGCCGCCATAGGCCCGCCAATCTAGTTTTTCCAGACTTTTCTCTATACACCCCTATGACGCTTAATGTGTGTGCATGTATGTGTGAGAAACTCTAGGCCTATCTGTCTCTATTTGGCACCCTCTCTAAACAGCTCTACGACTCTATATTTAATTACGGAGTGCTCAATGTAAAAGCTTTGGAAATCAAGAAAAAATTATTATATGAACTATTTCAGCTAAAGAGGATTTTAGAATATTTTTTACGGGGAGAGGTACTAAATGAACTTAATTATAATATGACATTTATCTGTAGGTATAGCGCTTATTATGGTACTTGTTATTTCAGAACTAGGCATGCGCGTTGTGGTGGTTTTTATTAAGAGAAGAATGCTTAGATGTTAAATAATAATTTCACTATATTAGTACAAGCAGGAAAAATGATCACCTAATATCTTCCTAATGTTTATATCTCTAATCGTATCTTACCCTTAAACATACATAACCTGTTGTGGACATAGGCCACCCCCAATATCTTCCAATCTTCTCTGTCTGTCGCCGTGTTCATCCATCTAGTCCCCGCATATTTCTTCATCTCATCCGCCCATCTCAGTTGGGGTCTTCCCCGAGGGGTGGCTCGGTATTTCCTTTTTGTGTACAGGTTAGGCGAAATACCACGAAATATTTGGGAAGTACTGGAAAATATACTAGGAAATGCCATTGAAATTTGAGGAAATACTGGGAAATACCAGGAAATACCGTAGGTCTACCGTAGGTATTTCCTTTTGGTGTACAAAAATCGGCGATCGAGCCACCCCTCAGTCTGCCCCTACTTCTTTTATTTTTCCAATGTCTCTGGTTTATAATACATTTGTTCCATCGATCGTCTTTCTGCCTGATATTATGACCGGCAAGTTTCCATTTTAATTTTGCTACCTCTCCTCTGACATTCCTCACTTTTTTTTATTTCTTATCCATTCATTACATTTGCTATCTGTTAGCTTTACATGTAACAGTTGTCTTTTCACTGATCTTTGGGCTTTTGTTACCTTATCCATGTTTGATTTTGTAAGTATCCAGATATGGGATCCATATGTAAGTACAGAAAGGATACAATGGTTCTACAATTTTGTTTTGAGGTACTGAGGCTATTTTTTAGTTTTTAATATGTAGCTTACTTTACCATATACTGTCCAGGCCAATCTTATTCGTCTCTTGATTTCAGCCGTTTGGTTTTCTTTTTTCTTAGCTTAATAATTTGTCCCAGATATATAATTATATTCCTCTACTTTTTTTTTGGTTTATTCTGATCGTGATATCTTCACCTGTGTTGGTTATGATTTTAGTTTTAGTGTAGTGCATACTCAAGTCTATATTTTCAGCTGCTGTATCCAGTTTTTCCACCATTTTTCTCAGTTCTTCTTTCTTATCTATTATTAAGGCTATATCGTCAGCATATCTTACATGGTTCAAGTATTGCCCGCTTAATTTGATGCCTATTTCTTCCTACCCTAAGTTTTAAAGAAAACATCTTCTAGTGCCTGGTTAAATAGATTAGGGGATATTGGGTTACCTTGTGTTAATTTTTAATATTTTGTTTGTATTTTACTTTATTTAATATCTAACAGCGTCTATATTTAGTGCGTCTGTTTCTTTCTCAAAAGTATTATTTTCAGTATTATTTGGCGCTGCCACATCGCCCCAGGAAACTTGTGTGTGGGTCTCTAAACTTAAGCCTATATAAGCACTAATACAGGAGCTAAAGGAAATAATTTTAAGAAAAAAAGTTGTGTTTCCATAAAATAAAATTCTTACTTTGGTAGGTACGACGGTTGTCTTTTAACTTTTGCATATATAGCAAGAATAACACAGTAGAGCACTTTTAAAGACTTTATTGTTTCTCGAAGTATCTGCCACGAAAATTAAAGCACTTCTGCATGCACTCAAACCAGTTGTCAAAGCTGTAATTCCACTCGTTGTGTTGCTGTCAAAATTGCATTCTTGAGGGAGTCGACTGCTTCCTCTGGCGACTGAAATCTCTGACCACGCATTCCATTCTTCATTTTCGAAACAGTATAGAATTCGTTAGGACTTAAGTCGGAACTATATGCAATCGAACAATTCGACGTTTTATCGGTTTTTTCTGATTTGTGCGAACTTGCATTATCTTGGTGGAGGATGATTCGTCGTTCGCGGTTCGTTTTTCGGGAAGAGTTGTTCTCTGATCTATACACAAGCGAGAAGTTTTCTATCTGCGCGATGTCTGTCTAAAATGAGTTCATTTGCATGAAAGACCAGTTGGACATGCACTTACGTCTCCAATAAATGACCATCAGTTTAGTCGAAATTTCCAGCCATTGTTACTATATTTCTCTCTCCCCTACTACAAAGCTCATAATGACTGTGCTGTAAGGCCCCTTTGGCAGCCTGTTCTGAACAAGCAGTGTATTTTCGGAATTTGACGGCAGTGCAAGCGCCTCTGTGCATGTCGGAAGACACGTAGGCCTTTTACGGCTAGGATTATAGAGTTTTTATTATATTCGGATTCTCTAATTTTGTGCTAAATATTAAGTGAGAAAGACTATTGTGCGGAATTTCTTCTTTGTTATCGTATACAGAGTTCTCAATTGAACTTGAATGTGTTTTATTTATTTGGATAACTCCTAGATATTACAGGTCTGTAACTTTTAGAAAATTTATGTTAAGCGCACTAGTAGAGTAGTTTGTGATTATATTTCCTTGTTAGGTCGATTATATTGGTAGCTTCCTAGTTTTATGAACATTTGGATACTTTTTGAGTGTGTAACTGAATTACTTTATTATTTGGACAAAAATCTGCATCTAAAAGCATCAAAAGGTAATAACTTTTACAAAATGACTGGATTCATAAACGCAGTTCAGAGATAACGAAATTTTATGTTAGGAATTAGTCAACTTAACAACCTCTATTAAAATACAGGAATTTTTTATATACTATGTTATTTAAAAAAGAAAAAAGTGTATGCGGACTCGAACTGCGTTTATAAATCTGGTGTAAGAGTTTATTAATTTTCGGATTTAATTTACGTGTTGTTTAAAACTTCCAGCAGAACCGCTAGATCTTGGACTTATTTTATTTAATGTAAATTTGGTAAATGTTTAAACTAATTTAGGATATTTACTAAGTTAAACATATTATCGTAACATATTTTTAACTAGCTAAACATTCACCCATTTGGTTTTTTACTTCATATGTTCAAAATAGCAGGTGTGTCAATATCTTTGACCAATCAAAAATCCCCTTGTAAATTAAAGGTCTGAAAAGTTTTTGGTTCATTGCCTTGGGTCTCTAGAGGTATACCCGCCTACCTTTTGGTATTTTCTTCTACCTACCTGGGGATTTAAAGTACCTATTTTTTTGGGTATTGTGGCCTTAACTTTTTTTTGTTTGTGGAGGCTTGCTGTGTGGGAAGTATTAAAGGTTTCGGGCTGTTTGGTGCGTTCGATTTCGTGCTTAAGCTAGGATTCTCTCCACGGTCGCTTACGAATCATTAGTATACCACTAGTTGGAAAGAAATACAAGTGAAACGGATCTCTTTCCAACTTGTGGTAGGAAATGAAGTTATGTGTTTTGTGTCTAAATGCAAGCAAGGAAATGAGACCTCCTTAAACTTAGCATTACCATTTAAAAATTGTATATTTGCAATAAATTTATATTTTTGTAAAAAAAATACTTTATCAATCTATCTATTTAGCCTTCTTCAATCCATCTTTGGACGTAGGACTCCTCCAATATCTTCCACTCTCCTCTTTCTTTCGCCGTGTTCATCCATTTAGTTCCCGCGTGTTTCTTTAAATCCTTCGCGCATCTCATTTGGGAGTGAAAAGCTTATAAATTACATTGAGGAGTGTTAGAGGTCGATAGTTTTTTCGGTCTGCTCTACTATCGCCTTTTTTGTGTAGAATAATGGTTATGGATTCTTTTCCGTTATTTGGGATTATTTTTTCTTTTAGTATTTTATTCAGGAGAATATGGACGGTATTAGCTACAGCTTTACCACCGTACATTTCTGCCGTTGCTCCATCTTTTCCAGGTGATTTGTTATTTTTTATTTTCTTTAATGCTCTATTTATTTCCGCGTTGCTTATTTCAGGTTGTAGTTCTCTGAGTTTATATTTTTTATCTTTGTTTCTTCATAGTTTTTCGCGATGGTTCCATTTTTGTTTGGTATAATTCTGTATAGAATAGTTGTGTGATATTTATGATATCCTCTTTAACGTTAGTAGTTATGCCGTTCATATCCTTTATTTTAATTATTTGATATCTACCTAGAGTCGGCCTTAGACATTTCATATTTCTGTTATTTTCTATAACTTTTAACTTTTATTTCTTGGCTCTTTCTCTTATTTTATTTTATCATTTTTCTTATAGTTCTATTTATTTCTCTGTATTATATAGATGTTCTTCTTCCCTCGTTCTAGAGGTTCCGTTTTCCATCGGTTTCTTTATTTCTTCTTAGGTAGGGTAAACTGCCCAATTGTCGTCCAGTTAGTGGAAAGTTCAACTTTAGAGCCCGAAATCTCGAACATTTTACATCATTTGGTATTATGAGCGGCTAATTTCCATTCTTTGATCATTTAAGAATTCAAAAATAATTAATTTAGATTTTTTTACTTTAATCTAACAGTTCCAGACAATTAAAATGAAAAAAATGTCGTTTTGCCCAGTTTCCGTCCACGGCCTTCCCTCCTTCCGTCCAAAAATTTCTAGTTTTTCGACCGGACGAAAACTAGATTTTGGTGGTTTGAACAACTGGTTTGTTGGCGGTCGAAAACTGGTATTATTCGACCATTTTAGGACGAAAATAGGAATTAATCGACCACACGATAAATAAACTGGTCGAAAATTGGGTTTTTTTGGACGAAATTCACAAGGAAAAACTTGATTTGAGCAGATTTAGGAGCAATATTCCCGCGAAGTTCGTTAAGCATATTAGTGTACCTAAAAAACATAGTGGAACAACTGGAAGAGTATTCGGTTTCTTGCGTTTAATTTTCTTGTTGAAGGCAACTTCAACTTACATCTTGATGGTAAACTAGTTTAGTCACCATAAGTTACAGTCGTTATTATTCTTGGGTCGAGGAAAGTCGAAATATCTGTGTACTTTTTTTTGGTATACCTAGAAATCCAATTTTTTTATTTCGTTATGGTTACAAAAAGAATATGAAATATAGTTAAATTTTTCATTGCGGACAGTGATGTCATAGAAAGTAACGACAGATTTAAAATAATATTTTTTTAAATATTTTGACGCCATTCCTCATTGAAAAATTCAGCTATATTTTTTAAATACAGAAAAACAAAGCATTTAATTTTCAAATTTTATTTAAAAAATTTAACAAAATAAAGCGTTAAGTATCGAAAATGTTTCAATACATAAAAAAGTACAAAATCGTCTAGACAAAACAAAAAAATAAATTATTGGAATATCCTGTAATGCAACCAAAAAGAACCTAATACCTACTGGAACCACTGATTTATTTTTATTTTTGTACACACCAGGTACCTACCTAAAAAGTATATGGTGTAATCTGAAAAATTCAATTTTATTTTATACTAGCTAAATAAAAAAATCTTCAAAAAATTAAAAAAGACTAACCTAAATAATAAAATTATTAACACCAATGCAATTTTTTCAAAAGGATTTGTATCTCAAAAATGATAAAAATTACCAAGATGCATTTTTCACTATTTAAATTATTATAAAATTTAAACTTTGCAATGTGGACCATTTTTTTATTGTCCCTAGAAGTACCCGAAAAATTTCAAGAGTTTCCAACTGGGAATGCCCTATACTTATAGGTCAAGAGTTTCCAACTGGGAATGCCCTATACTTATAGGTAGGTACCTACTTCCATTTTTTAATTACCTATTTTAACAAGAAACAGTCAGGGATTAACTTCTTAATTGGTAGTGGTCGAAAAAAACCTGTTTTTCGTCCGTCAAAATCAACAAAAAATTGATGTAGTCGAAAGATTCCAGTTTTTCGTCCGGCCATATTTTGGGTGGTCGAAAAATTCCATTTCTTCGACCAGCCAAATTTTGCCGATTTTGTGTCAATAATAACTCTGGTAAACGAAGAGAAAAATGCGGACGAGAAATGGACATGATATTATAGAAAAAAAAATCTGCAATGTGTCTTAAAATTTCACTAATTTTAACATTAAAAGATTAGGATAGATTATAAGCACATGGACCAGTAACCCAGTTTTCGTCCACCTGGACGAATAATTATTTTTGACCTTTTTTTCATCCAGTTTTGATAGAAAAACTAAAAAATTGTAACTAAAAGTGATATTTTTCGATGGGAAAATTATTATTCTAACTAAAAAATATAAAAGTTCAACACATTTTGTAAAATTCTAATACTTACTCGCTATTTCCCGCAGGCACCTACACTAGCAAAAACATAACGAAAACTTCACTTTGGTTTAACGCACGTTCACCCTTCTAAAGAAAAGACTGTACTGGCTAAACTTTTGGCGCGATTTGAAAAACGACTTTACCGTTTGGTGGGGGAAGCATCATTTTTTAAGAAAGTGTCCATAGATGGAGCCATATGGTGCTTGTTATCTTATTTTTAGGCAGAAAGTGCCAAAGTGGACGACGATTGGGGGTGGACGGCTAACTGGGTGTTTTACCCTATATACAATTTTCTCTCTTTTTATCTTTTTGTGCGACATCTTTTCCTACTTTGGTCATGGCTCTTGTCAGCGTATTATTTATTTCATCTATATTTTCATTTTCGCAGTTTTGGGCTAGCTGTTCCTTTAGCATTTCTTTGTATAGCTTTATTTTGTGTAAGTTTATTCATGTCAAGTTGCTGTCAATGCAGTGGCGTAGCGTGGGGGGGGGGCGGTACTGGCGCCCCATGGGTGCCTTAAGCTTTATTAATTAGCAGGGCCGGCAACGGATTGACAGGGCGGCAAATCTGTCGGCGACAACAGAGAGGAAACTAAAGTAGGTGATCCGTGCTAAAGACATGATGACCTTTTTTTTTTGGTCGCAAGTTTTTGATGGGCGCCCTTTTTAGCTTGCGACCAGCCCCCCCCCCCCCCCCCCCCCCGCCCCTACAGGCACGCTACGTCGCTGTGTCAATGCAGATTTTTGTTCTGACTATCCTATGATCACTGTCTGTTGTAAAGCTGTTTAGGACTGTTATATCTCTAATGATGCCTTTCTTAGTAGTCAGTAAAAAAATACTAAAACTAAAGAATATAAGCTTCATATCAGGGAGTGGGGGGCGGACCACTCTGTCCCCTCATGGATCCGCCACTGGAATGATGTTTAGTTGAATAGGATTATACCTATTATTGGATAACTAATTAAAATATGTCAATAATCCCTCAAGTATTTGGATTTCAAAGATCCCTATAATTATTTGCATTTAGTGCAGGTAGTTATAAAATAATAAATGTAGCACAAATAAACTGCTGCCTATTTATTAATAAATAGCACCATTTCTAAAATTTCGTTTAAGTAAGGTACCTAATAAAAATAATAAAATAAAAGAATTTAGTATTTTTACCTTCCTCGCCCGCGCAGCAATGGATAGAGAAGGTATTATTTTCGACGAATTTCTTTTTTTAGATAACGCCGAATGTGTTATTTGGGTGTATTTTGACCTCTCTCTCAAAATCTTAGCAATATATATCTTCCTGATGTCTGTCTGTGTGTGTGTATGTCTG